>JAHRHZ010000018.1:3488913-3504864 GCA_024137785.1 Ginglymostoma cirratum
GTTTTCTTCACAGATGCTGCCAGACCTGCTGAGCTTTTCCAGCAACTTCTGTTTTTGTGTCACTTTTATTCTGTTCAGTTGAGTTGAAACATATAAGTTTACAAAGAACAGGACTGTGTATTATGCCTCTGACTCCAGCATCAGCAGTTCTTGCTATCTCTCTGTGTATTATGTTTTGTGCTCCCAGTCCATGCACACTGTGGCCTGTCTGACAATCCACAATTGTCAGTATTGTTCTTTGCACACCCCGAATTATGTAATTTTGACACGGTATCTTTTTTTTTCAGCAATACTCCAGCAGGTATTATTTGTAAAAGAAGCAGCGTAGACGCTGGGTCTGATACTACCTTACCAGGTCTAACTACAGCTTACGGCTGTGACTGCTGTGAACTGTTGTAGGTACAAAGAAGAAATATTCTCAGTGATGAATCAACCTGATCTGATCCAGCTCAGGAAGCAGATTGGCTTGAATCTGGACCTTGTGGCTTAGCAGGGAGGGGTAACACAATTGTGACACAGACCCTGAAACCTTTGACTTTATATAGCAGCTTTCACAATGCCAAGATACCCTGAGGTGAAATACCATAGCCAGTGCCATACTCTTGTTGAAATGCTGTTCCTGGCTGTCATGTAGCAAATAAATTAACCAATTTACCCAGAGCAAGCTCCTAGAAACAGCCACGAAATACAGGTTTGTTTTATTCCTGTTTTTGGGAGCTCACTGTGCACACTTTGGCTACCATGTTTCCTAGATTACAGATGCCTACATTTCAAAAGGCCTTTATTGCCTGTAAAGCATTGGGATTTCTGGTGGCTGTGAAAGGTGATATGTAAATGCAGGTCTGTTGGTCAGACATTTGTGAACTGCACATTTTGTGCTGGGTGGTTAAAAAGTGCTGATGACTCAATTATCCCTGTTGATGACTTATGGTTTTTTTTTAAAAAATGTGATCAAGCAGATCTTTATCACTGACGTTGTAATCTGCAAATGTTATAATTGAGAAGGGAAGTGTCAATCTAATTTTAAAACAAGCTGACAGAAAATCAACAGCTGGGAGGTCGTGTTTTCTCCAGTGAGGTTCAGTGACACAATGAAACCCAATGTAAATGGATGAAGCGTCCTTGCTGGGAATGTGGTTACACAGTCCAGTAGATTATCTAGTGGAGTGAGAGCATGTAGTGGTTTTTTTTTTAAATGGAGCTGCAAACCACAGCTAATGGCAGCACTGAGAGGTTGAAGAATTGTAATCCATAAGTGCACTTGTTCTCCTACTGTTCCAATCTCAAATTGCTTCCAGGATTCTGAAACCCCTGTGCAACTGTAAAATGTTACAAGCACATTAGGAGGCTGTTCAGCCCTTCAACGCCATGCTGGCCCTTGTGTATGAGTTCCAATGTGCTGACCTTTCCCTGTTGCCCTGTGAATGTTTCCTTTCAAGTATTTCTCTGATACTCTTTGGAAAGAGATGATTGGCTTGCCTTCAACAATCCTACAGTCAATGCATTGTGGTCTTAAAGTTGTTGCACGAGAAACCCTTATTGTGTAGTCCACTGGAAAAAGTAAACTGTAATGACGTGACTCTGATATTGAAGAGAGATTGAGAAGCTGCCAGACTAGGTGAAGTATGTAAAGGGAGAAGTCTTAGAGACACTCAACCAGAGAGCTCTATTGAGTTACTTGTGATGTGTAGGTGTCAATGAGAGTTTTACCGTACAGCACCAATAGAAGAGCCTTCCTTGGGTACAAGGAGCCAATGGCTTTGTAGAGTATATGGCATAGAGGTCTACAGCATGGAAACAGACCCTTCAGCCCAACTTGTCCATGCCGCTCAGTTTCCATAGTTAATCTAGTCCCATTTGCCTGTGTTTGGTCTGTATTCCTCCATACTTCTCCCAACCACAGACCTGTCTAAGTGTTTCTTAAAATGAAAAAATTGTACTCTCTCCCACCACTACCTCTGGCAGCCTGTTCTAGACTCCCCATCCTGGGGAGGGAAGAAAGTTGCTCCTCTGGACCCTTTTTGTATCTCTCCCTTCACCTTAAATGTATGTGTAGCGACCCACAGCCTAGAGACCATTACAAAGTATTTAATTATGCCAGTAGCCCCATTTAACTATTCCAGCTAATGGTGAAACTGGATAAGTCCAATCCCAGATGGAAACCTGACCTGATAATGACCTGTTTAATTTTTTGCAATTAGTTGTCATGGTTGGTTAATCACAGACATATTCATATGCAGCTGCAGATGTTCTCTAACAATAGAACACAAGCTTATTACATGATTTTATTGTTATTTCTAACTTTACCTTAAAAGACTGCTAGAACTGCAGACAACTGAACCAAGTTTCAACCTGTTTCCCAGTGCCATGTGTTACAGCGACTCAGTCCCAGAAAAATATCAGTCCTCTCCGCTTTGTAAGTCTTTACTTCAGTGACAAAAACAGAAGTTGCTGGAAGCTCAACAGGTCTGGCAGCATCTGTGAAGAAAAAAGTAAATCAGTTAATGTTTCGGGTCCAGTGACTCTTCCTCTGATTCTGTCGAGATTCCTTTCCTCGAACTGTAGAGACAATCTTACTCTTCCTCGAAGTCCATTAGCTTGAGGATCTTTCAATTCTGATAGAACGGACGAAGTTCAGGCTAACAACCTCCCAGGATTTCTAAGCTTTCCAGGCTTAGAACTGCGTAGTCTCCATGGCCTTATCTCCATCATAAGGTTGGAAGTGGGAATGTTTGTGAAATCATCAGCAATGTTTAGCATCACTTTCAACTCCTCAGATACTGAAGCAGTCTGTGTTCAGATGCAACAAGATCTGGCTTGGGCTGACAAGTGGCAAGTAACATTCACGCCACACAAATGCCATACTATGATCATCACCCACAATAGACAATCTAACCATTGACGTTCAATAGGGTTAACACTGAACCTCCCACTATCAACATCCTGGGCAGTCATCATTGACCAGAAACTCAGCTGGACTCCCCACACAAATGCACCCCCCCCTGCTATGGCCACAAGAGTAGGTCAGAGGCTAGGAATGCTGCAGCGAGTAACTCACCTCCTGAGTCCCCAAAGCCTGACCACCATCTACAAGGCACAAGTCAGGAGTGTGGTGGACTACTCCCCACTGGCCTGGATGGGTATGGCTCTAACAGTCAAGAAGCTTGACACCATCCAGGACAAAGCAGCCTGCTTAATTGGCACCGCATCCACAAGCATCCACTCTCTCCATCACCTCTCAGTAGCAGCAGTGTGTACCATCTACCAGAGGCACTGCCAAAATTCACCAAAGATCCTCAGACAGCACCTCCTAAAACCATGACCACTTCCATTGAGAAGGACAAGGGCAGCAGATACATGGGAACACCATCGCCTTCAAGTTCCCCTCCCAAGCTACTCACCATCTTTTCTTGATGTGGAGTTGCCAGTGCTGGACTGGGGTGAACAAAGTCAGAAGTCACATGATACCAGGTTATAGTCAGACAGGTTTGTTTGAAATCTCAAGCTTTTGGAGCGCTAATCCTTCATCAGGTGTGATTTCAAATGAGCCTGTTGGACTATAACCTGGTGTTGCGTGATTTGAGTTCATCTTGACTTGGAATTTTATTACCATTCCTTCACTGTCACTGGGTCAAAATCCTGGAATTCCCTTCCTAATGGCATTGCGGATTAATCCACAGCAGGTGGACTGCAGCAGTTCAAGAAGGCAGCTCACCACCACCTTCCAGGGCAACTGGGATGGGCAATAAATGCTGGACCAGCCAGCAACGCCCACAATACCTAAAATGAATAATAGAGACTGAAAACTACTGAGCTGGAAGCCGGCTGTCTGGAATTGAACTAGAAAGATTGGTCCTCCTGCTAGAATAGCTTTCTCTTCTGATCAGATATTTGTCTTAAGATCTAACGGTCTTTTATAAGTGTGTATAGCTTTTTTATTCCTAATTTTGTGCTATAAACTTGTGTTCTGTTGTTAAAGAACAGCTGCAGCTATGTGTGACTGCGTTTCAGTGATTAACCACCAAGATAACTGCAAAAATGAAACCGGTCTAAACGCCATATCCTTCTAAACTAAAAGTTTGAACCTTGTTTTAAAGTCAAAATGAAACTAATTACTTTTAATATGTTACCCTGCCTGTTATAAACCCAAAAACATAAGCATCTAGTCCATTAACACCACAAGCATTCTCCCAGCCACACTACTGAAGTTATATGCTGTCTTGGTACTACGGTGTTAGGTTACTATTCACTCTCTCTGGCCTTTCCTTCTAAAGGAAAAAAAATCAATCTAGAACCATTTCCAACACCTGCTATTGTGAAATCAAACTCCGAAAGTACATTATACACCCTTTTATCACAGTCTCAAGCACAGGATCAAGAATGATGCTTTGTTCTTGAAATAACTCCAGGCCAGTATCCCGTCACCAAGTCACCCTTTATTTACACATGGCAAATCCTTGATACAGATCCAGCTCTGAGTGAGCAGACCTCTGACACTCCTGTTTATATCTGTCAGCCAGTGCTCCCTGATTAGACCAGGTTAACAGCCTCATTGAGGGAGCTTCTATTCTGTGAAGTTTGTCTGGCTGACCTCATTACAATCACTACAGTTCACTTTTATTTTTGCCAAATATTTCAAACCTGTTTGGATTTAAAAATGGGCCTTAATGTGGGTGTTTTGTTTAACCTGGTTAGACACCACCATTGTGTGAAGTACTTTTCACTGTACTGCTCTTGGTGCTTTATTCTGGAATTTGTTTGAAACACTGTTGTGTTACCATCACAGCCTTAAATACAGTAGTGAGAGTTGAGATAGTGTTGGCTCCAACCTGTCTCTGTAACATGGTATTGCCAAGGACTGCTCTCAGAAGAAGGTTTGATGAAGGGTTTAGGCCCGAAACGTCAAGTTTTCCTGCTCCTATGATGCTGCTTGACCTGCTGTGTTCATCCAGCCCCATGCTTGATATCTATGGTTTACCTTGTGTCCTTTTGGTCTTATCCACTTCAGACTCTTAAACCCCTTGAGCTAAATACAAAACTAATGGCATATAGCTAGTGTGAGGTGACTGCATTGACATGGTACAGGTGTAACCTGTTTCCCAGGCCATAGAGTCATAGAGGTCCATAGCACAGAAAGCGGCCCGTTGACCCATCAAGTCTATGCCAGTCAACTAATCAGCAACTAGCCTGGGATAACTAAAGTTCAGGTTTTTTTTAAGAGTGAAAGTAGAAGGATACATGTGATATAAATCAAGTGGTGTGTATTACTGTGAAAATGTACCGCTTGAGTCCAATCAGTAACCCATGGACATCCTATATTTGTTCAGCTGGATAACCAAAAAAGAAAATTAAATAATTTTTTGTAATTATGTAGCATTCTTCATGACCTTTTGTGTTTTAACAGCCAATGAAGTGCAACTACTCAAAATGCACTTCCAAGTTTAAGCGTTGACATGAATGCATTGCTTTCCAACGGACAGAGATTCTTTGCAAACCGGCATGGAGTGAAAAAGTGAAGAGTATGTGAGGAGTGTCCGTGGGATATTCTTAGAGTATTTGTCTTAAGCTGTGTACAAGATCCACATAAAAATACTTCATAGTCCACAGGAAAGAACTGGGGAGAATCAGCTATGCTATCATTTGAAAGCTGAAGCAATGGAATTGACGGAAGAGAGAAAAGACAAAAGCTAGCAAGTAGAAAAGAAAGCAGATACGTGAAAGATTAGGATCTAAAGTAGTGGCATTCTGCATTGATGTGAGGGCTGTGAAGTGCATAGTGGAAGGATGATGTGCAGATCCTCAAATCTCCATCGAGCTTCCTTTGCACACTGGAAAGCTAAGCACAGAAAGGGCATTCTGGAGGGTAGGTGGGGAATTGAAAAGACAAAAGATTCAAGAAAATGATGTTGTGAGCAATGCATACAGTATATTAATGAAAACGATAAAGAAATTATTATTTCACTTGGAAGGAGTATTAGGAGCCTTGACAGTGATTGGAAGGAGGTAAAAGGCCGCTGTTGTGTCTCCAGTGCTTGTGTGGAGAGATGCTATAGGAAGGTAACTGGTTCTGGCCACCATTAAAGAATAAACCAGAGCCTTGGGGAATGAATTGTCCCTGTTTTTGGAATACTGGGAGGGGAGGGAAAATGTATTTGGTGGCATCATTGCAGGTGATGGAAAAGACAAGACGATCCATTGAATACTGATTCTGGTGCTCATTTAATACCGCAGCCGTGCTCTCTACCTCCTATGTGCATGTATCCTTTTTAATTCCAAATTATTCCCAAGCTTCCTGTTACTATTCTTAGTATTTATATATGTTAAAAAAACCTTTAAATTCACATTTATGTATGGTGCCACTCTTTTTCCTGTATGCTTCATCTGTTTTTTTAAATCTTTCCCTTCTGAAATTCATTTGGTCAGCATAGTTCTCCTTTGTATTATCAACATGGTATGTATCTAACAGCAGCTGCTCTTCCTGCATCATCTGACTCCATCTCTTTTGATAACCAGTGACTTTGGGTTGTCTGTTCTGTCTTTCTGCCGTCCACTTCAGATATTGTGTTCAGTTCTGGTCACCTCATTATAGGAAGGGATGTGGAAGCTTTAGAGAGGGTGTAGAGGAGACTTGCCAGGATGCTGCCTGGACTGGAGAGCAGGTCTTGTGAGGAAAGGTTGAGGGAGCTAGGGCTTTTTTCATTGGAATGAAAGAAGGATGAGAGGTGATTTGATGGAGGTTGTCAAGATGATGAGAGACGTGGATAGAGTGGATAGCCAGAGACTTTCTCCCAGGGTGGAAATTACTACTGTGAGGGGGCACAATTTTAAGGTGATTGGAGGAAGGTATAAGGGAGATGTCAGAGGTATGATCTTTGCACAGAGTTGTGGGTGTGTGGAATGCGCTGCCGGCAGTAGTAGCAGAGTCAGATAATTTTAGAGACTTTTAAGTGACTCTTGGATGGGCACATGGAGGATAGTAAAACGTAGGGTATGAAGGGTAGTTTGATCTTAGAGTAGGATAATAAGTCGGCACAACATTGTGGGCCGAAGGGACTGTACTGTGCTGCTCTATGTTCCCCTGACCTGGTTGGTCTAAGGTTTGGTAGAAAGCTTTGTGATGCTAATAGGGCATTCGTCTGGGCATCTGGAGTGGCAGCGTCAGAAACATTTCTGTGTAGAGTATTTCCAAGTGTGAGTGTGCAGTTCTCCGTGAAATCTGTTGCGAAAAGTGGAAGCTGTTTCTTAACCGTGTACTGAGTCCTCCAGAATTGAGTGAATGTTCTTGTTTTTACTCTATGTACTTGTCAAGCCAACCTGGGAATACTGATTTTCTGCTTACACGTGGAAGTGAGATTTTTTCCATCCCAGTGCTACAAACCCATGTACACGTGTCTCACATACAGTTAATTACTTTGCTGCAGATGAATTTCAGTTCGATTATCAGCACCTTTTTTTTTTTTCCCCTCTCTCTCCCCTTCCCATTTATTTTTTTTAAGCAGACTGTGTTTGCCGCTTAGTCTTGATGTTTGGATAACATTTAACTTCTGTTGTGATGACAGTTTCCAAACCCTTTTGCAGGTTTTACAGCTCACGTCTGGATTATTTCACTATGTGATACATTTTTGATAAAGGTCCAGGCCTGGCTCTTGCCCTGGGAGCCAGGACTGAGTGGGCAGGTATTAAGGGTTGATATTGAGAGAATATAAAATGCTCTGATCCCGGTTCCGCAGGTCACAGGGAAGGCAAATGAAATGTTGGTCTTTCTTTCTGCCTGTCTTTTTCTTTCTTTCTTTCTTTCAAAGGGAATGGACCATTAAAAATAGAAAGCTTTTGCTAAGACTATACAAGGCACTGGCCAGACCACAGCTGGAATATTGTGAACAGTTTTGGGTTCCTTTATCTAAGGGGTGATATACTGGAACCTGAGGGAGATTAGAGAAGGTTCACCAGGGTAATAGCAGGTATGGAGGGACTTTCTGAGGAGGAGAGGTTGAGTAGGTTGGGCCTATACTCATCGGAGTTTAGGAGAATACCTTTATTGAAAAATACAAGAGTCTTAGGGGTCCTGACAGAGTAGATGTGGCGATGTCTCCATTGTGAGAGAGTCTAAGAACAAAGGGCATCATCTCGGACTAAGGATCACCCAGTTAAGATAGAGATGAGGAGGCATTCCTTCTCAGAGACAGTAGTAAGTCTGTGGAATTCTTTACTGCAGAGGGTAGAAGCTGGGTCATTAAGAATATTCTAGGCTGAGGTAGATTTTTTTAATCAGGAAGGGAAACAAGGGGTTATGGGGAGAAGGCAGGAAAATGGAGTTGGGGATTATCAGATCAGCCACAATCTCATTGAATGGCAGAACAGACTTGATGGACTGAATGGCCTGTTTCTGCTCCTATATCTTATGATCTTTGTCATTTTTTAAAAAATAATGGTCACCTAACTAGAAATACTACCAGAATTAATGAGTTGATTTCTGCTGGGACTATCTGGGATGTCTTGGGTCGAGTCACTAATCCTCCTTGCTGGTTTTAGTCCAAGATACTGACAATGTGGGGAAGGATGTCACATGAAACCTTGGCCAGAAGCTAGTCTCAGTCTTAGTAAAACAGGCTTTGTTTGCTACATGTTACTTAGTAACTAGTTACATTGCATCTAAGATACATGATGATCTCTTGAGAGACATCATGCTGAGCCTGAGGGTAGATGCACATTAATACTTCAGCTACCTGCTGTTAATACTGAAACACTGTGCACTGTCTGATCAACATGTAGAGAACCAGTTGATTCCTCCCCATGAGTAGTCCTATCCATCGTTATGGTCAGGTCTTAATGTGTGATATCAGTTCACGTGCTAACTGTTGAATGAAGCAGGTTTTTTGGAGAGGTAAAAGATGCCTTTTTAATGACAATCAATAGAATAGTTGTTTTTGTTCACCTCTTTAAATTTGTCAGGATGAATGGGGTGCTTTTGAGAGATTAGTGAGCTGCTACATGGCCTTCCTTCAGCATTAAGAGCACTATTGCTGAATTTGGAGTTCTTAAAATCATACAATACAGAAGAGGACTTCTGTCACATCAAGAATTGCAAAGCTTTATTCCATTACTGTGCCTTTGGTCTCCCACAGAAAACTTCTTTTTAACAGAAGATTAAAGCAGGCATAGATTGTTTCATTGACTGACTGTAAATTGCATTGATTCTTGTAGTTTAACTCACATGACTGTGAGTTATCATTGTAAAAACAAAATGTCTTTTTGTGCTTTTCAGAGAAAAAATCACTGGACTAATGTTTGGTACGCTTGCCTTTATCGGTCAGTGCATTGGTATAGGAGTTGGGAGTCATGTTGCGGCTGTACAGGACATTGGTTAGGCCACTTTTGGAATACTGTGTGCAGTTCTGGTCACCCTGCAATAGGAAGGATGTTGCAAAACTTGAAAGAGTACAGAAAAGATTTACGAGGGTGTTGCCAGGGTTGGATTGTTTGAGCTGTAGGGAGATGCTGAATAGGCTGGGGCTATTTTCTCTGCAGTGTCGGAGGCTGAGGGGATGACCTTTATAGAGGTTTGTAAAATCATGAGGGTCATGGAGAGGCTGAATAGACAAGGTCTTTTCCCTGGGGTTGAGCGCCCAAAACTACAGGGCATAGGTTTAAGGTGAGAGCGGAAAGATCTAAAAGGGACACAACATTTTCACGCAGAGGGTGGTGCGTGTATGGAATGAGCTGCCAGAGGAAGTGGTGGAGGCTGGTACAATTACAACATTTAATTGGCATCTGGATGGGTACATGAATAGGAAGGGTTGAGAGGGATATGGGCCAAATGCTGGCAAATGGGGCTAGATTTGTATTGGACATTGGTCAATATGGATGAGTTAGACCAAAGGGTCTGTTTCCATGCTGTATATCTCTGACTTGAATCAAGACTCTATGAAATGAAGGAGCTGTTTTAAAACTAGTATTTGAAAGTGACTGTATATTTTGAAAACAAGTAAGCTGCCAGGCATTGTGTGAAAAACGATTTGAGCAAGCAGCCATTTGAGGTTTAATTGAGAGCCAAGGGGGTTATACATATGCAACTCTTGTTGACACAAAGATGTCAGCAGGTGTTGCTTTCCAGTGGTACAAATTGATGTTGATTTGGTGTATGGACTGGTGATCAGTTATCAATAACCTGAGACATTTTTGCCTGCCGACAACAGAATGAGCTGTTCTCGGGTAATGAAACAGCTTGGAGCTGAGAACATGCGTAGAGAGAAGGAAAAGTTCTTCCCTCACACGGGAGCAGTCTCACTCTGTTCTCTGTTGTCTAAACTCTCTGTAAACCTGAGGAAAAATAGTTTATTGCTCCTGCAACAGTTATAAGCAGTGATTTTTCTTTTTGTTTGAACAGATAAGGCACAGACTTTTCTTCATGAAATGCCTTGTGCCTCTTTGCAATGTACACAAGCATCCAGAGAAAGATGACTGAAGTAAGGTTCTGGCTCACAGAAGATGATCTCAATAACAAAACTTTCTTTTTTTTCACTTTTACTCTTCTGCCCACAACCTGTTCTTACCTTGCCTATGTGTAAGGTGGGGCGGGGTCATTGAAAAGGGGGTCAGTGTTTTAATTAATGCTTTATTCAGACAGTTTCAAACTGTTTACCTGTAGTTAGAGTATAGTTACTTGTAATAAATGTTTCTTGTTCGGTCCAGATACTGGATGGTACTTTCCATCAATGTTGTTCAGAAAATTGGGTAAATTAAGGAACTTTTGCATCTTTTTTAAACCTCTTTAACTTTTGTGATGACTTCAGGAACAAAAGGTTTGGTTTCTGGTGTGTTACTGAAGTGAATTGTAACAGCCAGTACAGATGAGATGTCACTGATGGCTTTTCTTCCTGGTTGCCAGTTGATGTCCATGTATTGTGCCTAGAGGTCAGGCATACTTGTGCAAAGGGGGAAGAGAGTATTCGTTTTGATATGATGGTAGTTAGGAGCACTGCTTTTTTTTTTAAACTCTTGTCAGTGATGGTGATTTGAATGTCCAGTGTTTGTATTGAAGGCTTCTGGGTCTATAAAAGCACGTAATGGATTCAGAGGTGAGAATCTTTTTGTTGTGCTGGACACAAGTTGAGGTCAATCGTGGTTAGGAGGGGAGGTGGTGTAGCTGCTGTCTAAAGTGTGTAATCTTTGTATTTCCATGACCCGCTGTCTTTCTGGGCGTTTTCACTGAGAGTTTGGTGCCCTTGGGTACTGGCTGACTAGTCAGTGCTCTGTACCACTTGGATCTGGATTGAGTCCTGCTTCCTGTAATCTCCTTTACAGCTATTAGAGACGGGAAAGGCTTTATTCACATTATCCTGGCATCATTTTGCAATAGTATAAGTTATGCCAGTTCACTGGATCATTTTAAGGGTTCTGCATCTTTCAAATGAAGACCGCTATAATTATCAAATGGATTCAGATGAAGAAAGATCTATTGAGCCATTCAGTCTCGTCCTTTTCCATTAGTTATCAACATTGGTTTGAACAAGAAGACAGAATCTCTGTTACACATCACGAAGTCAGACTGACATCTCTATCAGTGCTTTGGTGTGTCATTAGAGGCTGAAAGACTTGCCTAAAACTTGAAGCTTCATTCACGAGTAAGGTGGGTGGCACAGAAGTTAGCACTGCTGCCTCACACCCCTAGGGCCCAGGGTTCAATTACACCGTCCGGTGACTCTGTGGAGTTTGCATGTTCTCCTCGTGTCCGTGTTGGTTTCTTCCAGGTGCTCTGGTTTCCTCTCAGTCCAAAAACATGCAGGTTAGGGTAGATTGGCCATGCTAAGTTGTCTGTAGTGTCCAGAGATGTGCAGGCTAGGTGGGTTAGCCTTGGGAAATACAGGGATGGGGTGGGTCTGGGTGGCATGCTCTTTGGAGGGTCAGAGTCAATTTGATGAGCTTAATGGCCTCTTGCCACACAGGGATTCTATGAAGAAATTTCTTCTCCTCTGTTCAAAGTGGCTTCTCCTAATTTTTTTTTTTGTCTTTCATCTGAAATTGTCCCCTGTAGTTCTAGACACTTCAACAAGGTGAACCATCCTCCGTGCCCCTATCCTGCCTAACCCTTTTAGATATTTTGTATGTTTTCAGTGAGTTCAGTACCTCTCATCCTTTGAAACTCGAGAAACAGGCCCAGGTTTTCCAACAAAAGCAGAAATTGCTGGAAAAACTCAGCAGGTCTGGCAGCATCTGTGAAGAGAAATCAGTTTACGTTTCGGGTCCGGTGATTCTTCCTCAGAACTCTAATCGCTCCCCGTAGGATAGCCAGGTTGTCCTAGTGTCAAGTCTGGTCAAACATCATGGTCCTCCCTCTGGCAATAATCTCCTTCCAAAGGTAAGGAGACCAAAACTGCACACTGTCCTGCAGCTGTGTGTGCTTTGCCATATGAGGGTGCCCCCACCCATAATAACTTCGTTACGCTAAATTTCAGTTACCTGCATTACTAGGCAGACTTAGGTTCATTGTCAACACAGTGTAGATCTGGATGAACACAGCAGGTCTGGCAGCATCAGAGGAGCAGGGAAGTTGACATTTTGGGTCTGGACCCTTCATCAGGACTCTGGTTCCCCTTTTTTGTTTTATTACTAAGGAAAGGGGTCAAATGCAATAATGTGTAATCAATTATTGTCTCAAGCGATTTTCAGGTTTCTGGAGTGCCTGGAACACCGTTGGTATTTGTTCCATGGTTGCTGGCTTTGTCATATTGCCAAGGCAGCCATTTTTGGAGTTGGCACTGGTGTGACTGCACTTGGAGGCCTCACAGCTTTCTAATGGAGTAAAGTGTGTTGTTGGAAAACAGACAGAGAAGGCACTTCAGTAATCCATTTGGATGAGAAACCTTTGTTTTAAGCCATGGATACAGCGCGCAGACTTGTCCAGCCTCGATGCATTATTGTATTTAACTGATGACCATCGCTCGAGCAACTTTAAATCCGTGGGAGACTGGAGAGAAGTTGGGATTGTTTGCCCTTTGAGCGGAGAGGGTTTGGGGAAAGATTTAATCGTGTTTAAGTTTGAGGGGTTTGAGAAACTTTTTCAAAATGGTCTGTATCCAGACATTTTAAGATAATTGGCAAAGCTACCAGAAGGAAGGGAATTTTTTTTTTAACTTTAATAACACCATTTCTGTTAGTATAACTTAAAAGGCAGATGGACACAGGTTCAGTGGCTCTAATTAAGAGGTTTTGAAACCTGATTGGGAGAACATTTTAAGGGCTATGGGGAAACAGCAAAGGGTCCCTCCATATCTGCTGACCATTTGCAAAGACCCTGCAGAGACTTCCTGATTCCAGATGTCTGGAAGGCAGGGAATAGAAGGATCCAGAACACCTGCAGGCAGTTGGGATATAGTTTGGAATGGCATTTTGGTTGGTATAGACATGGTGGGTCGACAGGCCTGTTCCTGTCCCATGTTCTTTATTTGCATACATTGGGTGAGATGGTCTTTGTTATTGCAAAGATTTGGGAGGTGCTACATCAGTTTACCTTTTTTTTAGTTGTTTCTTCTTTTCATTCCCTGGAAAAGTGGTATTGGTCATTAGTTGTCAATACTGGTTCTTACAGGATTCATTACATATCTTGACCCACCTCACATACCTTTTCCACCCCATTTCAAATAGTTCCAAGAACTAATCAATTAAAGAGGAGTATTTTTGATAGCAGAGTAGTTGAGCATTACTGAGAAAGGACACATTAAGATGAAAAGCTTCAAAAATACACACATATTAGGACAGTTTGCAAGAATATCTATATAAGGTGTAAACCAATATTTATGCTGAATGGGAGGAGAGCACTGACCAGTTGACAAATGGACTCTGATCCATAAAACCATTGTCATGGAGAATGCAGCAGTTGATTACGATTGACTGTTAACTGCCAGGCTTTTTTTAGTGGATTTCAAACCAGGCAGATCAGCCCTGACTCTGATCTGTCAGGGCATTAGTCTGGGAAATGAGCCAGCGAATAGCTGTCACCTATTTTGTTGAGTAAAACCAGGCACATTATGTGTAGATGCTCTTTCTTGGAGCCATACAGCACAGAAACAGACCCTTCAGCCCAACTTATCAAAGTTGACCAGGTTTCCTAAACTGAACTAGTCCTGTTTGCCTGCGTTTGGCTCAATTTCCTCTAAACTTTTTCCTATCCATGTACCTGCCCAGACATCTCTTATATGTAATAATTGTTTCAATTAGATTAAGTAGCCACAGCACTAGGAGAGCTTGTTTAAACTTTCCTTAGGCCTGAAACGAAAAGAAAATACAACTTTTAAATGTCTACCCTTCCCTGAGCTCAACTCCCAGTGTTTGCAGTCTGTCTGCAAGGACTGGGATGTGTGTATGTTAACGTGTGTAGCTTCCAAGACCAGCAAGTGTGTAACATGGCAAGCCTGATGTGTGGGTTTCCTCCAGGTGCTCCGGTTTCCTCCCACAGTCCAAAGGTGTGCAGGTTATGGTGGATTGGGCATGCTAAATTGCCCATACTGTCCATGGCTGTGCAGGCTAGGTGGGTTAGCCATGGGAAATGCAGGGTTGGGATAAGGGGGCTGTGAGTCTGTGTGGGATGCTCTACAGAGGATTGGTGTTGGCTCGATGAGCTGAATGGCCTGTTTCCACACTGTTGGGATTCTGTGATTAATCTGCAATTGGATAACATTTGCAGGATAAACATCCAGTGTTAGACCCTGTGTCACGAGATTTGCCAACATGGGTTTGTAGGGGCATGTTTTGCTTGTTGTTTGATACGATCTGCAAGATGGAAAAATATCGGCAAAATGTTTATTTTTCACATGAAGGAGTTCCAGGAAAAAGACGCCAGTTCTATTGTGTTTCCTGCCCACTTAATTTTTTGTTCCACCATTTCATTGGTAGCAGTGACTAGGAGACTTGGGTTATGCTGGAGTCCCCAAGATCTTCTGACTCTAGCTAGACTAAGTCCATGAGGAAGAAAGATCAAAGGATAGGTGTTTTCTCGTCACAGATGTTGTATTTCTCATTTCTGGAGGAGGTGGGACTTGAATGTGGACCTCCTATCTCGAGGTAGGGATGCTACCACCAGACCGCTTTAAGGAGGTGCATAAATTGCTGAAACACGGGATTAAACTAGCAATCTTTCAGACCATCCGTCGAATGGACTGCAAAGTGAGCTATGTCCGCTATGCTGATAGGGGTGAGCTGGAGAAAGAGTGGACAGAGACTTGAGAGATGCATGTGGGCTAGCAGGGTGGAATGGCCTGCACTAATGCTGCGCATTCTATCGAATGAATCAACTAGATGAGGTGGGACAGTGCAGACAGTTCTTGATGTCAAGTCGAGCTCCCTCTGAGCTGAGGGTAATATGTGCAGTTGTTGCATGAGATCCTACTGGAACAGCAAAGCCGAAATAAAAAAGAACACTGCCTCCCAACCTGCAGACCGTCAATCACCAGAGGGAGATGAAAGTGCTCAATTTGTTTCTGACTTGTTTCTTAGTTTTTAAATGCAGTAATTAAGCTGAAGGAATCCATAAAGTTCTGCTTCCTGCTAATCACATATGAAGATGAACGTGTGGGTTTACAGGGGAAGAACAAAACCCTTTTGATGTTATTCTATTCCAAGGTTCGTCCATTGCTCTTAGATCTTAGAGTCTCCATGGTGTGGAAACAGGCTCATCGGCCCAACAAGTCCACACAAACCCTCAAAGCATCCCACCCAGACACATCCCCTTATAACCCATCTAATCTGCACATCCCTGGACACTGTGGGCAGCTTAGCACGGCCAATCCACCCTAACCTGCACATCTTTTCTCTGTGGGAGGAAACCGGAGCATCCGGAGGAGACCCACACAGATACAGGGAGAATGTGCAAACTCAACACAGACAGTCGTCTGTGTCTGTGTCTGTGTCTGTGTCTGTGTCTGTGTCTGTGTCTGTGTCTGTGTCTGTGTCTGT
>JAHRHZ010000018.1:3504874-3521652 GCA_024137785.1 Ginglymostoma cirratum
TCTGTGTCTGTGTCTGTGTCTGTGTCTGTGTCTGTGTCTGTGTCTGTCCTTCTGTCTCCTACTTTCTCTTTTTTTAAAGCACTTTTTGACCCATGGCCCTTTCCCTTGAACTATCGGTTTTCCCTCCCCTGACCGCCCCAACCTGTCATGTTTTCTTTACTAATGCCCTGAGGCTTGTTGTAAACTGTGTATTCCTGATTTCTGTGAATCAGATTGGGGTTGCAGAATGGAGACTGGTTCTGCCGCTAGGGATGAACATCAAGTGAAGGAGCAGAGTGTGCGTCAAATCTCCGTTACAGTGATACTGAAAGACCCCTTCTTTCATAGGTAAATGTCTATAGAGGCCTCAGCTGCAGCATTGTACTGGGTTCTACGCTACAGAACCAGCACACAACTGTTGCCTGACATAAGGAAACATAAGGATAACACACGGCTCTGGAAAAAAATAGATTGTTTTATTTTTTGCTTTTGGCAGAGGCAGATTGAGGGGTCAATGTGGGAGAACAATTTTAAATGAAGAAGGGCAGGGTTCTGTCAATGGAAGTGAATTGTTTCCAGTTGTTGAGAAAGAGAGGCCATTGACTCAAAGTTCAATGATTTGGAGCTTTTGAAGTGTGGTGGAAGTGTTCCTCCCTCTGGGCCAGGAGGCTCATGTTATTGTCCCAACTGCTGCAGAGTCATGTCATATCGTCTCTGAACAGCTTGATTAGAACGTATATGAACTCTCCATCCCATATTTGGAGATTGGACATAAAACAGACTCAAGATTAAAGGAGTAGGAAACTTGACTTTTCGGGTCACGACCCTTCTTCAGAACTGACATGAAACATCAGCTCTGCTGCCTGGCCTGCTGTGTTCATCCAGCTCCACACTGTTATCTCTGACTCCAGCTTTGGCATTTCTTACTATCTCTCAAGATTAAAGGGTTTCGGGGGCTGTTGTGCACAGTGTTAGTGTCCCTACCTTTGTACTAGGAGACCAGAGTTCAAGTCCCACCTACACCAGAGGTGTATAATAACATCTCTGGCGTTGATTTGGAAAATGTCTATATGTGTCACTTATGGATTCAGCAAATATAAATCAAGGCTAAATGGATTGGGCTCCAGAGGCATAGTGGTAGTGTCTGGGCCAGAAGATTTCAGGTTCAAGTCCCACCTGCTCCAGATACGATAGTGTCTGAGCTGCTTAATTAAAAGTATTTTCTCAAGGACACTTGGGGAAACAAGTAGTACCTATGGGAATCACTGAATCCGATAAACCCAATTCTGTGGGTGAGGGAAGGATGGTTCGAAGGAAATGGGAATATAGTGGGTAAATGTGATTCAAACTGTGCACGCCATGGAGTCTTGAACAAAAAAGGCAGATGCTTTAAATGTAGAGCCGATGAGGAGTGATGTCAGGAAGCATTCCTCATGTGGGGCAGTCGAGAACGAGAGGTTGTAGTCTTAGTATAAGGGGTTGCAGATTTAAAACAGAGGTAAGAAGGAATTACTTCTCTCAAAGTGTTGTGAATCTGTGGAATTTCCCTGCTGTGATGGATACTGGGACATTGAGGAAGAGGTACACTGCTTTTTAATTGGCATTGGGCTGACGGGTCACAGAATTCTGGCTGAAAGGTGAAGTTGAGGCTGACCTGAGATCATACCATGAATGTCTCAAATGGCTGAACCAGGTGTGGGTAATTCAGCCCCCAGCTCTTGTGCTGTAATCAGGAATGCTAATGGAATGTTGGACCTTATTTCAAGGAGATTGAAATAAGGGTAGGGAAGTCTTACTGCGACTGTACAAGACACTGGCAAGACCACATCAGGAGTACTGCAAAAACTGAAAGAACTGTGGATGCTGTAAATCAGGAACAAAAATAAAATTGCTGGAAAAGCTCAGCAGGTCTGACGGCATCCGTGAAGGAAAAAACAGAGGTAACGTTTCGGGTCCAGGTTCTGAGGAAGGGTCACCTGACCCAAAACGTTAACTCTGTTTTTTCCTTCACAGATGCCGTCAGACCTGCTGAGCTTTTCCAGCAACTTTGTTTTTGTTCAGGAGTACTTGAGTAATTTTGGTTCCCTGTATTTAAGGAAAGGTGTCATTTCGTGAGAGAAGGTTCACCAGGATGATCTGTGATATCAAAGGATTGGTGGCCTTAAAAGAAAGGGTTAAGCAGGTTGGGACTCAACTCACTGGAGTTTAGAATAATGAAGGGTGATCTCATTGAAACATATATAAGATTCTGAAGGAGCTTGGCAGGGTCAATGCTGAGAGGATGTTCCCCTCATGGGAGAGTCTAGGACCAGAGGGCATAGTCAGACAATAAAGAGACGCAATTTTATGACTGATGAGGAAGAATTTCTTTCGGACGGTTGTGAGTCTTTGGAACTCCTTGCCACAGAGAGCTGTGGAGGCAGAGACCTTGTGTATATTGAAAGCTGAGATAGCTCCTTGATCAGTCGGGAATCAAGGGTTACAGGGAAAGGGCAGGAGAATGGACACGAATGTCGGATCAGCCATGATCCTATTGAATGGTGGAGCAGGCTCGAGGGGCTGAATGGCCTACTCTTGTTCCAATTTCTTCAGATCTTAAACAGAGGCTGTGGAAATCTAGAACCTACTCCCTCAAAACCCTTACCAAGAATGGGGACTAGTTGAACATTTCCAAAACTGGGATGGTTTTGTTTTAATGGGCTAAAGATGTTTAGCATGTCATAGCAAGGTGGGTAAATGGAGTGAAGTTCCATGCACTAATTGGAATATGAAACCAGAGAATGAATGGACTCCTCCTGTTCCTATTGGGGAGGATTGGATGGGCTGAATGGCCTGTTGATGCATTGACACTGTTTGTGAAGGGGTGGCACACTCATGAACTTGCTATTGGACAGCTGTCCCCAGTGACTAAGAGCTCTTAGACCTTCCATAGTTAAGACCTATTAATTGCTGACTCCAGCATATCTCCGCACAGTGAGTCATAATGTTACAAATAGCTAAAGTAGTATGTGGGGGGTTAGAGATAAAAGGTACTGCAGATGCTGGAGAATCCGAGATAACAAGCATGGGGCTGTGTTCATCCAGCCCCATGCTTGTTATTTGGGGGGTTAGAGATTGGTTCCCAGAGAGTACATCACTGTGTGTGTGTGTGTGTGTGTGTGTGTGTGTGTGTGTGTGTGTGTGTGTGGCGCCGCACACCATCCGTCCTCATTCCCGTGGCTCCCCCGGTAACTGCCGTCCCAGTCCTGTGTTGCGCTGCCCCATAGCATTGACCAACAGAAGGGTGAACCTAGGTCTGTGGACACATGGCCACAAATGAAATGTATTTTGTGTGCTTACCCCAGCAATTATTTAGAAAACTAGCCCTGCTGAATTATCTGTGCAGGTTCGATGTCATATTTTCCCAAAGCCTGTGAATCACCAGCTGATGGTGTATTCCTGAATTTGTGATTGCGAAGAGTTTGTTCCAAATTAAGTTCTATTGCAATGTTTTTTTTCAAAGACAGAATCAAAACCTTGTCTTCTGTTTTAAATGCCAAAGAATTAATGGTCAATTCATGTGTTTTCTTTTTCGTTTTGGATGCCTGTACTCCCTATTAAGTGGTGTACCCAGTATCCACAAAGTCTAGTTAATATGACCCTTACCTGCCCTCTGTAACGGCCATAGGCCTAGACCAGGTCAGGATTCCTATTTTGTTCTTTAAAGAAACAAATATTTGTGCTTGTGTAGTAACATTAATGACCAAAGACCAGTTCAGAGAGTGTGTAAATACATAGCAAGTGGAGTAGGACGTGAACAAATGTAAGGTTGTCCACCTTGGTGCCAAAAACAGGAAGGCAAGTTATTTTCTGACTAGCGATCGATTGGGGAAAGGGGTTGGTGCATTGAGACCTGGGTCTCCTTGTACACCAATCACCGAAGGTAACATTCAGAAGCAGCGGGTGGTGAAGAAAATATATTGGCCTTCATAGTGAGAGAATTGGAGTACAGGAGCTGTACAAGGTCTTGGTGAGACCACAGCTGGAGTAATGTGCACTGTTTTGGTCTCCTTTCGCTGAGGAAGGATGTTCTTGCTTTGGAGGGAGTGCAGCAAAGGTTTACCAGACTGATTTGTGGGATGGCAGGACTGATGTATGAAGAGAGACGAGATCAGTTAAGATTTTATTCACAAGCATTCAAAGATGAAGGGGAATTTTACAAAAACGTATAAAACTCTTAACAGGACTAGACAGAGTAAACACAGGGAGGGATGTTCCTGACGACGAGAGTCCAGAACTGGGGTCAGAGTCAAAGGATATTGGGTAGGCCATTTTAGGACGGAGGTGAGAAATTTCTTCACCCAGAGAATGGGGAGCCTTTGGATTTTTTTTTGCCACGGAGCGGTTAAGGCCAAAACATTGAATGTTTCAGGAAGGAGTTAGATATATTTCTTGGGGCTAAAGGGATCAAAAGGTATGGGGAGAAAGTGGGAATGGGGAACTGAGTTGGGCGATCAACCATGATCATATTGAATGGAGAACAGGCTCAAACTGCTGAACGGCCTACTCCTGTTCCTATTTTCTATGTTTCCGTGTCCACTGCTCATCCCAGAGTGCTTTGCAGTCAGTGAGGTAAGTTTTTAAAGTGCTATCATTGTTATTCAGAAAACATGGCAACCCAGTTTTTTGTTTTTCTTCGCTGCAGTCTTCCACAGCAATATTGTGAAAATGATCAGATGATCTGTTTTTGTGATGTTGATATGCGGGATAAATATTGGTCAGGACACCAGGGACAAACTCCCCTGATCCTTTTCAAAATAATCCCCTTGGAGCTTTGGCATACACCTGAAGAGAAGAGATGAAACCACAGTTTAATATATAATTTGAGAGACAACAGCTCTGACGTCGTCCCTCCACTAGAGCCTCTGCCTAGATGCTGTACTTCAGGTGACTCAAACCCACAATCATCTGAATCAGAGGTGAGAGCAACTCCCACTGAGCCATGGCTGACAGGTGTCAGCACATATACTGAATACCAGCTCTTCACCTTCCAATTGTGTTAAACAGTGTTTGGAGTCTCAAGCTGCAGTGTGGGGAGCAGTTAGAGAGAGGAAAATCCAGCCCACCATCTCTGGAATACTGGCCTGTTGAAGCCGTAACAAAACAAAGCATAGCAGTTTTGTTTTGACAGTGGTGGCACTATTTAAGCTATTCCTGTTTGTGCACATCTTCCAAATATGCTTGTTTTTCAGCCAGACTCGTTGGAAGACAAGAAGTGGAAACTCAGGCTGGTACAGTGTATATTATTTTCCCCTCCTCCATTGTTTTGTTTTATAAATTTCTCGGCGAGTTAACTTAATGATTAAATGAACCCAATTCATTTGTGGGGCAGACAAAATTCTCATTGTACGCTGGGCAAACCCTTTGCTCTCCGTTAGACTTAGGAATGCAGACAAGTCTAAATAAACCAGGCCAAGCTGTTCCAGTACAGCTAACAACACTGGCAGCTACCCTACAATGTGGAATATTGCCTTGATATATCACAAGGCAGGAGAAATCCAACCTTGCCAATTACTGCCCATCAGCCTACTCCCAACGCATCAACCGTGCTATCCGTGCTGAGCAAGAACCTGCTCAGTGACACCCAGTTTGGGTTCCACCCGGGTCACTCAGCTCCTGACCTCATTACAGCCTTGGTTCAAACACAGAAAAAAAGAGCTGAATTCCAGAGGTGAGGGTAACGGTCCCTGACATCAAGATGACTTTTGACTGAGTGTGACATCAAGGAGCCCCAGCAAAACGGGTATCAGAGACAAACTCTCTGGTGGTTGGAGTCATACCTGGCACGTAGGAAGATGGTCGTGGTTGTTGGATGACAGCCATGTCAGCTCCAGGACATTTCTGCAGGAGTTCCTCAGAGTAGTGTCCTGGGCCCAACCATCTTCAGATGCTTCATCAATGACCTTCTCTCCATCATAAGGTCAAAACTGGGCACGTTCGCCGATGATTGATTGGTTGTGCAATGTTCAGCACTATTCGTGACTCACATTCTGTATCAGCCTGTGTTTGAATGCTTGGGCTGACAAGTGGCAAATAACATTGCCTGGTACTTGTGTGGCGTGAATATCTAACCACCATCATATCTAACAAGAGAGAATCTAACCTTTTGGCTTTTAAGTGGCATTATCATTGCTGAGTCCCCTACTAATCAACATCCTAGTAGTTATTGACCAGAAACCGAACTGGACTAGTTCAAAACAAAGAAATGAGGATCCCTCGACCCAAAACAAAACCAGAAATTGCTGGAGAAACTCAGTAGGTCTGGCAGCATCTATAGGGAGAGAGCAGGACTAACGTTTCCGTGCAGTCACTGGAAGAAAGGCCACTGGACCCGAAACATTAACTTTGCTTTCTCTACACTAGTGTTGCTAGACCTGGGTTTTGTACAACTACAGTGGCTGAAAAGAACAAGTCAGCAGCTGGGAATGCTGCAGCAAATAACTCACTGACCTCCTGACTCCCCTAAAGCCTGTCACTATCTACAAGGCACAAGTCAGGAATGGGATGGAATACTCCCCACTTGCCTGGATGGGGGCAGCCCCAACAACACTCAAGAAGCTTGACACTATCCAGGACAAAGCAGTCCCTGCTTGACTGACACCGCATCCACAAACATTCACTTCCTCAGTGGCAGCATCCACTCCCTCAGTGTACCATCAACAAGATGCACTGCAGAACTTCACTAAAGGTCCTCTGACAGCAGCTTCCAACCCCATAAACGCTTCCATCTAAAGGACAAGGGCAGTAGATATGTGGGAACACCACCCCCTGCAAGTTCCCCTCCAAGCCATTCAACATCCTGATTTTTGAAAATGTATTGCTGTTCCTTCACTGTCGCTGGGTCAAAATCCTGGAATCCCCTCCCGAAGGGCATTGTGGGTCAACCTGCAGCACATGGACTGCAGTGGTTCAAGAAGGCAGCTCACCACCGCCTTCTCAAAGGGGCAACTAAGGACAGGCAATAAATGCTGCTCAGCCAGCGACACCCACATCCCGTCAATGGGTGACTTTATTTTATTCGCTCACTGTGTCATTGTCCGGATTAAAAAGGCCTGTGTGTCAGATGAGTTGTTAGATTGAACCATCATTTGCACTCTCAAGGGAATGTAATGCATCCCACAGTTGCCATATTGAAGAAGCCCTTATCCCTTAATCAAAATCTAACTCTTAAAAATAACCTCTCATTTTTCACATCGGTCTCAGTGGGAGATTGTTGTGCAGCAATTGTCTCTGTGACAGTAATTGTACAAGGGACGTTGAGATCATGAGAAATGTGAAATAAATGCCTTTTCTCATTGGAAGGTGTGTGGTGTCTACTTGCACGTTATAGTTGCCTTGCAGTACAGTTAGATTTTTGTCTTTCCAAAACTTTGGTTTCTGAGCATTTTTAACACGTGATACGAAGGTGAATCAATGTCACCATTGATTTTGAGCTGATTAATTTGGCTTAAATGTGATATTTCCTCTCCGTGATCTCCTGTGGTATTGTGCGTGAAATTTTAAGATCGCTGATAGACAGTGGAACGAGAGGAGTGCAGGGAGATATGATTTGGCCCCCTTAAAACTGTGCATTCTGTCCTTATCTTGCAAATACATTTACTCTTAAAGCCAAACAATAATGAGGAGGGAGAGATGACTGATGAATAGTGACAACCTGAGGAACAGGGTGTCACTTGTGGTGTCAGAGTGCCATCTGTGGCTGGAGGATCTCCTTGCAGGCACGCAAACGTTATCGAGGTCATTTGTGCTCAAACAAGAATATATAATGGAACGTTGACATAAGTAAGAGAATGGAAACTCATATTTGTATCCAGGAAATGTGTGCTAGAATAAGACTTTTTTTAACAAGGTTTCTGTTTCGATGCCAATATTGAACTCCAACTGCTCAGCATCTCAAAATGTTTGTCTAGCAATGAGATTTGATTTTTTTTTTTCAGAAGCTATGATTTTTACCCCATTTCAATGAAGGTTTTGGAGACTGTGTCCACATTTTGTTTTTTGGACACTTGTGCCAAATCTGCTGTTGAAACCTGTTCTAATCCCAGCTGATGTTACTACTGGATAAGTCCGATCCCAGAATGTTATCTGGCTTGATAGATCACTTTTTCTTTTGTTAATCGTGGTGTTCTTTCTCAGAAACATGTACACAATCCCGTGGATTTGGTTTTAACAATAAAACACACATTAATTGCACAAAAAAAACACGTTATATACATCTAACAGTCGGAAAACTTTCAAAACCCATTGTAAAACAAAATCAAATCCATTCTATTTCCCCTATATCATCACTTTCACCATCCATCTTTTTCTTTTGACTCACTCAAATGAAATCTTTGACCTTCTCCGCTTTGAAAAACCATTGCAGCTTTCTAGTCAAACACTCCTGACTTGAAAGTTTTTTTTGCCAATGATATTCTTTCAGTAATGTAACTAATTTCTTCAATTCTCTAAGCAACCTCCTTTTCTAAGAGATAATACTTGCTTTTGACTGCCATCAGGTCTTCTTTAAACTGGACTTAAAAGCTTTCAAGCTGTTATTTTTTAAAAAACTTGCTTGTTTTAGACTTTGCTAAGCCAATGGCTTCATGTTTCCAGTCTCCATTATAAACAGATTTCCATTTACACTGCAGAAGACACATACTGTTGAAAGTTTTATGGAAGAACTGACCTAGTTTATAATCCTCTTCACAAAAGTAGACCAATACCCATGTACCACTAGTTTAAAATCCAAACTCTTAAAGCAATATGTATATATAAATGGTGCACCATTGATCATAAAATGCACATCCATAGTTTGTGCCTCCTGACTTGATTTGTTCCAATACTTTTCTGGTTAACCTATCTCTTCACACCTCCTATAAACTTGAATCCATCAGATGCCCTCCCGGCAGCATCTTAATCTGTACTAAGTGCTTCTTGTCCATTGCACCTTCATCTTTCTGACTTGCGTTAGCTGCCAATCCAGCGATACGTCAATTTTCAAATCATTTCCAATGCCTTCCTGGCCATGTCCCTTCCTACCTGTGCCATATTCCTCAGGCCTAGAGCTGTGTTCTTCCAGCTTTGGCCTCTTGCACAGTCCTGATGGTAATCACTCCACCAGATCATTACCTTCCTTCAGCTGTGTGGATCCTCCTTCACTCCTTTTTTTTTTTGTTTTGGTTGAATTGACAACACCGACGAGCATCCATGTTCAACCAACACTACTTTTTTGTGGTAAAGATGTGTTTCTGCAATGCGAATCGCGAGAGAGATAATGGCCAGGGCACCAGGATTCCCTGTTCATCTCTGGATCATACCTTGGGATCTTTTTACAGAGACCCGACAGGAAAGTGGGCCCTCTGGCAGTGCAGCACTCCTTCTGAACCTGGTCTGGAGCATCAGCCTCTCGGTTATTGTGCTTGGGCTTTGGAGTGAGACTCGAACCCAGCGCCTTGTGGAGGTGAAAGCACGACCAGTTAAACCTCGACTGTTGTTATCAAGGCCAAGGGGTTTGATACCTCACCTCATTTAACATGCTTCATAAAAGTTACCTTTGCAAGCAAGTTTTTGATCATCCTAAATGGCTCGGTCTGCAATTTTATTTGATAAGATGATGTGTAACGCTTTGGGATGCTTAATTTCACAACATAAGTGCAAGTTGTTCCTACAAAGCTGCACATTGATCAGGCACATGCACTGTCGAAAATTCTGTGCAATGTCAAATCCAAGTAATGTTTTTTTAAAGAAATGTGCTGTAGCATGCCTTTACCAACCCGTCTGTCTGTCTGTCTCTCTCTCTGTCTCTGTCTCTGCGTCTCTCTCCTTCCGTCTCTGCATCTCTATCTCTGTGACATGCTGTATTGTTCTGGTGAGATGTGGGTGATTGCCTGTCCCTAGTTTCTCTTGTGAAGTTGGTGAGCTGCCTTGAACTGCTACAGTTCATATGCTGTAGGTCAACCACGTTGCCTATGAGGAGGGAATTCTAGACCTTAGTTCTCGATCCTCAGTCACATTCATTGCCCTTGTCCCTAACTAGCTGAGAGCAACAACCCATTCTTGCTCCAGTGAGCGTTGGAGGGTGATTTTGGCCTGAGCTCCCAAGATTGTCAAACCTAACAATTCCTCAATTTGAAAGTTCTCTCGCTGATGGAACTAATGAGTGGGCTGAGAACACTCGTTGGCTCCAGACCCACAAACTCAATTTTGACTTTACTTGAATCCTTCCACTAAGCCTTTGCATAGAAAACGACAATGATTGTGTTAATGAACTTGATTGATGTCCGTGAGGACTTGTAAAGAATAAAATGGCGTGTAATGGGTACAGTCAAGTATAGGGTTAGATGTGGTATAAAGAGTGAATGTGAATATGTAAATAAAGTAATTTTTGAATTCGGGTAGACAGGTGGGGTGGAAAGCATTTGGCATGTGTGCCTTCACTGGTCATAGCATTGGGTATAGGAGTTGGGTGTCCTGTTACAGCTGTACAAGACATTGGTAAGCCCACATTCAGAGTACTGCATACAATTCAGCTCACCCTGTTATAGGAAGAGCTCAAAAAAGATTGATAAGGATGTTCCTGAAAGCTTTGAATTATAAGGATAGGCTGGCAATTTTCTCCCTGGAACATCGGAGACTGCGGGGTGACGTTATAGAAGTTTATAAAATCTTCAGGGGCATGGATAAGATGGATAGCCAAGGTCTCTTTTCCCCAGGGTATGGGAGCCCAAAACTAGAGGGGCATCGGTTTAAGGTGAGAGGGAAAAGATATTAAAAGGGTCCTGAGGCCAGCTTTTTCATGCAGAGGGTGGTTCATGTGTGGAGCGAGCTGCCAGAGGAAGTCATGGAGGTGGGTACAGTTACAACATTTTTAAAAAAACATTTTGGTCAGGTACATGAATAGGAAAGGTTTAGAGGGATATGGACCAAACGCAGGCAAATGGGACCAGTTCAGTTTAGGAAACCTGGTTGGCATGGATGAGTTGGACTGAAGGGCCTGTTTCCCTGCTCAGTGTGTCTGTGTCACTTTCAAAATAGAGTTATAATCAGGTGATTATTGGGACTGTAGCAGTTCATGAAGGCAGCTGACTGGCACCTTCTCAAAGGCAATAGGGATGGACAGTTAATGATGAGCCAACGATACTGCGAATCAACATAAAGACTATATTTTCTTGACTAGCTTTGTGGCAACAGTGAAGTCTTGACTTGTTAATGTTTACCATGTGTGAACACAAAGGCAGAGTTTGACCGTGCATGAAAAAGGCTCCTGCAGTATTTAGCTGTCTCTCTGACCTCACACAAGCATGGGGTGGATAATCCCAGAATTTCAGTTGAAGACCCTCCTTGTAAAATCAACTTCAGTTCTTAAAAAGAAAACTTCCCCCTAGAAATAAAATATTGCTGTCAGTGAAGGTGATCATAAATCTGTCAAATTGTTGTGAAAATAAAAATTTGCCTTTTAAGGCAAGGAAACTAAATCCTGATACTTTCAATCAAACTGTTCAGAGACGTTGTGATACACCTCTGAAGCAGGTGGGACTTGAATCTGAGTCTCCTGGGTTAGAGGTAAGGACACTACCACCTGCTACACAAGCACCCTCAAACTTACTCATGGGCTCACTCAGAGTCACACAACATGGAAACAGACCCTTTAGTCCAGCCAGTCCATGCTGATCGTGTTCCCAAGCTAAACTCGTCCCACCTGTCTGAGCTTGGCCCATATCCCTGTAAACCTTTCCTATTCATGTACTTATCCAAATGTCTTTGAAATGTTGTAACTGCACCCACATCCACCACTTTCTCTGGAAGTTCATTCCACACACTAACCACTCTCCACATAAAAACAAAAGTTGCCCCTCGTGTATTTTTTAAAATCTTTTTGCTGTCACTTTAAAAATATGTCCCCTAGTTTTGCAATTCCTCACCTCAGGGGAAAAAGCATCTGCCATTCATTTTACGTATACCCCTCGTGAACTTAAACCTCCGTAAGGTCACCCTTCAACCTCCTACTTTAAAAAGTCCCAGCCTATGCAGCTTCTCTTTGTGACCCAAACCCTCAATTCCCAGCAACATCCTGGTTAATCTCTTCTGAACCCTCTACAGCTGAATAATGTCCTTCCTGTAACAGGGCTACCAGAACTGGACACCGTACACCCACACCAAAGTGATTGACCCTTAACAAGCCTCTGAAGAGATCTTGCAAGCCATTTGGTTGTATCAGACCCTCTTCAAAACAATGAAGAGAATTGAACATTGGAAACAGGGTGAAGTCCGGAACAGTTTATAAGGAAGACCCTTGCCACAGGGTAACTAAGGACAGCCAGTGAATGCCAGTCTTACCAGTGATGCTTGTGTTCTGAAAATTAACTTTGTAAAATGAGCAAAAGGCAGTGCCCTATCCCTCTCCACGATTTGAGGTTGTCAAACTCGACAGGGATGTGGCTTTTCCAGGAATTTCAGTTTGTAAAGCAGTGTCCTTTTTGAGAGTTTCGCTATGCAAATGCTGTTCCTGGAAGCAGCAGCATAGCTGGAACAAGTCTGTATTTGCAGCCTCAGTGTGAGAGACTTCAAATTTAAACCTGCAGGATTGCCTTCGACTCGAATCAGCCTGCTGCGATTTGTCTGAGGCCATTTGCTGAGGTACCTGGGTAATGTCCCTTCGCGACAGGCTTGGGGATGGTGTGTGATTTGTGTGTGTGTGTGTGTGTGTGTGTGTGTGTGTGTGCGTGCGCGATATCGTGGTGCCAGGTCACTGTTCTAGCTCGGCATGTGCTGCCTTACCTCGTTGAATGTTTTTAAGGCCAAGCTAGATTCCTGAACAGTAAAGAAATTAAGGATTATGGTGAGTGGGTGGGTAGGTGGAGCTGAGTCCATAAAAAGATCAGCCATGACCTTTTATTGAATGGTGGAGCAGTCTCAATGGGCCACGAGGCCTAGTCCTGCTCCTATTTATGTTCTTCCTACTAATCTCAGCTTTATGGGGCAATCCGAGTGTAGTGCTGACAAACTAAAAGCATTTGTTTCTGAGTCTATGGAATGATGTGGGTTGTCTTGTGCGAGTGTGTGAGATGCAGTGAGGTGCAATTCCACATTGAGTGCAGGCGATCTGTTTACAGTCACTTTGGCCAGGGACCTGGGGCAAACTCCTCTGGCCCACCCTCTGAACCAATACCCGGTGACCTTTAACATCCACCATCAGCGACTTTGCCAATGCATTGCTGTGCCTTTTTTTTTTAAACCTGCTGTTCAGACATGCTGCAGGAGCCTGGATTGCACTGTTTCTCAAGAGACCTACCGAGCTGCGAGAGTGTGAGATGATCTGACTGAGAGGTGAAACCAGCACGAGGGTCTGGTTCAGAGATGGCAGGAACTACAGATGCTGGAGAATCTGAGCTAACAAGGTGTAGAGCTGGATGAACACAGCAGGCCAAGCAGCATCAGAGGAGCAGGAAAGCTGACATTTCAGGTCTAGACCCTTCAGAAAACTTCTGAAGGGTCCAGACCTGAAATGTCAGCTTTGCTGCTTGGCCTGCTGTGTTATCCAGCTCTACACCTTGTTATCTCCGAGGGTCTGGTTGACCTCCAGCTTGTGCTGCCGCTCCATGATGAAGCGTGTGAGGGCGAACAAGACTGATCCGACCCGAAAGCCAAGTAGAATCAGTGAATGATTATTGCAGACCTATCAGCTCATCATTATCAATGCTGACCCCCCCCCAACCTTTTTTTTTTAATTGAAAAAGCCATTCAAGTAGTCCCACTCACACCAGACTTAACTTCATAGTCCCTTTTTTTGTGCCTGTCCTATTTTGCACAAGCATTTATCAAATTCCCTTTGATTGTTAGGAGTGAATCTGCCTCCACCGTCCAGCCTCGGGCAGATCATTCCAGATCGCACACTTCCATCTTCTCCAGGAAGGCCAACCACCCGAGACAGAGTTGACACTGACAGATTGTTTTATCCAGGCTGCAGAATCCAGAACTCCGTGGGAGGCAGGCACTACCTCAGAGACCATTTTTGGACTGAAACGAGGAGAAGAAACTTCTTCTCTTGTTGAGTTTGTAGAATTCGCTAGCCCCAGAGCAAGGTGCTGCTCCTCTATTGAATACGTTTTAAGGCTGAGGGAGACAGGTTTTATTTTTTGGTTTCTTGGGGAATTGAAGGTGGTGAGGAGGAGGTTGAGTCCACCATCCATTAGGTTATGATAGTATTGAATGGCAGAGGGGCTGAATGGTCTACTCCTGCTCCAATTTTTTGACCCCACATTAACGTCGCCTTGCAGTGACTGTAATCTGTGTCCCTCACTCTGTCATTAACTTGTGTAACCCTTCGCTTAGGGTTTTTTCTTTTTAAACTTTCCTTGCCTTGCACATCCCATCAGTGTGAAGGAACAAGGGTCTTATGCATGGACATTTTTAACCTACAGAAAAATGTTTAGCTTGAGCACAGTTCATGATGCGCGCACAGCTGTAAGTGGGCTAACGATATCTCTTTAACCTTTTGCCCCTCATAATGAAATGAAGCCTGCACAGAAGAGACAGATGAGTTTAGACAGCATTGCTTCTGAATAATCCTTAAGTATACTTTTCCGAATCTGTTTCACAGATCTGCTAGTCTCTGATTATCAGTGTTTGTAAAATAGAGCAACATCAACCTGTCAGTCCAAAGTCAAGTGGCCTTTGTCTCTTGTTCCCTGGAATTGAGAAGTTCTGAATTTTTACATAAGGAGAACCACTACTTCCTTGCAACAGAATGACTTTAGGTTATATGTGAATGCTGTTGGTCATGCAGCTCCGTGACTAATTTGTTCTTTCTGTGCTTCTGTCCCCAATGTAACTCCAACCTGAAATGAGAGCAGATCAATGCTCCTTAATTAAACAGGAAACTTCGTTGTTGAGCAGTCATTAAATACACCTAGAACTGACAACGGGCAATGCTGGTTTGTGAACTGCGTGATGCACTTCCTTTCTGCCTACACTTCTGTATCTTTTATTTTTTTTTGCCAACATACAAGAAATTCACCAAAGATACCCAGAAAGCACTTTCCAAACCCATGACCACTTCTTCCTAGGACCAGGGCGGCAGATACACCACCGCCACCTTTAGGTTCCCTTCCAAGCCACTCACCATCCTGATTTGCTAATATATCGCCGTTCCTTCACTGTCACTGGGTCAAAATCCTGGGATTTCCTGCCTAATGCATTGTAGGTCAATCTACAGCATAGAGACTGCAGCGGTTCAACAAGGCAGCTCAGCACCACCTTCTCAAAGGCAACTAGGCTGGGCAATAAATACTAATACATCCAGCAATTTCCACATCCCACAGCTGAATAATAAAAAATGGCCTGATTCATTTCTAGAAAGAATGGGTGAGTATTTCTGTACCAAGAGGTTTTCCAGAGGCTAGGAATCACCTCCTGACTCTCTAAAGCCTGCCCATCATCTGCAAGGCAGAAGTCACGTGTGTGATGGAATACTCCCCACTTGCCTGGATGAGTGCAGCCTCAACAACACTCAAGAAGCTTGACACCATTCAGGACACAGCAGCCCGCTTGGTTGGCATCCTATCCTCCACCTTTAGCATTGGCTCTGTCTATGATTACTACCACTGTGTAAGTCAATGTGTACCATCTACAAGGTGTGCTGCAGTAACTAATCAAGGCTCCTTGGACAGCACCTTCCAAACCCATGACCTCTACCATCTAAGGACAGGGGCAGCAGATACATGGGAACACCACCCCCTGCACATTCCCCTCCAGGAAGTATACACAATCTTCACTTGGAACTATATGGCCGTTTCTCTACTGTGACTGGATCAGATAGCTCCTTGTGGGAATGGAATGCAAGAAAAGAATAATGGCTGTGTGAAAACACATTTTTTGTTTCTGTAAGCCCACGAGGACCTTTGTTTTAAAAAAAAAAACCAAGATCGGCGTTTGGTATTTGTGACCCTTGAGCCTGCTTTCTCACTTGGTAGGATCATGGCTGATCGACTGCCTATCCTTCACTTTTCTGCCCTATTCCATGTGCCTCCTTTCCTTAGCAACCACCATTTTCATTATTGTTAGACTTTAGCGTAGTCTATGACTGCCAGTTCACAGCTCTTGAGAATAGAGAATTTCCATGATTCCCAAACTTCAGTAGGAAGTAATTTCTCTTCCTCTTTGTGATAAATGATTAACCCCTTTTATTGTGAGTCGCTGACCCCTAGTTACAGGCTCTCCACCGGGAGAGCACTTCTCGCAGATAAAGTTGTTTTCTGGGGTTTTTGTTTGAATCAGACTGTAAATCATTCTTCTAAATTCCACAGAATTAGAACAGAACATGTTATAAATGCTCAGAATGCCTGGCAGCATCTGTGGAGAGAGAAATGGTTCATGCTTCACTTGTCTGATGCCAATACGGATCCAAACCAATAATTAAGACAGAAAACCCTCTGATGAAGGGTCTAGGCCTGAAACGTCAAACTTTCCTGCTCCTATAATGCTGCTTGGCCTGCTGTGCTCATCCAGCTCCACACCTTGTTATCTCTGACATTCTTTTTTTATGGATAGTTTGTTGACTACTCAGTCTTACAATTCCTTCCACCCCCAATGTTACATATTGATGTGCTCAGTCATTAATAGCCACCTTTTTTTAAACTTCTTAACCTTTAAATACACTACAGACTTAAACTTGATTAGCCAGACCCCAACACATGCCCTTTCACCAGACTGCAAAGAATATTTCGGAAGATTATTGGTTGGTTCTGCGCCATATTTCCATGTCGGACAACTCTCTCTCT
>JAHRHZ010000018.1:3521662-3556187 GCA_024137785.1 Ginglymostoma cirratum
TCTCTCTCTCTCTCTCTCTGTCTCTCTCTGTCTCTGTCTCTGTCTCTCTCTCTCTCTCACCTGTAATGAGACAGCTGCATCCTTTCTTTAGATAAGGATCGCAAAACTGGACACTGCACTCCAGAGGTGGTCTCCCTAACACTTTGTATATAATTGAAACAAGAGTGTCCAACAAGGTGGTGTTGCCAGAGTCTGTCAGTAGTATTGTGAATCAGCTTGAGTTGGCTCATTTGAGCTTTGTTTTCTCCAGTGTCAGAGTATTTTTTACAGAATTATATAAATAGGAGAAAATGCCCAGAAGGAGGTTATTTAGTCCATCAAATCCATGTTGGCTTTATTGAACAATAACCCGATTTGATCCGCTGCACAATTTGACTTCCAGCTTGCCTCTGCAATGCCTTTTCTCCCTCAATGTTTACTGAATAGCCTTTTGGAGACTGCAATTTAATCTATTGCTCAGCCAGTGTTCTCCAAATACTGATCACTCACTTCATTAAACCACTCATTCATTCCTTGTATATCTGTTCTTTTGCCAGTTACCTTTAACTCTCTTCTGTCTAGCTATCAGTTCCATATCGTTAGAAACCGTTTCTCCTAACTGAACTCATCGTGATTTTAAACACCTCCATCAGGTCTACTTTTTTTTTCCCTGTTTGTTCAGGGGATGTGGGTGTGCCAGGCAGGCCCTGTATTGACTGCCCATTCCTAGTTGCCCCCAAGAAGGTGGTGGTGACCTTGAACCACATGTGGTGTAGGGACCCCAACAGTGCTGCAACGGCTGGGAGAGCTCCAGGATTTTGACCCACCGATACTGAGGGAACAGTGATATATGGATACATGGATGGACAGGGAGCAAAGGGATACAGACACTTAGAAAGTAGATGACAGGTTTAGACAGAGGATCTCGATCGGCGCAGGCTTGGAGGGCCGAAGGGCCTGTTCCTGTGCTGTAATTTTCTTTGTTCTTTGTTTATTTGTATATTTCCAAGTCAGGATGGTGAGTGACTTGGAGGGGAACTTCAACACGGTGTTATTCCCATGTATCTGATGGCCCTTATCCTTAGGGGTTTGGAAGGGGCCTCAGTGAGTTACTGCAGTGTATCTTTTACAGTGCAAATAACTTCTCCAGTACATTGCTGCAATCCTGCATCCCTACAGTGTGGAAGAAGGCCATTCCGCCCATACCAACCCTCTGGGAAGCATTCCACCCAAACTCACCTTCCTATCCCTGCATTTCCCATGATTCACCAAGCCTGCACCTCCCTGGATGCTATGGGCAATTTAGCATCCACCTAACCTGTACATCTTTGGACAGTGGGTGGAAACTAGAGCACCCAAGAGAAACTTGTATGGGCACAGAGAATGTGCAAACTCCACACACAGTCATGTGAGGCTAGAACTGAACCCAGGCCCCTGGCGCTGTGAGGCAGCAGTGCTAACCACTGAGCTACCCCTTTATCATGTTTGGAAGTCTATCCTGAAGCCTGAATTCTACTTCCGGGATTCCAGGTTGGATTTTAGACACGCTGGGATTCCATTGCTGCTTGAAACATTATTATCACCTACATCAAGGAAATTGAAGACCATACAAGCTAAGCTGGGTCAGATTTTTTCTTTTTATGTCTCTGCAATATCTTGCAAGAATTTATCCAGTAAGCCTGGTGATCATTACTGGTTTAATCATCACATTAGAGATTTCAATGCGCTGAATCTCAGTTACACTTCACAGTTTTATGGCCTGGTTTCATATGCTGTAGATTATTACACTGTTCACACATGGTGAAAAATTGAAACACCTCACGCTGCGTTGTGGACTAATGGCATTGAATTCCTCACTTTCTATGGTTCTCTCATCCATTCATCCACCGAGTGCAGTACTAATGGAACGCGGCATTGTTGACGGTGTTGTCTTTCGGATGAGGCTTGACCCTGAGACCCCCTTTCCCCTCTCAGAACCATTTTGACGAGGAGCACTGCAGCTCTCTTTAGTGCCCTGACTGTGTTTTATTTCCCACTCAACTTCCTTAAAAAAAAACAGATGATTTAATCATTATCACATTGCTGTGTGTGGGCGTTTTACTCTCTGCAAATTTGCAGCTGTTTTTCCTACATTGCAACAGTGATTACACTTCAAAAGTACTTCAGAGAGAAGTGCTTCTGGGGCTGTGTGAACATGATAGGCGCTATTTCAATGCATGTCACTAGTATCATCTTTTTTCGATCATTCCCTGTATTGTTTCCCCAGCTGTTTCAGACTAATTTTGGTGTTCACATTTTGTCAAAGATAAACAGTTGTGTTCCGGCCTGCTCATGGAGTTTTGTTTGTTCGGAGGTGATGGCCTCGTGGTATTATCACTGGACTATTAATCCAGAGACACAGGTTAAGTTCTGGAGACCTGGGTTCGACTCCCACCACAGCATATGGTGGAATTTGAACCCAATAAAAAAAAATTTGGAATTAGATGTCTAACCCTAACCATGACCTTGGGAGGATGTGGTCGAGCGAAGGAACCTTGGCTTACTAAAGAAGCTGAATCTCTTGTCAAGAGGAAGAAGGAGGCTTATGTAAAGATGAGGTGTGAAGGCTCAGTTAGGGCACTTGAGAGTTACAGGTTAGCCAGGAAGGACCTAAAGAGAGAGCTAAGAAGAGCCAGGAGGGGACATGAGAAGTCTTTGGCAGGTAGGATCAAGGAAAACGCTAAATCTTTCTATAGGAGATAAAAGGTACTGCAGATGCTGGAGAATCCGAGATAACAAGCATGGGGCTGGATGAACACAGCAGGTCAAGCAGCATCAGAGGAGCAGGAAAACTTGACGTTTCGGGCCTAAACCCTTCATCAGAAATGAGGGAGGGGAAGAGGGTTCTGAAATAAATAGGGAGAGAGGGGGAGGCGGATAGAGGATGGATAGAGGAGAGGATAGGTGGAGAGGAGGCAGAGAAGTCGAAGAGGCGGGGATGGAGCCAGTAAAGGTGAGTGTAGGTGGGGGGGTAGGGAGGAGATAGGTCAGTCCAGGGAGGATGGACAGGTCAAGGGGGCGGGATGATATTAGTAGATAGGAGATGGGGGTGTGGCTTGAGGTGAGAGGAAAAACAGGTTAGGGAGGCGGGGACGAGCTGGGCTGGTTTTGGGATGCGGTTGGGGGAGGGGAGATTTTGAAGCTTGTAAAATCCACATTGATGCCATTGGGCTGCAGGGTTCCCAGGCTGAATATGATTTGCTGCTCCTGCAGCCTTCGGGTGGCATTGTAGGAGGCCAAGGATGGACATGTCATCTGAGGAATGGGAGGGGGAGTTGAAATGGTTCGCGACTGGGAGGTGCAGTTGTTTGTTGCGAACTGAGCGCAGGTGTTCTGCAAAGCGGTCCCCAAGCCTCCGCTTGGTTTCCCCGATGTAGAGGAAGCCACAACGGGTACAGCGGATGCAGTATACCACATTGGCAGATGTGCAGGTGAACCTCTGCCTGATGTGGAATGTCTTCTTGGGGCCTGGGATTGGGGTGAGGGAGGAGGTGTGGGGGCAGGTGTAGCACTTCCTGCGGTTACAAGGAAAAGTGCCGGGTGTGGTGGGGCTGGAGGGGAGTGTGGCGCGGACAAGGGAGTCGCGGAGGGAGTGGTCCCTCCGGAAGGCAGATAAGGGTGGGGAGGGAAAAATGTCTTTGGTGGTGGGGTCTGACTGTAGATGGCGGAAGTGTCGGAGGATGATGCGTTGGATCCGGAGGTTGGTGGGGTGGTATGTGAGGACGAGGGGGATTCTTTTTTGATTACTGTTGCGGGGACGGGGCGTGAGGGATGTGTTCCGGGAAATGCGGGAGACACGGTCGAGGGCGTTCTCGACCACTGTGGGGGGGATGTTGCGGTCCTTGAAGAATGAGGACATTTGAGATGTGCGGGATTGGATGGTCTCATCCTGGGAACAGATGCGGCGGAGGCGAAGGAATTGGGAATAGGGGATGGCATTTTTGCAGGAGGGTGGGTGGGAGGAGGTGTATTCCAGGTAGCTGTGGGAGTCAGTGGGCTTGAAATGGACATCTGTCTCTAGGTGGTTGCCGGAGATGGAGACAGAGGTATGTCAGAAATAAAAGAATGACTAGAGTAAGATTAGGGTCAGTCAAGGGCAGTAGTGGGAAGTTGTGTGTGGAGTCAGAGATAGGAGAGGTGCTAAATGAATATTTTTCGTCAGTATTCACACAGGAAAAAGACAATGTTGTCGAGGAGAATGCTGAGAGACAGGCTATTAGACTAGACAGGATTGAGTTTCATAAGGAGGAGGTGTTAGCAATTCTGGAAAGTGTGAAAATAGATAAGTCCCCTGGGCCAGATGGGATTTATCCTAGGATTCTCTGGGACGCTAGGGAGGAGATTGCAGAGCCTTTGGCTTTGATCTTGATGTCGTCATTGTCTACAGGGATAGTGCCAGAAGACTGGAGGATAGCAAATGTTGTCCCCTTGTTCAAGAAGGGGAGTAGAGACAACCCTGGTAATTATAGACCAGTGAGCCTTACTTCGGTTGTGGGTAAAGTGTTGGAAAGGATTATAAGAGATAGGATTTATAATCATCTAGAAAGGAATAATTTGATTAGGGATAGTCAACACAGTTTTGTGAGGTGTAGGTCGTGCTTCACAAACCTTATTGAGTTCTTTGAGAAGGTGACCAAACTGGTGGATGAGGGTAAAGCAGTTGATGTGGTGTATATGGATTTCAGTAAAGCGTTTGATAAGGTTCCCCACAGTAGGCTATTGCAGAAAATTCAGAGGCATGGGATTGAGGGTGATTTAGCGGTTTGGATCAGAAATTGGCTAGCTGTAAGAAGACCGAGGGTGGTGGTTGATGGGAAATGTTCATCGTGGAGTTCAGTTACTAGTGGTGTAACGCAAGGATCTGTTTTGGGGCCACTGCTGTTTGTCATTTTTTTATAAATGACCTGGATGAGGGCGTGGAAGGATGGGTAAGTAAATTTGCGGATGACACTAAAGTCGGTGGAGTTGTGGATAGTGCGGAAGGATGTTGCAGGTTACAGAGGGACATAGATAAGCTGCAGAGCTGGGCTGAGAGGTGGCAAATGGAGTTTAATGCTGAAAAGTGTGAGGTGATTCACTTTGGAAGGAGTAACAGGAATACAGAGTAAATAATGGTAAGATTCTTGGTAATGTGGACGAGCAGAGAGATCTCGGTGTCCGTGTGCATAGATCCCTGAAAGTTGGCACCCAGGTTGATAGGGTTGCTAAGAAGGCGTACGGTGTGCTAGGTTTTATTGGTAGAGGGATTGAGTTTCAGAACCATGAAATCATGTTGCAGCTGTACAAAACTCTGATGCGGCCGCACTTGGAGTATTGCATGCAGTTCTGGTTGCTGCGTTATAGGAAGGATGTGGAAGCATTGGAAAGGGTGCAGAGGAGATTTGCCAGGATGTTGCCTGGTCTGGAGGGAAGGTCTTATGAGGAAAGGCTGAGGGACTTGAGGCTGTTTTTGTTGGAGAGAAGAAGGTTAAGAGGTGACTTAATAGAGACATACAACATGATCAGAGGATTAGATAGGGTGGACAGTGAGAGCCTTTTTCCTCGGATGGTGACGGCTAGTACGAGGGGGCATAGCTTTAAATTGAGGGGTGATAGACGTAGGACAGGTGTCAGAGGTAGATTCTTTACTCGGAGAGTAGTAAGGGCATGGAATGCCTTGCCTGCAGCAGTAGCAGACTCGCCAACTTTAAGGGCATTTAAATGATCGTTGGATAAACATATGGATGATAATGGAATAGTGTAGGTTAGATGGGCTCCAGATTGGTTTCACAGGTTGGCGCAACATCGAGGGCCGAAGGGCCTGTACTGCGCTGTTATGTTCTATGACCATGACGCTATTGCTGATTGTTGGGAAAAGCCCATCTGGTTCATGAATGTCCATTAGGGAAGGAAACTGCTGTCCTTACCCAGTCTGGTCAACATGCGACTCCAGACTCTCAGCAATGTGGTTGACTCTTCCATGAGATTAGGGCTGGGCAATAAACATTGACGTCCACATTCTATGGAGACCATTTGGCTTCTCTGAAAGTACCACACGATTTGTCCCACACCCCTTCCTCTTTCCCCAGAGCTCTGCAATTACCTCCTCTTCCAAGTATTTGCCCAAATTTCTCCCTTTTTTAAATGTTGAATTTAATTCCACTAACTCTTTACAAGAGGCACATTGCCAATGGCAACTTGTACAAAATAATTCTGCTCACCTCTTCTCCCGTTTTTGTTTTTGTTTGCCTGGGGTCTGTGCTCTCTAATTTTACTGAACCACCTACCAACGCAATTTATTTTCTCTTTATTTGCTTGACTTAAAATGCCTCATCTGAATAATATTTTTCATGTGGGACCGGTTACATGCTGTGCTTAATCCTCTAGTCACTGAATCGCAAAGTAGGAATTCTGATGAGAATTGTCATTCTCTGCGCTACCCAGCATACCAGTCAACAAGGAAGTGGTAGCATCGTGGTAACATCACTGGAGGCACTCCAGGCTAATGTTCTCTGGAAATAGGATGAAATCCTACTGTCGTGGCTGGTGGAATCTTGTCATAGGGAGAGACAGTGAGCTTTTATTCTCGTGGTTTTCAAGAAATAACTGGGATCTCATTGAAACACACATGATACTTAAAGGGATGGACAGAAATGTTTGCCCTAACAGGGGCATTTAGAACTGTGGGGTGGCACGGTGTCTCAGTGGTTAGCACTGCTGCCTCACAGCTCCAGGGACCCAGGTCAATTCCAGCCTCTGGTGACTGACTGTGTGGAGTTTGCACATTCTCCCTGTGTCTCCGGTTTCCTCCCACAGTCCAAAGATGTGCAGGCTAAGGTGGATTGGCCATGCTAAATTCCATAGTGCCTGGGGATGTTTAGGTTGGGTGGGTTAGACATGGGAATGAAGGGGTAGGGGAATGGGTCTGGGTGGGATGCTCTTCAGAGGGACGGTGTGGACATAGAACATAGAGCAGTACAGCACAGTACAGGCCCTTCGGCCCACTATGTTGTGCTGAACTTTTACCCTAATCCTAAGGTCTATCTAACCTCCACCCCTACCTTTATACTATCATCCATATGCCCGTCTAATAACCGCTTAAATGCTCTAATGAGGCCGACTCCACTACCCCCTCCGGCAACGCATACCACGCCCCAACCACTCTGAGTAAAGAACCTACCTTTGATGTCTCCCCACTGTCTACCTCCACTCACTTTAAAACTATGCCCCCTCGTAATAGCTACCTCCACCCTCGGAAAAAGCCTCTGGCTGTCTACTCTATCTGTACCTCTGATCATTTTGTATACCTCTATCAAGTCACCTCTCATCCTTCGTTGTTCTAAAGGGAAAAGCCCTAGCTCTTGTTGGGCCGAATGGCCTGTTTCCATACCATAGGGATTCTATGAATTTTAAGGAAAAAGAGGGGGATGCCCCACTTACTTCCGAGGTGGGAGAAGTTAGGGGAAGTGTGGTAGCTTAGTGGTTAGCACTGCTGTCTCACAGCACCAGAGACCTGGGTTCAGTTCCACCCTCGGGTGACTGTCTGTGTGGAGTTTGCACGTTCTCCCCGTGTCTGCGTGAGTTTCCTCCGGGTGCTCCGGTTTCCTCCCACCGTCCAAAGATGTGCAGGCTAGGTGGATTGGCCATGGGAAATGCAGGGATACCATAGGTGGGTGGGATACACTTCAAAGGGTCAGTGTGTGACTCAATGGGCCAAACTGCCTGCTTCCACACTGTAGGGTTTCAATAATTCCGAGTTATTTGGAATTCTCAACCACAGGGGGCTGTTTTTTGATAGATTTCTGATTACCAATGGAGTAGGGGGTCATGGGGATGGGTCCGTAAAAAGCATCAAAGTGTTCGACCGTGGTGTTTGGTGTGGATAAGTTTTCATATTTTTTTTGCAGATGGGAATATGAACACTAACCAGAGTTCCTGCTTCTGTGTGGGGGGGGTGGGGGGGGTGGTGAGGTGGGGGCATGTTATGCAATATATAGGGGATACTGTTTAAGAATAAGTTAGAAATGAGGTGAAACCCTCAGAAGGTCTTTAGTCTGTGGAATTCATTCCACTGAAAGCAGTGGATCCCATTGGGTCATTCAGTTCCTCAAGGTGGAATTAAACGGATGTTGAGTGGGAAAGGGAGTTGAGAATTCTGGGCTACGGACAGAAAAGTGGAGCTGAGGCCAAAACCGGTGCAGCCATGATCATATTGAATGGTGGAGCAACATTGAGGGGCTGAAGGGCCTACTCCAGCTCCTAAGTCCCGTGTACTTGTCAGTGCCTGTGCTTGTGCATCAGACCCGGAAATGTTTACAATGTTCACTTCGTTGTCGAACAGCTCATAGTTTCCTAACCTGTGTGTGGATGTGGTGTGGGCATCCATAGCTAGAGCAAAGGCCCAGGGAGTGGGGTGACCTGAATTCCTCTTGCAAAGAGCTAGCATGGATATGATGGGCCAAAGGGTTTCTTTCTGCACCATCCATGTTCTATGATTCTACAGCGTGACTTTAAGGGGAGCAGTATTTGTTGTTTCCGGCACTGCACCTGCTTTGTGTGTATTTTCACGGTGTGGTTAAGGCTAAGTACTGGACAGTTCACTTGTCTTTATACTGGAACTGAATTTGGAGTCCACCTGTGTTTTGTGTGCGTACCAAATTATTTAGTAACAGTAACATTTGCGAAGTTTATTCCACTCTGCAGAAGATTAGTTTACTGTACTGATAGCTATATAGAATGCATTAGAATGTGTTCCCTGTATCTATTATGGATTTTGACTCCAGTCCATCCAGTATTTCATTCTTTCCTGGACATGGGCATCTCCAGCTGGGCCCAGCATTTATTGCCTGCCCCTAGTTGCCCTTGAAGATGGTGGTGAGCTGCCTCCTTGAACCGCTGCAGTCCATGTCTTGTAAGTTGATCCACAATGCCCTTGGGGAAGGAGTTCCAAGATTTTGACCCAGCGACACTGAAGGAACAGCGATGTATTTCTAAGATAACAAGCATGGGGCTGGATGAACACAGCAGGTCGAGCAGGAAAACTTGACGTTTCGGGCCTTTTCTGATGAAGGGTTTAGGCCCGAAACGTCAAGTTTTCCTGCTCCTATGATGCTGCTTGACCTGCTGTGTTCATCCAGCCCCATGCTTGTTATCAGCGATGTATTTCTAAGTCAGGATGTGAGTAGCTTGGAGGGGAACTTGAAGGTGGTGGAATTCCCATGTATCTGCTGCCCTTGTCCTTCTAGATGGTAGTGACCATGGGTTTGGAAAGTGCTGTCTCAGGAGTTGTGGTGAATTTTGTGGGTGTAGTGTTACAGACACCACCTGCTCATTCATGCTTCAGACAAAGGTCAGTATTTTGAGTGCCAAGACTGTCTGTCTGTGTTGTAGAGCCGGATTCTAAACTTGTTTCACATCCAGTTGGAATTCCCTGTGGGAATCACAGATCAACGGTTGGAAATGGGAACATAGGCATTTGTGGAATCACACAGCTACCCTGACTGAGACTTTGGGATTGGGAATCCAACCTTTTTTGGTGTAGCTTCACTGTGTGGGCAGGTGTTTCCGCAGACGAACTGGGGTGGAGGGGCACAATGGGGAGAGGGGGAAAAGCAACCTGCCCTGTGTTTTTAAGTAATGAGCTCTCTGGGCCCAAAGCTCTGGAATTCCATCCTTGAAGCTTTCCCATTCTCCACCTCCCTTTAAGACGTCACTGTATTGACATTGGCTTTCTCTGAACTTGGGAGTTGAAAGTTTACAATAAAAAAAACCAGCTGCCCTATGTTGTCTTGTACCTCCAGCTGCCGTATGCTCAGGAGTTCCCTCCCATAAAACCTCGACTTCTTTTTAAGACACTCCTTAAAACCACTCTGACCAAGATTTTGGCTGTCTGCCCCAATATCTCCTTTGAGGCTTGGTGCCAAATTTTGCTTTGTAATGCTCCTGTGAAAATATTTTATTGTTCCATCAAAGGTGGCGCTATATACTGTTGTTGGTGCTGGTGTTGTGGTTCTAAGCACATTATGAAAGCCCTGCTCTGCCCATCTCTCTCATTTTGGGCATGGTGACTAACTGCACAATGCAGTTGTCGCATCCTGACCTTCTCCCTCTCCTCACCCCTCAAAGACCATCAATCTCCTTCCCCAGTGCCCCCTCCCTCCCCTCACTGGGTTATGGAGGAACCTGCATCTTCTCTCCTTTTGACATCTCACTGCCCACAGCTCACCCTGTATCTGTGGACACCTGCTGACCCGGACATGTAGCCCGAGCAAGAAAGGGACTGCATCGGTGTAGCACCTTCTCCAGCTCAAAGAGCTTCCCGGGGCCATTTTGGAGTACTGCCAGGTGGAAGAAGTGTTGTGATCTGGAATTGTGTGGGTGGGTCAGTGGGAACTCAGTTGTGCTGAGTGTCAGCAACCTGAGTCACATGCAGATGAATGGGAGCAGAGAAATTAAACCTTTGTACGTCAGCACTGTGGTATCCACTTCTGCAGTTAACAGAGACAAGAGAGAAAAAAGAATAACCGGCTCGCTAGCCCCAGTTGATTGCAACTGGGTGTGGTATCTCCACCCCACCCCCCCCCACGTTTGCTGAGTCACTGCCCTGGTTTCCTGACCACCTACAGCACCTTCTGTGGGAGGGAATCACCAGAGCTTGCTGGTGTTCTATGTAATGGTGATTGGGCAAGGCAAGCCACTGTGGATTGAGGAAAGGTTTCAAGGGGATTAAGTGCGGGGAGTAGGGAGAGGTTAAAGAGAGGGAAGGATGAAGGGTTGGAAAGGAAGTTGGGGGAAGAGAAGTGAGAGGTTGAGGGTGTGGAAGATGGGAAATTGAGGGGGGGGGCTGACAATGTGAGGAGATGAAAAGCTGGAGGAATTGCATTGGGGGGTCCAGGAGACAGTGGGAGGTCATGCAAGAAAGAGATCGGTAGAAGGTGGAGAGTGGGGAGAGAGAGAGAGGGGGTGGGGGCATGTGAGGAAGGGGAAGGAGGAGAGAGTTTGGGGAAGGGAAGAGAGGAGTGGAGAGAGTGTGTTGAAGGAGGTGACAGAGAAAGGGAAACAGGGAACATGGGGAGGGGGGATTGAGCGCACAGAGGGAATGGAGAAGGCAGTCAGAGAGAAGGTGAGGGAGACAGAGAGAGGGAAAGAGAGACATTGATAAGGGTAGAGGAGAGACCAAGAAAGACTGAAGGTGAGGTGGGGGGGTGAAACAAAATGAGAGGGGGAAGGAAGAAGAGAGGGAGAGTTGGGGGAAGAGGAGAAAGTGGATGGGGAATGGGTTAGAGAGGGAGGGAGGATGGGGGTGGGGGGGGGGGGCGCCGGGAGAAGCTCCGGGGTTTCCTCCCCAAACCGCCCCCCGGGTTTTTTCAATCAAATTTTTTATTCAGGGAAAATATTTAATTTTAATACAAAAACAAAATACCCCCCCCCCCCCCCCCACAGTAAAAATTATAAAAGGGGTGCCCCTGAGCTGATCAGTCTGCATGGGCAGCTCAGTATACTGTCAACATTTATCATTTTGTATTAATTTTTTTTCAAAAAAAAATACAAACTTCCAGGTGTCAGCCTGGCTAGGTGTCAGCACTGCTGGTTTATTTATTTTTGGTGGGGGTGGGGGTTTGGTTTGACAGTGTGGGGGTGCCCCCCCCCCCCATAGCAGGTCGCTTGTCGGTGAAACCCTGAGCGGGGCCCTGTAGCTATTTCTGTGCGTGGATGTGCATCAGCGCTGGGTATTTTCTCTGGTGACGAGTTTGTATGAGGAGCGCCTTGCAGGCTGACACTACCCCAGTCACAGGCTGCCCTTATGATTGATAACAGCCCCTGGTGTTTGCTGCTCGCTTCTCGCGAGTGACCTCAGAGGACAAACGAGGAATCTCCTGGATGCCAATGAAATGATTAAAGATTAAAGCCGTCGCTGTGCCTGTAAACATAGATTGTCAATTTATCTCCCTTGCAGAGAATGCCCCAGCCTTTGGTTTTACGATAAGGGGACTCGGAAAGTGCTGTCGTTTCACTGAGCTATGCAAACCGGCTTTTAATGGAATCTCCAAGGTAATTAAACGCATTTATTTCTCCTGTTTTTCTAATGCTGGACTCAAGTCGTCTTGTCTGTGTGGATGAGATAATTGGTTTTTACCCAGTCATTTTGTTATAACCCCAGCCAACTTTTTTTTCTTGACATTTGTTTGTCAAACAGAGCAGAGTTATTAATTTTTATCACCCTCGAATTTCATAGTATTTTTGTTTTGAACAAGCTGCCGTCATCGTGTTGGAGCTGGTATCTATCATGTTCTCTTAAGCTGCAACTTCATGTTTTTTTTTCTCTCTAGTTTGCTGAGACCAAGAGGATATAGTGTGCTAAGTTTCCTCTGATCTGGTTAACTGCAGTAGTGTTGGTGAAAACATTTGTCAATATGTTTTTTTTTGTACTTCGGTGAGGTGTTGAAAATATGCATCAGTTATCCGTTGTGAAGTTTCACGGAAAGAGAGAGAGAGAGAAGCTACAAGATCTGTTTGGAGTCGATTTAAACATGTTTCTGCCTCGTTTATGTCTCTGAAAACTCTTGTCCGCTTTCTCTGGGAACCTTCCTGAGCTCTCAGCTCACCTCTTCCTGGGAACTCTCTCTCTCTCTCTCTCTCTCTCTCTCTCATTTGAATCGTGAACATTGCAGTCTCGAACTATCTCCGGGTGGAGTGTTCCTATCTCTGCTCCCAGCACTTCCCCAAAGCCAATTTCTCACTTGTCCTCTCTGTTATCCCCAGGATCAGTGTCACTATTCCCCTGACGTCAGCGTTTGTCCATAATAACCTTGGGGTCAGTGTCCAGTGTTTCCCCCAGGGTCTGTCAGTGTCCATAACATCCCTAAGCTTAGTCTTTGTCCAGTGTCCCCTGGGGTGAGAGTCCACTGTTCCTCACGGTCAGTCTTTGTGATAAATAATTTTCAGTTCAACTGTATCCTGCCATTTTCCCATCTGATACGGCCCTTTACTAATTTGCTTGAAGATTTAGTAAAATTAAATTCTGTTAAAATGAAACTAAGCAGCATTATCAGCATGGCAAAACTGTGAAATGAATGCTTAAAAATATAATTATTTGATGCGTTGAATGTAATCTACAATCTCTGAGAGAAAGAATATTGGTTTATTTTATACCTTGTATGTGACCTATCAGCTGCTTCAGCAATGTGAATTTTTGGTTCGTTTGTTTCGCTTCTTTCATTCTTGAATTCCAGTGGTACAGTAATTGGTGCACAGTTTGTTTCCTCTGAGTGGGAGGGACAGTGATAGCAGCTGGTGTTTCTGATTGATTCGGCAGTGATGGGCACTGGTCTGCCAGTGTATAGAGCGGCGTTACACTGTTCAAGGCAGGTTAGCCTGTTGATTTGGACAGTGTGCTGTCGCAGGAGTGACGATGGACAGCATAGTGACCCGTGGCTGTAAATGGTGTCTATTCTCTCTCCCTCCCACTACCTTGCACGTTAGCCTACTGCCTGCTCGCAACGGCTTTACTCAGCAAATAATGACACTCCAAAGCCGAGTGCTTTTCTCCACAACAACAATCTGCATTTTCATTTTTCTTTATCCTCTTGTGGGATGTGGATTTTGCTGGCTGGGCCAGCAAAAATTGCCCTTGAGATTGTGATGCTGAACGGCCTTCTTGAACTGCTGCAGTCCATGTGCTGTGGGTAGACCCTCAGTGTTGTCAAGGATTTTGACCCAGTGACAGTGAAGGAACGACGATATATTTCCAAGTCAGGATGCTGAGAGGCTTGGAGGGGACCCTGCAGGTGATGGTGTTCCCATACATCTGCTGCCCCAGTCCTTCTAGATGGAAGTGGTCATTGTGCTGTCTAAGGACCTTCGGTGAATTTCTGCAGTGCATCTTGTAGATGGCACACACTGCTGCTACTGAGCGTCGGTGGTGGAGGGAGTGGATGCCTGTGGATGTGGTGCCACTTAAGTGGGATACTTTTTTTTTTTTGTCCTGGATGGTGTCAAGCTTCTTGAGTATTTTTAGGCCTGCACCCATCCAGGCAAGTGAGGAGTATTCCATCACACTCCTGACTTGTGCCTTGTAGATGGTGGACAGGCTTTTAGGAGTCAGGAGATGAGTTTCTCACTGCAGTATTCCTAGCATCTGACCTGCTCCTGTAGCCACTGTGGTGAGTCCAGTTGAGTTTCTAGTCAATGGTAACACCCCAAAATGTTGATAATGGGGGATTCAATGATGGAAACACCATCAAATTGTCAAGGGCCAGTGGTTAGATTGCCTCTTATTAGGGATGGTCATTACCTGGCATTCGTGTGGTGACCGTGTTACTTGCCACTTGTCAGCCCAAACCTGGATATTGTTCAGATCTTGTTGCATTTGAACATGGACTGCTTCAGTGTCCGAGAAGTCACGAATGGTGCTGAGCATTGTGCAATCATCGGCGAGCATCCCCACTTCTGACCTTCTGATGGAGGGAAGGTCATTGATGAAGCAGCTAAACATGGTTGGGCCCAGGACACTACCCTGAGGAACTCCTGCAGAGATGTCCTGGAGCTGAGATGACTGACCTCCAACAACCACAACCAACTTCCTATGTGTCAGGTATGTCTCCAACCAGCAGGGAGATTGCCCCCTGATACCCACTGATTCCAGATTTGCTAGGGCTCCTTGATGCCACACTCGGTTTAATGTAACCTTGACGTCAAGGGCTGTCACTCTCGCCTCGCTTCTGGAATTCAGCTCTTTTGTCCACGTTTTGAATCAAGACTGTGATGTGGTCAGGAGCTGAGTGACCCTGGTGCAACCCAACCTGGGCGTCACCTGACCTGATTGATGACCCCTTCCACCACTTTACTGATGATCAAAAGTAGACTGGGGCAGGATTTGGCTGGGTTGTATTTTTTTTCCTGCTTTTTATGTACAGGACATACCTGGACAACTTTTCACATTGTCAGGCAGAGCTTGTCTAAGGGAGTGGCAGGTTCTGGAGCACAGGTCTTTGGCACTATTGCTGAAATGCTGTCAGGGCCCGTAGCCTTTGCAGTGTCTTCAACTGTTTCTGGATATCATGTGGAATGGCTGAAAATTGGTATCTGTGATGCTCAGGACCACTGGAGGAAGGTGAGATGGATCATCCACTCGGCTCTTCCCATCATTGAGGATGGGGGTATTTGTGGAGCCTCCTCCTCCAGAGAGTTGTTTAATTGTCCACCACCATTCACTGCCGGATGTGGCAGGACTGCAGAGCTTAGATCTGACCCATTGGTTGAGGGATCACTTAGCTCTGTCTATCACTTGATGCTTTCGCTGTATGGTAGCTTCACCTGGTTGACTGTATACTGTTGTGTGACGGGACATATCCAGGGACATAGCCTGTATGGTATGATGCGATGAATGTGACTATGTCAGGCTATAGCTTTGCTAGTCTGCAAGACAGCTCTCTGCCAATTTTAGTGCTAGACCCCAGATGTCAGTAAGGAGGACTTTGCAGGGTCAACAGGGCTGTTTCTACCGTTGTCTTTTCCGATGCCTAGGTCCCTCTGGTTTCATTTTTATGTTGAGACTTCAAAGCGATTGAAACAACTGAGCTACGTTGCTGTGGGTCTGGAATCAGGTGTAGGCCAGACCAGGTGAGGAATGTAGATTTCCTTCCCTGAAGGACATCAGTGAGCCACATGGGTTTGGTTTTTTTTCTGACAGTGGTCTTCAGTAGATTCTCAATTCCAGATTTTTCTTTTCAATTATTGGCTTCAAATTCCACCATCTGCTCTGGCAGGATTCGAACTCCGATCCCTGAAAGGTCAGCTGAGTTTCTGGATTAATAGTCTCGCGATAGTAGCACTCGGTTGTCATCTCCTCCTATCCCATTTTAAATGTCTCAGGGTGCATGCTCAAACAAAATTTGATATCAAACAGCACAAGCTGGTAACAGAACACAGCTGGTTCACAGAAGCATGCCTTAAAGGAGGAGAGAGGGTCAGGCAGAGACCGAGAGGGTTAGGGAGGGAATTCCAGAATTTAGACCCAAGGTATCTGAACTAATGACTGTCGGTGGGCAGGCTGTCAGATTCTGGAACGCGTTGAGGCCAGAAATGGAGAAGTCCAAAGGACACAGCAGGTGTGCCTCAGATAGGACGAGCCCCCAGAGTGTGTGTGTGTGTGTGTGGGGATGAGGGTGGGGTGGGAAAGGCCTGGGAAGGTTGGAAGAGTGTGGGATTTGTAGGCTCACCAAAGATAAGAGCAGTGAACAGGGCACAGTGCTCTAGAGTCATCAAAATGTGAACCATTTTGTGAGGGGTTGGGGAGGGGTGGTGTAAAGGCATTAATAGCCAGTAGTGTGCACTTTAATGGAGGACAGTCATCTTCCTGAAATTAAGTTCTTGCCCCATCAAGATGAGACGCTTCAGGGTTTACCGAAGATCATACAGCTAAAGTGCCTTGAGGAAATATCATGAACATAGTCTTTCAGAGCAGCCTTGACTCTCCTCTCATTTGGATGTGAAATATTCCTGTTCCGAAGAAGTTATTCCCCACTGTCTTAGCCAATACACACTCCTTAATAAACATCACTGAACATCCAGATAATTTGGTAATTTCTCATGTTTGCTGTGCTCGAATTAGCCGTCTCTTTATTTTTTCCCCAGCACGGCACGTGTGACCAAACTTTTACACTGCTCCCTGGGTTGTAAAGCACATTTTGTATGTGCTGAGGTTGTGAATAGGGTGCTTTGTAAACGCACTTTTTTTTGTGAGAATGAAGTTGTGCAGTGCATGGTGAAATCTGCACCTGTCATAGCTAGTTTCTAACTACTATCTTCTGTCACGATGAAGCTATTTTTGTGCAGTGTGAACTACAAAGCTTGTCTATTATAATGAATCTGTACCTGTTTATAATGTAAATTTTGGAGTTGCAAATGTCTTTTAAGTGTATGTCGGAGAGCGCGCGTGTACAGTAGAGGCCAGTGAGAACCAGCAGTTGCCTTCCAATCTGCATGCTGTTTGTTTAAAATGATATCAAGAGAAGGATTATTTAACTGTATCCAAGGATGAGCAGCAGGTTAAGTTCACTGGAGATGATGAAATGCTTCTGGCTGTGGTAGCACAGTGGGCGTATCATGACCTCTTGCGAAGGTTCAAAACTGGACAAACGTTTTGGTGTTGCATTTTGGTAAAGCAAATCAGGGCAGGACTTGTAGACTTAAGGCCCTGGGGAGAGTTGTCAAACAGAGATCTTGGGGTGAAGGTTCATAGTTCCTTGAAACTGGAGTCACAAGTAGATAGTGTAGTGAGGAAGATGTTTAGTACGCTTGCCTTTATTAGTCAGTGCATTGAGTATAGGAGTTGGGAGGTCATGGTGCGGCTGCGAAAGACGGTTTGGCCACTTTTGGAATACTGCGTTCAATTCTGGCCTCCCTCCTATAGGAAGGATGTTGTGAAACTTGAAAGGGTGGAGAAAAGATCTAGAAGGATGTTGCTGGGGTTGGAGGGTTTGAGCTATAGGGAGAGGCTGGGGCCACTTTCCCTGGAGTGTCGGAGGCTGAGGGGTGATCTTAGAGGTTTATAAAATCATGAGGGGCATGGAGAGGGTGAACAGCAGGATAGGATAAGTTCAAAACTAGAGGGCATGAGTTTAAATTGAGAAGGGGAAGATATAGAAGGGACGTAAGGGGCAACTTTTTCACTCAGAGGGTGGTGCATGTATGGGATGAGCTGCCAGAGGAGGTGGTGGAGGCTGGTACAATTACAACATTTAAAAGACTCTGGGATGGGTACATGAATAAGAAGGATTTTGGAGGGATATAGGCCAATTGTTGGAAAATGGGACTAGATTAATTAGGGATATCTGGTCGGCATGGACGGGTCTGCTTCTGTGTTGTGTATCTATATGACTCTGAGTCAATAGCAGAATAGAATAGGATGGAGGTGGTGATGGGAAGTGTGGGCAGTCTGATCCCAGGTTCAAGACTTGAGCCTAGCTGCTGTAACCATCAATAATTCAAAACTGGGGGCCCCTTGAGCCTGCTATGCCATTCATTATGATGATGGCTGATCTTATTTCAGCCTCAACTGCACTTTCCTGCCTATTGTCCATAAACCTTCAACCTATTGTTATTATTAAAAGTCTGTTTATCACCTCCAAATTTACTTGGTGTCCCAGCATTGACCGCACTCTGTGATAGTTAGTTCCACAGTTTCAGAGCCCTTTGAGAGAAGTAATTTCTCCTCATCTGTTTTAAATCTGCCACCCCTTATCCTAAGACTACAACCCCTCATTCTAGCTCGTCCCATATGAAGAAACATCCTCTCTACAACTACTTTGCCAATCTCCTTTATGTATCAATTAGATCGCCCCTCATTCTTCTACAGCCTGGTGAGTGTAGATGTAAACTCCTCAATTTCTCTTCAATCTCTCCTCGTGAATCAAGTCTTTCATCTCTGGAGTTAATCTGATGACCTTCCCTGAGCTGCCTCCAATACAATTTCCACCTTCATCGAGTTAAGGGATCAAAACTGTACATAGCATTGATTCATCTTGTTCTGCCTGAGACTATGATCCTACTGAATGATGGAGTGGCCTTGAAGGGCTGATTGCGAACACCCTGTTGTTATTTTCTATGGTCTTGAGACATGCATTCTGTGACTCACCTGGTTATCGGTTTGTACGCTGTAGTTTTCACAACTCCGTCAATCACTTTCGTTTTAGGAGCATTGGAGTATGGGAACAGATGTGACTATTTAGCTCCACATGCGGTTTTGCTATTCATTAAGTTCAGTTCTGATTCTATGATCTAAGTCTATACTCCTTCACTGTCGCTGGGTCAAAATCCTGGAATTGCCTCCATAATAGCATTGTGGGTCAAATCACAGCACATGGACTGCAGCCGTTCAAGAAGGCAGCTCACCACCACCTTCTCAAGGTCAACTACGGATGGAAAATAAAAAATACTGGCCCAGCCAGCGATGCCCACATCCCATAAATGAATTTTGGAACAAAGCCCCATCACTGCCTCATATCCAGGATTACTGAAATCTATCAGTCTTGTCTTAGCATTTACTTTTGATCTAAATCAATTGCCCTTTGCGGAAGAGAGTGCCAAGTTTCTGCTCCATTTTGTTTTGCATGAAAAGCAGGTTGGCCGGAGTAGATAGGGAAAACGTGTTCCTGCTCTTCAAAGGAACAAGAGTGAGATGGAATTTAAATTAAATGAATTTTAAGAGTAAGAGATTTAGTGTGATGTGCAAACATCACACACAGTAGTTAGTGTGGAATGCACTGCCTGGAAATATGGTCAGGCAGCTTCAATTGAGCCATTCAAGAGGGGCATGGGTGAATATTTGGATAGAAATAGTGTATGGGGTTCTGGGGATTGGGGAGGAGATTGGCACTAGGGAATAGAATCAGTGCAGGCTTGATGGGCGGAATGGCCTCCTTCTGTGCAGTAACAATTCTGTGATTCTGTTTTGGAATTTCACACCAGCTCGAATGTTAGAATGTGTGCTCCTCCCTCATTTTACACTCCCTGAACGGCAGAAATAACTCCTCCCGGTCGGCACTGTCAGTACCCCCCTCGCTATGTTACAAAGCTTCAATCGAACAACCCTGTAAGCTTCTAAATTTTGCTCTGTATAATCTCTCCATGAGAATTTTACTGGTCAAGCCGAACCTGTGCACTGTCCCCGAGGCCAGTCAGTACGTCCTTCCTAAGGTGGGGTCGCTGTATTAATAAAACTCCTGCTTAGAAGGGGCACGGAGAGAAGTTTCTCATTGTGCCTTCCAGTGCCAAGAAATCCCAGGAAAGGCAGTCTCTGTGATCACGCAGGAAAAGCTGGCAGCCAATTTGTGCACAGTGAGATCCCATGGAATACTTTCAATTGAAGGATTAACCTATTGTTATGTTTTGAGGGACTGTTCAAAGATTGTTTGGAAGAAGGCACTGGGGGAAAATTACCTTGCCTCTTTCTTCATTTTGCAATTGTGCCATGTGACGTTGGAACACAGATGATTTGAAGTAGGGGTAGGCCATTCAACCTCAAACCTGCTCCACCACTCCATATGATTATGGCTGATCATCGAGCTCCGTACCCTATCCCACCCTCCTCCCATATCCCATAATCTCTTTAGCCAGGAGCCGTATTTACCTCCTTGAAAATATTAAATGTTTTGGCCTCAACCACTTTCTGTTGCAGAGGATTCCCTCTGCTCACCACTTTCTGGGTGAAGACATTTGTCCTTATCTCAGTCCTGAAAGGCTTACCCCTTATCCTTAAACCATGGCCCCTGCTTCTGGACTCCCTCACCATTGGCAACATCCTTCCTGCACCTAATCTGTCTAGTCCTGTTAGAGTTTTATAGGCTTCTATGAGATGCCCCTCATTCTTCTAAACTCCAGTGAATACAATCCTACCCAACTCGATCTGTCCTCATACGCCAGTCCTGGCATCCCAGGAATCAATTTGAGAAACCTCTTCTGCACTCCCTCCATAACAAGAAAACCTTCCTCAGATAAGGAGACCAAACTGCACCACAATATGCCAGGTGTGGCCTTGCCAATGTACCTTTTCTTTTAAACACACCCAACTAACCATGAAGGTGAGAGGGCAGATTTTCAAGACCTCGTTCAGAAGACCAGACCTTGCAAAAATACAGGAGCCCCTGCAGCACAGCGCTAGCTGACATGTCTGTGCTCAGGCTCAGTATGGGCCTTTTGAACTCTGAAGGCCAAGTTAACATGGTTACACTGAGACTAATGCACTTTACACAGCACAGCACATGGCTTTATAATGACATCCATTAATCAATTGTGCTTGTGGCTAATCATTTCATTGGCATCCTAAATAAAATTGCCATCTTGCTGCTGCCTCCTAACTGCGTTGTTATTCAATAAACAAATTGTTGCCATTGTTTCTGCAGAGGGTCAAGAATGCAGCTCACTACCACCACCTCAAGGGCAATTAAGGACGGGAAATAAATTCTGGCCCAGCCAGCAACGCCCATGTCCCTTAAATTAATAAACCAGAACAAAATAATGCAACCTGCTTTGAGGAATGGGTGAATTGATGTTAAATCCCAAGATCAGCCGTGATCATATTGAATGTTAGAGTATATGCTCAATGGACCACTCATCCTTCTATGTAGGGAGCGGTGTATGCGCAGGCACACTCGCGTGAATGGAATTTCAGTCAAGATAGGTTGAGGGCATGACGCATGACTGAGTGAATGAAGCTCGGTTGAGATACCAGGGTGACGTGCCCTACCCCTCTGACCTCGGAGGAAGTACGGAAGAAGGGAATCGAATAGAATGTTCCTGTGTTTCTGCCTCACACCCAGCCTCCCAGGAGCTGAGAAAGTGACACTTGGTCAGGCTACGCACACTTTGAAATCCCGATTGGCTCAGCTAACAAGAAGGGACAAGTAGAGACTGAGTCTTAATCCAAGGGTGTGCCTAATGGCTCTGAGCTATTCCTTCCCCTCCATGCCATCTATTTAAAATGACAGACATGCGTAAGCCAACAGCAGAATGCAGTTTGAATGTTGCCCTGGTGAGATTTTCTTGGTGTAAATGATTGCCATACATTAGTTTTGATATTGTTGTCGCACATACATGAGATACAGTGAAAAGTGTTGTTTTGTGTGCAGTACAGGCAGATAGCTACCCTGATACACTCTGAGGTGCAGAACAGTGCAGAAAACAGGATTACGGCCATAGAGAAGGTGCAGCAGAGGTGATGAGGTTTATTTTAAAATGTTGTTTCTAATTTTCCCTATCCTGTGTACCAGAAAGTCGGCGATGACTGTTCATTTGCTGGTTGGTTACCTGCATTACTTTGTAAATCGGTTTGGGACATTGTAAAAAGGCAGTAAGTCTGTGCCTTGCTGACACTGATTTGTCAGCTATGACTCAGTTGGGTGGAAACTTACCTCCGAGCCAAAACTCGTCGCGAAAGCCCCACGAACACAAAATCTAAGGTGGGCACCCCGCTGCAGCACCGAGGGCCTGCTGCAATGCCAGAGGAGCTGCCTTTCAGGGGAATTGCTGTCTGCTGTCTCACAGCTGGATAAAAACGGATCCAGTGAGAGATGGCGGTGTTTGCTTTGAAGAGGAGCTCTGGGGTGTTTCCCCAGTGTGCTGTGGCCAATATTTATTCTTCCATCAGCATCAGTACAGAAATGTACTGTGCCTCAGTTGTGTTTCCTATACTGCAGCCGGCACTACTGTATCACTTCCGTGGCTGTGTGATAGACCTGATGTTGTGAATACTACTATGTTTGTGCGACCTCATTTTATGCCATTGCTAATAGTGTCTCCTTTCACCTCTTTCCCCACCCCGACCCCAATCCCTACCATAAGACCTTCTTTACCCCTAGTCTTTACTATCCCAATTCACTCTTGGCTGGTTTCCCACATTCTAATCTCCATGAACCCGAGGTCACCCAGAATTCTGTCGTCCGTGTCTTAATTTGTAGCAAGTTTTGTTCCCCCCTACCCATGCCAAGTCTAACAATGACTTGGTTTTTAAAGTTCTCATCCTTGCTTTCAAATCGCTCTAAGACATGGTCCCAATCTCTGTAGTCTCCTCCAACGCCACAATCCTGTAATTCTGATCTCTCGTGCACCTCAGTATCGTTGCTGCACCATTATTGCCTGTGCCTTCAGTTACCAGGGCCTCCAGCTCTGGAATTCCCCTGCGCCTCTGCCTCTGGACTTTCTACCTCACTTTCGTCCTGTTTAAGAGCCAGTATCTCCTTGTGTGGTGCAGTGTAGTGGCATGCTGTGAGATGTTATTTGGGATGTTTCATTGTGGCGCTATATGAATACAAGTTGTTATTCACCCTTTACTTACTCATTGGCCATTCTTTGCAGACGAGGATGACATTGTTCCATTCTTGGTGCGAGTCTCTGTGGCTGTACAGATTGATGCATCTACCACAGGCTCTGTTGCACTCTGGGCAGGTGGTGGTCACGGGAAGGAGTGGGTGGGACATTGGTGTGACAGTATGCCCCTTTTGCTGTTTTCCCCCTGGCTTCTGCCTTTTCCCGACAGCAAGTCTCCAGGCGCTTGACACTTTCCTGGATGCTGCTCCTCCACTTTGGACAGTCTTGGGCCAGTGATTCCAGGTGTCTGTCGGAATGCCGCATTTCACCAGTGAGGGTGTCCCTGAAGCACGTCCTCTGTCTACCCAGGACTGACCTGCCGTTTCGGAGCTGGGAGTAAAGCACCAGCCTTTACTTACAACTCACTCTCTGAACTATATGCAAACACATTTCAAAGGAGGAGGAGTGAGGTCAGTTTACAATACCACCCAGGTCCATTTTTGTAGTTCGAACCCTGGCAATCCCTTCTCGAAATGGCCCTTTTTAATTTGGAAAAATAACTTCACAATGTTGACATGCTCAGTTATGGATAGTCACCGCTTTGTGGTCTGTTTACTAGACTTAACCTTGTCGCAGCCTACAGAGTTCACAATAATGTCATACAAGACCAGGGTTTAACAGAGTCAATCAGTTAATTTGTAATGTGAAGCATTAAATTGGCAAATTCAAATAGTCCTGCCCCATAGGCATGGGTTTAGTAAGAAAGATGATGAGGGGTTATTTACCTCAAGGAAGAGAATCCTTGACAGAATGAGTTTAATGATGACAAGGGCTGGGAAAGCATACAGAGATGCTTCATAAATTTCTCCTTTTTTATTGTCCATAATTTGAACTGAGCTGTTACATCTCTAACCAGTGAACTCTTGTTTTAAGATTACAAGATGAGCAAAAGTGCAGATGGGGAGACTTTTTTTTTAAGAAAAAAATTGCAAGTTGGGGTGATGTGGGACATAGTGCCAGAAAGGGTAGTGGAAGCAGATTCAATATGAACTTTCAAAAGGAAATTGGGCGTGTTCTGGGGAAAAGGAAACAAAGCTGGAGGGAAAGAACAGGGAAGAGATGGGCTGAATGGCAGTTTCCTGTGCTATAAGGTTCAGTAACTGAAGGGAAGATCACCCCCGAGCCCCCCCAGCCCGATATCCCTGTGTTTATCCCCCTGCACTGTTCTTCATATCTTGAAGACAATGGAATTTACTTGTAGCAAGACATGGACAGAGCAGTGATGACAGTCAACCTCTGGGACTACCATGGGGGTGGATCTCTTAGACACTGCTGTGAATAAACTGGGGAGAAAGCCTCATGGAGGCATTGGGAGAAGCCATTCAGCCCTTGGAGTCCATGCCAGCTCAGAGGAATCCAGTCTGTCCAGATTCCATTAATTACAAATCATATTTGATGAAATGATGGTTGAAAAATGATCCAATCACATATGAGTTTCTGCTCACTTTACAATTGTTAGAGGAAGGTAATGAGCTACCAGAATGGACATAGTGCTCAGGCAGGGTGTCATGCTGGCTCAGTAGTTAGCCCTGCTGCTTCATGGTACCAGTGACCCAGGTTCGATTTCAGCCTCTCGCCACTGTCCTGTGTGGCGTTTGCACATTCTCCCCGTGTCTGCGTGGGTTTTCTCTGGGTGCTGCGGTTTCTTCCCACAGTCCAAAGATGTGCGAGTTAGGTGGATTGGCCATGCTAAATTGCCCCGTAGTGTTCGGGGGTGTGTAAGCTAGGTAGGTTAGCCACGGGAAATGCAGGGTTAAAAGGGATTGAATAGGTGGGGATGGGTCTGGGTGGGAAGCTCTTCACAGGGTCGGTGTGGACTTGATGGGCTGAATAGCCCGCTTCCCCATTGTAGGGTGTCTATGATATTCTAAGCTGGGGATAGTTGGAAGGTCATATGATGAAGGACCTGGTCATTGGAGGACAGAAGTTATATGAGAAAGGTTGTCATGATTGGAGGAAAAGAGAGTTGTAATTCCATAAGAAATAGGAACAGGAATAGGCCTTTCAGCCTCTTGAGCTGCTCTGTCATTCACTAGGAGCATGGCTGATCCGACATTCCTGACGTCTACTTTCCTGCTTTTCCACACAACCCTTATTCCCCGAATGATCGAGAATCTATATGTCTTAGCCTTAAATATACACAAGGACTCTGCCCCCACAGCTCTCTGTGGTAAGGAGTTCCAAAGACACTCAACCTGCTGAGAGAAGAAATCCCTCCTCATCTCGGTCATAAATTTTATTTTGAGTCCTCTAGTCATAGACTCTCCCATGAGGGGAAACATCCTTTCAGCATTTATCCTGTCAAGCCCCTTAAGAGTCCTGTATGTTTCAATGCAATCAACTCTCATTCTTATAAAAGCTCCAGTGAGTAGAGTCCTAACTTGTTTAATGTTTGCTAAAAAGACAACCCCTTACCCTAGTTCATGATGAAGCTTATTTTTATTCATTGGAAGAGAGTGTTACTGATTAGACCAGCATTTATTGCCCAGAGGGCAGTTACTAGTCGATCACATTGCTGTGGGTCTGGAGTCACATGTAGGCCAGACCAGGTGAGGATGAAGATCTCCTCCTCCTCTAAAGAACATTAGTGAACCAGATGGGTTTTCCTAACAATTGACAATGGATTAGACTCTTAACTCAAGTATTTCATTGAATTAAATTCCATTGTGGGAGGATTTGAACCCAGATCCCCAGAACATTACTCGAGTCTCTGGAATAATAGCCCGTCGATAATGCCACTGGGCCATTGGTGATTGGAAGAGAGAAAACATTAGAAAGGGTGGAAGCAGGATGTTTCAGTGGAATATTAACAGGAACCTATGGTAATAGAGGACGTGTGACGCAGTGGGGAGTGTCACTGTCTCTGCACTAGAAGCTCTGGATTTGAGCCCCATTCCAGGCCTTGATGGTCAAGGAAGGTACATTTTGTAACACCATAAAACATAGGAGCTGAAGCAAGCCATTCAGCCCATTGATTCATCAACCACACAGGTTGACTCTCAAATGCTTCCAGTGCATTTGGAGTGGGCATTACGTGTGGTAAGCAAAGCTTTATGTTGAGTGGTACTCCAAGCTATAGCTTTTGGCTTCAGGCTAGTCAACTCTTCCAGAGGGTGAAAGAAGAGAATGAGCTGCAGGAACTGACAGAAGCATGTGCTTTGCCTGCATCATGGAACACTGGATGTGGGCAGACTTCAGAGTCTACACTGTAGACTGCAGTGAGTCAGCTGATCAAGGGAGTTTTATTGTGTAATGGTAGAGACTGTGTCTGTACGATTTAGGCACTTGACAATATGTATTAATGTTATTTATAGAACTTTGAGGTAAATGTGAAGCCTTTGAGTTCAAAGATCATGTCAGCTGAATGGAAGGCTCAGCAGATCTCACTGCACACGTGCAAGTTGACAAGCCCCAATTGGTGAGTGGGGTTCTGAAGCTGCTGTGAAGCAAGGTTTTTACTTTCCATTTCCTCACCAAACTAATGTCACTTGTGGCATTAAAAAAAATGGAAATTTCCTTTCCGCTCTGAACAAGTCACATCTTGCAGGGCCACGATGTTCTATACAAAATGCCTGTCCCTTCCTCGTTTTAATTTCAGTTTGCCAGGTGTGACAATTTTCTTACCGTTCTCTCTCCTCACTTACTGTATAATCTGATTGCATAATTAATCTTCAACATTGGCACTACTTCAGATTGAGTTAAACCATCCTCCAGCTCCATGCTTTAACCAGGTCCCCTATCTTGGAGCCAATAACATGGGCTACAATTTCAACAGCAATTTATCACTGTGAAGTGCCTTTATCTTAATTATAAGAACAAAAGAATCTCCACGGTGCTTCATGTCAGAAAGTAAGACATGATGCTAAATCTGGGGGAGAGAGGAGTGACAGTGTGGAGCAGCATGGCCTCCTCCTGTTTCCCCACCATTATTGTGAAGGAAGCAACCAGACCATTCCAACATCCAGAGTATTCGATAAACACATTAACGCTACCTGACTTTGTAAAGATCCTTTTAGTTTACTTTCCATTGTCTTGGCGGTTGCATGCTACATATATGTTATTTTTTTTTATAGTCAAGGGAGTCAAGCGATAGTGGAGGCGAAAGACAGGAAAAGAACTCAACTAGATCAGCCATTATTATCTTGATTGGTGGAGCAGGCTCAAAGGGCTAAGTGGCCAAGTCATGCTGTTTATATCCTCTGGCCCTCAGTACCAACAATGGCGTTTTTCTTCCCTGATGTGCATGTGTCCCTGAGAGTAGAAAGGAGATTGACGAGATGGTATTGAGGGATCATCACTTCAAGATTACGTTGGAACAGTTGGTCTTTTCTCCTTGGAGCGAAGGCAGTCGAGGAGAGGGATTTGATGGACAGGCTTCCATAATTTAGACAAAGAAAATCTCTCATCCCGTTGGTGGACGGTGCAGTGACAAAGGGGCAAAGATTTTAGGGAAGAGATGGAGTGGGGAACTGATGAATAACTTTGTTTAATGCAGTGAGGGCATGCTGGTGGAGGTGACAAACGATTGTGGAAGGAAATTGGACAGACACTTGCAGGGGATAGAGGGGGTGAATGGACCGGACTGGATTACTCTGTAGAGAGTCAGCACAGGCTGGATGGGCCGATAAAGCACCATCTATGCCGCAACTGGCACTGAATCTGGATAGCAAGATTGTTTAAATCAGTGTGTGTGGTGGTCATGCCAATGGATCCAGTTGTGCCTTTACCTGCTGTATCCACAAACCAGAGTGTCCAGTGTTACAGTCTGAGGTGACTTCCTTCTGGCTAGTGTTGGCTAATTTGACTTAACTCAAAGGTTTAACTGGGAGTGTTACCGAGCCTTGTGGCTTGGCTGTCTGACTGTGTTAAACCACCGACTCCCTGCCTCCCTGAGACGTTGGGGAGTTGCTGCTGGCAATGCTGAGGCAGTTTGGGAACTCTGCTTCATCTCCATCGCTTGTTAGTGGTTTGGCATTATCAAAACAACCAAATTTTGCACATTGACCTTAAAAACCTTTTGTTCACATTTTAATATAAAGAATTGTTCTTTCCACAGTATATGCCACTTCAAATGGAAACTATGAGCGGCATATGAAATAGATTTGCTTTCCAGAAAGTGCAGATCACAACAAATTCCATGGTCTAGATCACGTTTGTGGTGGAATGATACTTTACGCAATATGCAACCCCCCTCCCAATCAGTTCATTACTCTGTTATTCCATTTGATTGTTTAAGTGCATTATCAGTCACTGTTGAACACACAAAACACTGAAGGACACATCAACATAAGAAACAAGTGCAGAAAGAGGCCATTCAGCCCATCAAGTCTCCTTCACTATTCAGTTAGATCATCTGTTTATGTCCCAAATTCCGCCTTCTCATCTCTGCCCAATAACCCTCGCTTCCCCTGCCTAATGAAAGAATTTCCACTTCTGTCTTTAAAATATTCACTGACTCTGCACCTAAGAGTTCCAAAGTGTCTCAACAGTCCTGAAAGAACGTCAGATCTTTTCATCGCCATCCTGAAAGGTGACCCCTAATTTTAAAAACAGCGCCCCCTGGTTTCGGACTGACCCACAAAAGAAAGTATCCTTTCCACGTCCAACTTGTCAAGACCGTTCACTTGGATCAATCACCACTCGCTCTTCTAAACTCGGGTGAAAACTTTGAAATCTTTCCTCACAAGACACCCCATTCCTTCCAGGTATTAGTCCAGTAAACCTTCTCTAAACTGTCTCCAATGCATTTACATCCTTCCTTGAATAAGGAGACCAAAGCTGCTCCCAAGCACCGTACAACTTGGTGGTTTGTATCTGGCCTGCCCTGTCCTTTGACCATCATTCCCGAAAATTACGATCATCCAATAGTTTTCCATTGGCTGTTTGTCTTTCTTTGTGCAACATGGCTGTCTCCTTTCCTACGCAACACCAGTGCCTACAGAAGTACTTCATTGGCTGTGAAGCACTTTGGGCCTGTTCTGGCAATTTTGGGTGTTTTTTTTTGTCAGAATGAAGCACCCGGCCACACTCTGAACACATGACTGGCTTTGTGCGCACCTCACCCCCGTGTGTCCTATAATGGAGATCTGGGCTCACCGTAACACCTTCCCACCCACCCCGGCAACCCCATAATATTTGCGGCTGGGGGTAAGTTGGAGAGAGAGTTGGACAGACGCTGCAATCCAGAGCCCACCCACCATGTGCAAGTCAATATTTAAGGGTCTGTTGCGCTTGTTATATGTTCCAGAGGGTGGGAGACCCTCAGCGAATGGTGGTCCCACTCTACATTAATATAGCTCACAACACAGCATATTCAGGCTCCAGGGTGTGCTATTTTTGGCTTGCGTGGGCTTGGAGATCTGTGTCTCCCTTTTCCTCCCTTCCCGCACCACCCCTACCCCTGTGAGACTCTGCCCTTGGTCCGAATGAGAATGGACTCATGTTTCATCATGGCATTTAGCTTTTTTTCAAGGATGTCGCTGACAGACACAATCGTGGATTCTTTCGTAAAAAGCAGTTCCTGTCAGGTTTCTCTGCCAACTGTGGTCCTCCCCCTCCGTTTAGTATTGTAGAATCATTGACGTTTACAGTACAGAAGGAGTGTCTGTACCAGCTCCTAAAAGAATTACTCAACTAATCTCACTTTCCAGCCCTCTAAAATCATCACTTTAAAATATATATCCAGCGCTCTTTTTGAAACCTACCATGGAATCTGCCTCTACCACTGTCCCAGGCAGTGCATTCTAAATCCTAACATCGGAGTAAAGAAGCTTCTCCACATCTCACACCTAGCTCTCTCTTGTTCAAAAGCAAAGTTGCTGGAAAAACTCAGCAGGTCTGGCAGCATCTGTGAAGGAGAAAACAGAGTTAACATTTCGGGTCCGGTCACCCTTCCTCAGAACATTTTGACAGTGTTGAAATTGTGACCCTAGTAACTGACATATGAACATGTGGAAACCAAGTCTTTCTCCCGTCTTTCGCTCTCGCTGTCCTTCCCCAAGCACTGTCAACTTGCTCACAGAGGGAAGGGAGGTTCCCTTTTTGCATTGGGTCCCTGAATGATCAGTAAGTGTCGGGAAACTGCAAATGTGGTGAGATAATAACAGTGAGACTGGAGCGAGGGGTAGCCCCAGGCCTATTAGTGTCATTTGGTTGAGATCATTGCTAAACGCCACCTCAACTCAACTTGCCCGCCATTGCTCCAATTCCCTTTGCGCCCCTGGCCGAACAATAGTCATGTGACCACTGCCGTGATGGGCCACCAGCCTCACTGGAAAGAAACCTGTAGAACTCTAACAGGACTAGACAGTGGAAATGCTGGGAGGATGTTGCTGATGACTGGGGAGTCCAGAACCAGGGGTCACAGCCTAAAGATACAGGGAAGACCCCATAGGGCTGAGATGGGGAGAAATGTCTTCATGCAGAGAGTGGGGAGCTTGTGGAGTTCTCAGCCATGGAAAGAAGTTGAGTCCAAAACATTGAATGTTTTCAGGAAGGGGTTGAATACAGTTCTTGGGGCTAAAGGGATCGAAGGGCATGAGAGAGAAAGCAGGAACAAGGTACAGAGCTAGATGGCCAGCCATGATGATATGGAATGGGTGAGCAGGCTGGAAGGGCCTACTCCTGCTCCTATTTTCTTCATTTCTATGAGACCTTTGGGACCTACTTTGACGCGTAATTTATTGCACAAATTTCTTAGGCTGTCCTGACCAGAAAAGTGACCCCTTCTTATTCCTGAAGAGCCAAACAACGTTACATTTGAAAAAAGGTTATTTTAAACAACATGGTGGAGAGGTGTTTGGGAGCTATGCCCTGGGATCAGATTACTCTCGGTTGACTGAAGCACAAGGTGAAAGTGGCTGTCAGTAGCTTTTAAGATACTATGACTCGGCCGTGCATTAGGAGAGCATCTGTCAATTCAGCCTGCACTGATAATATCTCGGCCAGCTTCCCCTCCCCACCAGGCTAAGCTAGAACCGAGCCAGCACGGAGAGGGAAGATGTTGAGTGAGATTTTTGCCTGGGGTTTTTTTTTTTAATTTGAGCTTTTGCTGCCAGTTGGCCATAGCTGCGATATTGGCAGAGGCTGCGGAAATTCTAGGATTGCAGCTCAACCTCTCTGTTAGTCCTTTTGGATGATACAGCTAACAAATGAGACCCGAGAGAGGGAGGAATACATCGATATTTTACTTTTTAACTCTCGTGATTGAGTCTGAGAGCGTCCGACATGAGCTGGTTGTCTCAGCTTCATGTGTAACCATCCCTCTTATCAGAAATTCCTGGAAAAGCTCAGCAGATCTGGCAGCATCTGTGAAGAAAAAAATCAGAGTTAATGTTTTGGGTCTGGTGACCCTTCCTCAGAACCTGTTATTGCCTCCCTTTTCAGGTATGGAAATTTGACCTGGCTTGACCATTCAGTTACAAGCAGAAATTGCTAGAAAAGCTCAGTAGGTCTGGCAGCATCTGTAGAGAGAAAACAGCACGGTGGTTCAGTGGTTAGCACTACAGCCTCACAGTGCCATGGACCCGGGTTCAATTCTGCCCTCGGGTGACTGTCTATGTGGAGTTTGCACGTTCTCCCCGTGTCTGCATGGGTTCCCTCTGGGTGCTCCGGTTTCCTCCCACAGTCCAAAGATGTGCAGGCTAGGTGGATTGGCCATGTTAAATTGCCTGTAGTGTTCAGGGATGTGTAGATTAGGTGGGTTATAGGGGGATGGGTCTGGGTGGGATGCTCTGAGGGCCAGTGTGGATTTGTTGGGCTGAAGGGCCTGTTTCCACACTATAAGGATTCTATGATTCTAAATGTTTCAGAACTGAAGAAGGGTCACTGAACCCAAAACATTGGCTCTGCTTTCTTCCCACTGATGCTGCCAGACCTGTTGAGTTTCTCCAACAATTTCTCTTTTCATTTAGGATTCCCAGCATCCACGATGCTTGTCTTTGTTTTGTTTGGGCATAAATGGCATTTGAAAAATTAACGCCCGTGTAATTAATTAATTTTTTAGGCTGTTGAATGATCTGTATGACTGCCACATTTAAGTAAAGATTGCACAAAATCAAAGTTGCTGGAAAAGCTCAGCAAGTCTGGCAGCATCTGTGAAGTCAAAAACAGAGTTAACGTTACGGGATAACAAGGTGTGGGGCTGGATGAACACAGCAGGCCAAGCAGCATCACAGGAGCTGGAAAGCTTGACGTTTTGGGCCTAGACCCTTACAGGTCTGAGTTCTGAGGAACGGTCACTGGATCTGAAACTTTAACTCTGTTTTTACCTTCACGGATGCTAACAGACCTGCTGAGCATTTCCAGCAACTTTGTTTTTGTTCCTGGTTTACAGCATCTGCTTTTGGGTTTTTATTTGGGTAAAACTTTCTGCTTTGCTGAAGAAGGTTATCCAAATTTCTCCCAGAGGCACCTGGTGCCAGATTCTAGTCCTGCTGTGTGCAGCACTGAGGGGCTGCTGTATGCTCAGGGGCACGGTCTCCCAAGTGAGATAACAACAGTAGAGCATAAGAAATAGGAGCCTCAAGCCTGCTCCGCCTTTCTGTACCATCTTGGCTGATCTTTTCATGGACTCAGCTCCCCTTATTAGCCTGCTCACCATTACCCTTAATTCCTTTCCTGATCAAAAACCTATCTGTCTTTGTCTTTGTCTTAAAAACATTCAACGAGGTAGCCTCGAGATAACAAGCATGGGGCTGGATGAACACAGCAGGTCAAGCAGCATCATAGGAGCAGGAAAACTTGTCGTTTCGGGCCTAAACCCTTCATCAGAAATGGGTTTTCATCCAGCCCCACGCTTGTTATCTCGGATTCTCCAGCATCTGCAGTACCTTTTATCTCTGATACAACGAGGTAGCCTCACCTGCTTCACTGGGCAGGGAATTCCACAGATTCGCAGCCCTTCGGGTGAAGAAATTCCTCCCCAACTCGGGCCTAAATCTGCTCCCCCTTATTTTGGGGCTATGCCCCCCAGTTCTAGTTTCACCCTCCAGTGGAAACAGCCTCCATGTTTCTATCTTATCTACTCACTTCTCAATTTTGTATGTTTCTATAAGATGCCCCTCATTCTTCTAAATTCCACTGAGTATAGTCCCAGTCTACTCAATCTTTCCTTATAAGTCAACCCTCTGAACTCCAGAATCAACCTGGTAAATCTCCTCTGCACCCTCTCCAGTGCCAGTATATCTTTTTTCAAGTAAGGAGACTAAAACTGTACACAGTACTCCAAGTATGGCCTCACCAGCGCCCTATACAGCTGCAGCATAACCTCAGATAACAAGGTCTAGGGTCTAGGCCCGAAACGTCAAGCTTTCCTGCTCCTATGATGCTGCTTGGCCTGCTGTGTTCATCCAGCTCCACACCTTGTTATCTCGGATTCTCCAGCATCTGCGGTACCTATTATCTCTGCAGCGTAACCTCCTTGTTTTTAAACTCTCTCCCTCTCGCAGTGAAGGACAATATTCCACTTGCCTTATTAATTACCTGCTGCATGGGGAGACCAACATTTTGTTATTCATTGAGATGTTGAACCAAGGCCTTGTCTGCTATCTCTGGAGTGAACATAAATGTCCCACAGCCCTAATTTGTAGAAGAGCATAGCTGTTACTGCTCCATTTCACCAGCCAATGTCAATGGGTAGCACAGTGCTCGGTGGTTAGCACGGCTGCCTCACAGTGCCAGGGACTTGGGTTCAATTCCAGCCTTGGGTGACTGTCTGTGTGGAGTTGGCACATTCTCCCTGTGTCTGTGTGGGTTTTCTCCCACAGTCCAAAGATGTGTAGGTTAGGCAGCTTAACCAGGAGAAATGTGGGGTTATGGGACAGGGATGCTCTTTGGGGGAATGGTGCCAACTTGATAGCCTCTTTCCACACTGTAGGGATTTATCACTTGGCCTGTGTCCAATACGATAGATTTGCTGGTCAATCTGACATTGTTGTACCTGGAATCGTGCTATGTGCACATTGGCTGCCAGAATTCCTGCATTGCCATAGTGACTACACCTCAAAAAGTGTTCGATTGGCTGTGAGGTGCTTTGGGATGTCCCGAAGTGGTGAAACATGCTATACAAATGCAAGTGTTGTTTTTGTAAACATAATTTCATTCAGTTTGGAAAAGTTTTTGATTTAATTGAATGCACGTATTTGGTTCAGGGGGTCAGGTACGGGCTCGGGCTCCTGTTGCACAATGGTAGTGTCCCTACCTGTGACCCAGGATACTTTGGTTCAAAACTCACTTCATGTAGTGTCATAACGTTGCTGCAAACTGGTTAATCAGTAAATATCTCTGGTCTTGGCATTGGGTTATCCTTCCAGAGGGTTTGGATTAATAATCTAACGAGTTCACATAAGCACCGTGTGAAGTTTGAGCATTGAGAATTCAGGTTTAAAAGCAAATCTGATAAAATATTTTAAAAAACCCCCCTGAGATCAGTGAAAGTGAGTGGGAAGCGTAATGATCTGATTGGTTTACTGCCGTTCTTGAGGGAAGGAAATCTGCTGAATTTTACTGCTTAGGTATGACTCAGCCTCGCAAAACACTTCGCTCGTCTTCATGTCAGTGCAGTACAAATCAGAGCCTCTCATTTTTAATAAAAAAACTTCCACAACTTGTGCAGCTCTCTCTCTCTCTGCTCCCCACTCTCCCGTCTTCGCTCTCTCTCTCT
>JAHRHZ010000018.1:3561187-3573186 GCA_024137785.1 Ginglymostoma cirratum
CTAGGCCCGAAACGTCAGCCTTCCTGCTCCTCTGATGCTGCTTGGCCTGCTGTGTTCATCCAGCTCTATATCTTGTTATCTCAGATTGTCCAGCATCTGCAGTCCCCACTATCTCATGGAGAAATACTGACAACTGTTGTATGTAGAGGTTGAAAAAGCGTAGGAGGCACAGTCCATCAACAATATTTTCTTGTCTCTGTGATGTGGACATCAATTTATCGCCCACCTCTAATTGTTCTCAGGAAGGGGCTAGTGCGCTTCCTTCTGGGACCACAGCTGTTGTCGATACCTCCTTGGGAATTGAGAATTAATTCTACATGTGGTAATGGATTCATATGTAGGGCATCAATTTGTGATAACCTTTAACCTGGAACCAGTACAGTAAGGAAAATGCACAATTTCTTGACCATGTCTGTCAAATCTATAATTGGCTTTAAGAATTTTTGAAAAGGAACTTTAAGAGTTTGCATCAACAGTAAAGTGGCCAATGGTATTTTTGTTTGACCAATACATAAATTTGATCCATATGACGGAGTGACCAACACGGAGGAGGTCATTGTCTCCAGGTCCTCTTTCAAACAAAGGAGAGCGGCAGCAGAATTCCACGGCATTTTCTCTGTATATTAGGAGCAGGAAGGTAGCTATGGAGCGAGTCGGCCCACTCAAGGATAAAGGTGGGAGGTTATGGGTGGAGCCAGAAGAAATGTATGAGATCCTTAATGAGTACTTTACGTAGGTGTTCACCAAAGAGTGGGACGTGAGGGATGTTGAGGTTAGAGAAAGGTGTGTGAATACTGTTGGACAGGTCAACATAATGAAGGAAAAGGTTGGGTGTCTTGAAATGCAATAAGGTAGACATGTTCCCAGGGCGTGATAGGATCTGTCCCAGAGTACTGTGGGAGGCAAGGAAGGAAATAGCTGGGGCCTTAACAGATATCTTTGCATCCTCCTTGGCCCCAGACGAGATTCCAGAGGACTGGAGAATGGCCAAAGTAGTTCCTTTGTTTAAGAAGGCAAACAGATATAATCCAGGTAACTAAAAATGTTTGAGCCTGACATCAGGAGTGGGGAAGCTGTTGGAGAAGATACTGAGAGAGAGGATTTATTCACATTTGGAAGCGAATGGATTTGTCAGTGATAGGCAGCATGGGTTTGTGTGCGCAATGTCATGTCTCACCAACTTGATTGAGCTCTTTGTGGGGCTAACAAGAATGATTGATGAGGGAAGGGCAGTGGACGTTGTCTAAGAGCACTTTAGTAAGGCATCTGATAAAGTACCTCATGGCAGGCCAGTACAGAAGGTCGAGTCTCAAGGGATCCGGGGTGAGCTGGCTGGATGGACACAAAACTGGCTTGGTCATTGGAGATAGAGAGTAGCGGTGGAAGAGTGCTTTTCCGAACGGAGCCTGGTAACTAGTAGTATTCGACAGGGATCAGTGCTGGGCCCTTTTTTGTTTGTAATATATATAGGATATATGTGGACAGATGCGAGGTGATGCATTTTTGAAGATCAAATTCAGGTGCGAATTGTACAATAAATTACAGAACCCTTAGAAGCAATGACGTGCAGAGGGATCTGGGCTTTCAGGTCCACAGATCCCTGAACATGGCAACACAAGTGGATAAGGTGGTCAAGAAAGCATCCAGCAAGCTTGCCTTCATTGGCTGGGTTATCAAAACTAAAAGTGAGCAAGTTATATTGCAGTAAAACAAAGCTTTAGTTTGGCCGCATCTGGAATATCGCATGCAGGTCTGGTCGCCACACTATAAGAAGGACAATGGATACTTTGGAAATGATGTAGTGAAGGTTTATCATAATGTTGCTCGGTCTGGAAGGTTTTAGTTATAAGGGGAGGTTGGATAAATTCGGATTGTTTTCACTGGAAAGCTGGGGGCTGAGGGGCGACCTGATAGAGGTCTTCAAAATTGAGAGATGGGTAGTCAGAGGCTTTTTCCCAGGGTAGAAAAGTTAACTGCAAGAGTGCACAGGTTCAAGGTGAGAAAGGGAAAGTTTAGGGGAGAAGTGCGGGGAAAATTTTTCACACAGAAGGTGGTGGGTGCCTGGAACACACTGCCAGTGGAGATGGTGGTAACAGGCACGTTAGCAACGTTTAATGTGCGTCTTGATAGACACATGAACATGAGGCGAACAGAGAGATAGAAACCACGCATGGGTAATGAGTAGCGGGTGTAAATAAGGATTGGGAATCAGCACAGACTTTGATTCGCAGGGCTTGTTCCTGTGCTGTATTGTTTTGTGGAAGGAAGAACAGAAAGGGTATTCTTACCATGTGTTTATATCTGTAATATGCTTAAACTGGACAGAAAGCTGAAGACAGGCTTAGAGCAGAGATTGGAGGCTGGATCATTCAACGTGCTTCAGTTTTTTTCAACCAGACCAGTTTATTAAAGGAGTTGGATAAAGGAGTCTCTGGTTCTGTGCTGTCAAGTCTGTTGCAAAACTAGCGAGGGAGTTTCTGCAGAAGTGCCTTTTTGGGTGACTACTCCATCTGAGTCCTCCAGAGTCAGTTAAATTACAGGTAACTCAGGACCCGAATTCATTCAGTGCGAGAAAGGAGCACTGCTGCATTCCAGATGCTGGGTTGGAAAGATGTGAGATTTGACTTGGTGCTACATTTGTGTAGAGAATGATACAAATGCTTGTGATTTCACGAGCTAGTCTTTGTATCTACTATCTCACATGTAACTGTAGTTTATGCTGACCATCATTTGCCTGTTCATGCAAGTTGATTGTAATTTTACGTTAGCACGGAGGCCTTACAAAGTTGGATCTTGCTGCTTAGTATTGAAGTATCCAGCCCTAATGACAGCTCCTCCTCTTACCTCCCTACCCCTTCCCCCATCCCATTACCTACTGGGTCAAACAAAAAATGGAGCTGATCATTGATGGGACATGGGTATCACTGGCTGGGCTAGCATTTATTTCCTTTCCCGAATTGCCCTGGAAAAGGAGGTGGTGAGTGGCCTTCTTGAACCGTTGCTGTCCAGGGGGAGGGGCGTAGGGAGGGTGAAATAGGGTGCACAGAGGCCGGTACCCTGTCACAAAGTCACCCTTTATTTACATGTGCACAGTATATGGGCTATGGCCAGCCAGCTCAGAGTCCGTTCCCGAACTGAGGAGATTCTAAATCTCCGCTTTTTTTTTAATCTGGGGCTCCCTGATTGGCTCAGATTAACAACCCCAATCAAGGATCTCATAATCCATAAGATCCACTTAGTTCCAGGCAGTACAGAGGCAATTCCTGCGATCTTGACCCAGCGACACTGAAGGGAAGGCGATATATTTCCATGTTGGGTAGGTGTGCAGCTCTGAGGGGAAGGGATTGATCTGTTACCGTCAGACTGGTTGTTGACAGCAGACTAGCCTTGTGTCAGTCTGCCTTCGCAGTGAAAGCAGGACAGATTGACATTATCCAGCAATGCCTTTGGACATTAAAATATAAATGCAGGTGGAAATAGTGATATCACGAAAGAGAGACAATAGACAGTGAAATTAAACTATCACTTAACTGGAAGTAGATATCACCAGTGTTTCCAATTCTGCAGGTGGTAAAGAGACTTGCACTGAAAGCATTTGCCCGGAATTCCGATCTAATTTGTTCCCTTTCTTTGAACATTACAAGTTAAATTGCTTAACTGTTCCGTTGGAGTGTGAAAGAGATTTTCTTGGTCTTTCGAGGTAATTGCTGTCAATTTAACCTGGCAGGTTATTTTCCATCATTAAACAGTTGCTAGATCTGCTCGGATTCCAGGCACTGAGATGTGTAACATTCTCCCACCCTTCCTGTAAAAAACGACAAATTGTTAGGTTGGAACTTCAGTTCTTGCTGTGTTATTAAAGGGGTAGAATATTGTGTTTTTAAACGGGAAGGGAATCTATTGTTGTCGGGAAAAGGCAGGAGGTTGGAGTTTAGGATTGCTAGATCAGCCATGATCTCATTGAATGGCAGAGCAGACTCAATGGGCTGAATGGCACACTCCTGCTCCCAAGTCTTATAGTCTTATTTAAACCTGCTGCCCCTCCTGTGGAAAAATCAGTGTTCCTTCTGATGAGTTATATTAAAACTGCCCTCCATATCCTTCAATGAGAACTTTGTGCATCTAATCTCGTTCCTGTGCACCTGTAGGGAGGAAATCCCTTCTCACAGCTGTGCCTCTGTCTCCATCACACATTCCAGCCACAAGATAACATGATCTCTGTCCCGTCTGCGGCCCTGTTGTTGTGATGATAACTCACGTCTCCTCACGGCTGCTGTTGATTCTGCCTTTTTCTCCCTGAGCTGTCTGAGAATTTAAAAAGGGGACATTTTGAAAGGTTAGCGAGCGGATTGGACAGATGTCTGCGGGCAAGGTTGTTGGAATGCCAATGTCAACGCTTGTCAATGCTGCCTGCCTGCTCTGCAGTGAACCTTCGCTGCCCAGGGCAAGGATCTTGTTCCTTAGGGAAACTAATGGAAAAATTCCTGTTCCGTTTTATTTAAGATACTTATCTTGGAATGGTGTGAAGAAAAGTCCTACAGCATCGTTCCTGCTGTCTTTTGCTGAAACGTTGAACAGAATGAACCCGCACGTTCGGCAGTTCAGAAGAATGAGCGAGGAATTGATCGAAACGTGCAAGTTTCCGAGGGATCCGAAATGCGTAGCTTCTGTGAGATTGTTACTCCCTCGGGCGTACAGCCTCAGGATGAGTTCAATCATTTAGGACGGAGATCAGATGGAATTCCCACACAGAGAGGGTTGTGAACCTTTGGAATTCTGAACTGCCACTGAGTTGGTTCAAGACTGAGAGCAGTCTGGTTTTGGGCTCTTGGGCAAAGGGAGGGATTGGGTGGGGGGTGCTTTTGGTGCATTAAGCAGGAAAGTGAAGCTGAGGATGAGCCATGACCATATTGAAGGAGCTCTGCGGGCCTATTCTTGTGTTATTATGATCTTCAGTCAGGCACCAGCTTGATACCATTCTCTCCTCAGTGGGACAACAGCCTGGAATTTGCCGGATGCCCATGAGGGAGTATCTTCAGTAAAAGGATTGCACTTTTACGGGAGCTTTCCATCATTGCCACTAGGTCAGGGCGATGATGGACGGGCACTAAACCCTGCCTTACCTGTGCAACCCACATGGAGAACAACAAACACACGTGCCAACAGGTTCAAGAACAGCTTCTTCCCTGCTGTTATCAGACTGATGAACGGACCTCTCTAACTTCAAATAATGTTGATCTTGCTTTGTGCCCCTCCTGCGCAACTGTAACCTTGTATACCTTGCCGTGTTTAAGCACCCTATGATCATTTCTGAAGAAGGGTCCCGACCCAAAACGTCAGTTTTCCTGCTCCTCTGATGCCGCCTGGCCTGCTGTGTTCATCCAGCTCCACACTGTGTTATCTATGATCTGTGCGCCCTTGTTCGCTCTGATCTGCCTGTACTGCTCACAAGTCAAAACTTTTTTCTGTACTGAGGCACATGTGAATACAATAAATCTAATCAGGTTGGATTTTAAGCCTTGGAGAGTTGCTGGCCAATCAGACGAGACTGCATGTGTAGTGGAAGCATAGAATTTGGTCAGGGGGCTTGGCCAACTGGGTGGAGATCATTAGTGGATGTGGGAGGGACAGGTATCTCTCTAGGGTCAGGACAGGACAGGACCCTGGCTCAGTAGTAAGCATCGCTATGTCATAGTGCCAGGGACCTGGGTTCGATTCCAGCCATGGATGACTGTCTGTCTGTGTAGAGTTTGCATCTTCTCCCGGTGTCTGCATGGGTTTCCTCTGGGTGTTCTGGTTTACTCTCTCAGTCCAAAGATGTGCATTTTAGGTGGATTGGCCAGGCCAAATTGCCCATATTGTCCAGGAATGTGCCTGTTAGCCGTGGGATATGCAGGGTTACAGGGATAGGGGAGGGGAGTGGGTCTGGGTAGAATGCCCTTTGGAGGGTTGGTGCAGACTTGATGGGCAGACTCATTCCCCCGTTGGGATTTTATGATTGCGTCCAAGTCTCAGTATAGAAGGTCCCTTAGGATTGAGAATGACTCCTTTCTACTCCGATCTGCTGGGTTCTGAGTTGGCTGACAATCTACATGTGGAGCCTGTTACCGTGCACAGAGCAGGGGCTGCTTGAAGAAGCCAGCTGGTGGGGTGTGAGCACCCTCAGATACCTCTTTCTCGGTCTCTGCATTATTCTGATGAAACCTCTCAAGGTGAGTGAACCTTCTCTAGTTTGCTCAGTGACAGGATCCCAAGGGTCAGCAGAGGAAGTTTGATATCTTCAGTGATGTTTGAAAGACATCCCCAAAGCATTTGCACTGCGCTGCTGAGAGCCCCCCTATCATGAGTGAGGTCCACATTGTTCATTTTCCACCTCAACGCAGAAGTAAAATTTTGGGTGCATCTTGTGCAGCTACATTAATGAAGTTGTTGACTCATTGTAGCTATCAGATGGTCTACAGCAGAAGCAGTGGTGGAAATGTTTGGGAATCGTAGCTCCCCAACTCCCTGTTCGCTCTAACCATGTCACAATGCCACACACCAGGGGCTGATGTTGCTCACACACATGCACCTACGGATTTGTGCTGTACTGGTTTGTAAGCAGATCTTTCTTTCTCACAAACAAAGACAGAAGTTGTTGGAAAAGCTCAGCAGGTCTGACAGCATCTGCGAAGAAAAGATTCAGAGTTAATGTTTTGGGTCTGGTGACCCTTCTTCAGAACCAGACCCAAAACGTTAACTTTGATTTTCTTTTTTCTTCACAGATGCGGCCAGACCTGCTGAGCTTTTCCAGTAACTTCTGTCTTTGTTCCTGATTTACAGCATCCTCAGTTCTTTCAGTTTCTCTTTCTTTCTCCTTTGCTTTCCTCAAGACGATGACCTTCATTTTGCCTCTGGACCTCAATGAGAATTCTTACTGCGTCCCAAGGGAGAAAGTTCACAAACATCTGATGTTTTCAGAACCAGGGGAAGTCCGTTCTGATCTGTGCCTGGGGGTCTTCTGATTGTCAAGAGACTTCACTTTGGAACTTACAGGTGAAACAATGTGCATTGCCATGGCACCAGTTGTGGATCCTACAGAATAGGAACAGGAGTAGGCAAGGTGGTCTGTTAAGCATGCTCAATCGTTCTGTTCAGTCAAGGCTGATCTAATCTCCGCTTCAACTCTTCATCTGTGGCAGTGACCCCCTGACTCCTCAACAGTTCAAAATCTGTCAAAACCGAGCTTAAATATGTTCAACCGTACAATCCCTGTTGCTCTCTGGGGAAGGGAGCTCTGAAGAACCCTCTGAGAGAAGAAATTCCTCCTCATATCCATCTTTTATATAGATGACCTCTTCATTCTAACATGACGCTCCCTAGTTGTAGGTTCCCCTATGAGGCGAAATATCCTCTCAGTATTATTATGCTGCAGCTCTATAAAACCCTGGGTAGACCACACTTGGAATATTGTGTTCAGTTCTGGTCACCTCATTACAAGAAACACGTGGAAGCTTTAGAGAGGGTGGAGAGGAGATTTACCAGGATGCTGCCGGGACCGGAGGGCAGGTCTTATGAGGAAAGGTTGAGGGAGCTAGGGCTTTTTTCGTTGGAGCGCAGAAGGATGAGGGGTGACTTGATAGAGGTGTACAAGATGATGAGAGGCACAGATAGAGTGGATAGTCAGAGACTTTTTCCCAGGGCGGAAATGATTGTTACGAGGGGCCATAATTGTAAGGTGATTGGAGGAAGGTATAGGGGAGACGTTAGAGGTAGGTTCTTCACACACAGAGTGGTGGGTGTGTGGAATGTGCTGCCAGCAGTGGTAGTGGAGTCAGATACTTTAGATACTTCTAAGCGACTCTTGGATAGGCACATGGAGAGTAGAAAAATGTAGGGTATGCAGGGTAGATTGACCTGAGTAGGATAATAGGTCGGCACAACATCATGGGCCGAAGGGCCTGTACTGTGCTGTACTGTTCTGTGTTCTATTTACCCTGTCAAGCCCCCTCAGAATCATGTGTTTCAATAAGATAATCTTTCCTTCTTGTAAACTTCAGAGAGTATAAGCCTAACCTGTCCAACCTTTCCTTTATATAGAGGTTATGGTTACAGAGCAAGGAGGTGATGGTGAACTCGTGTAACACTGGTCAGACTTTAGCTACAGTACTGTTTACAGTTCTGGGCACCACATTACAGGAGGGGTGTGAATGCATTGGAGAGAGTGCAGAAGCAAGTTACAAGAATGATTGCAGGACTGAGGAATTTCTGGGTATAGATTGAAGAATTTGGGTCTCCTCTCACTGGAGACGAGAAGGCTGTGAAGAGATCTGATAGAGGTTTTCGAGATCATGAGAGGCCAGGGTAGGTTAAATGGGGAGAAGCAGTTCCTGCTTGTAAAACGATCAAGAAAGACACAGATTTAAAGTGATGGTGCAAAAGAAGCAAGGATAAAGTAAGGAAAATCACTTTTCATGCAACAAATGGTTAGAGTCCGGAATGCACTGCCTGGAAATGTGGTGGAGGCAGGTTTAGTTGAAGCATTCAAGAACGGAATTGGATGGTTATTTGAAAAGAAATGATGTATCTGGGGGATAAAAGCTCCAGGTTATGAGGTCTGTTTAACAAGGCAGTGGGGCTGAATGGGCTCTTTCTGCGCTGTAACACTTCTGTGATAAGACAGCTGCTTCCTTCCAAGAATGAACCCAGTGAACCGTTTCTGAATCCAATTATATTCCCCTTTAAACAAGGAGATCAAAATTGTACACGTCCTCGAGGTGCATTCCCGCCAATGTCTCTATCCAGTTGTCGCAATATTTTTCTATTTTTAAACTCCCTTCCCCTCCTTTGTTGGGTTTACTGGCTGGTTTCCAACTAAATTTGCAATCCAAATTCAGAAAGAGTATCCATTCTCTCAGCCCATTCATTCAACACAGAAGCACATTGCAGGTTGACTCAGTTCAAAAGCAGCCATTAGCCCTCTGTTATATGTTTCAGCTCTTTCTGGAACCCAGTGATCCTGTCACTCTCTAGCAACTTAACAGCAGCCGGCTCAATGGGTCTGATGGTTCGTTCCGAAAAATCCTGTCTTCAAAGTTGACCGCCCCTTGATTTTTCAGGACGTCGTCTATGCAGGGTCGTGAGTTGTCAGTTGGGGAGTCAAGGTTTTTTTCTCTATTCATTTTGTGGGATGTGGGCATTGCTGGCTGGGCCCAGTATTTCTTGCCCGTCCCTAGTTGCCCCTTGACAAGGTGGTGGTGAGCTGCCTTCTTGAACCGCTGCACTCCTCCTGCTGTGGTTATGGGGGAAAAGGCAGGAAAGTGGAACTGAGGCTCATCAGATCAGCCATTGAGACATGGAGAAAACTCAATGGGCTGAATGGCCTACCAATATTTTATGGCCTTATCTCCCAATCATGGATGGTCCTGTGACTGAAGGTAGATTCCAGTAGAAGCCGTCACATCCGTTGAGACTTTGTTTGGGATGCCAGTCTTGACGGATTTTTGGTCAGGTTTTGATAACATTGTCAAACCGCAAAAACCAGGGGCCCACTTGCTGCCTTCGTTTTTCCCGTTCTGCCATTGAAGATACTTACATCCCTGCCTGGGCATGATGGGTGCACCTACCAGGAGCAGGGAGCTCCCAACAGCATCACACAAGGGCTTGGCACAACACCTGCCTCTCAAGCACGTCCATGTGGCGACGCATTATGAGAGACGACAAAATATTTCTCACTGACATTTACCTTTTGAAGGAGCTGGAAAATTGGCTCATTTCTGGGTGCTTTCGGAAGGATGCTGATTCACCAAGTATGATATGTGGAGATGCCATACTGTCATACAGCACAGAAACAGACCCTTTGGTCTAACTCGTCCATGCTGACCATAATCCCAAACTGAACTTGTCCCACTTGCCTGCATTTGGCCCATATTCTTCTAAACTTTTCCCATTCATGTACCTGTCCAAATGTCTTTTAAATGTTGTAACTGTAGCTCATCTATCACTTCTTCTGGCAGTTCATTTCACATGCAAACCACCCTATGTGTGAAAAAGTTGCCCCTCAGGTCCCTTTTAAACTGATCTCCTTAGGGCAGCAAAGGTTAAGGGCAAATAGGATAGCAGCGTTCAAACTAGTAAGGGGTTTTGATTGAGTTAAAGTGGAGAAACCGTTTTGAATCGCAGGAGGGTTGGTAACCAGAGAACACAAATTTAAAACAATTGACAAGTGAAGCAGAGAGGGAGATGATAAAAATGTTATTTATGTAGCATGTTATTACAATCTGGAATGCTGTCTGAATGGGCAGCGGAAACTGATTCAAATTTTAACTCTCAAAAGAGAATTGGACAAATACCTGAAAAGGAAAAGCTTGCTCACTGATGGGGACTAATTGGATGAGTGGCTGTTCTGGCCTCTTTCTGTCCTGGATTCTTGTCTGACTTCCTCATTCCCTGACATGCACTTGGCATCCTAAAACTATTGCATTCTGAAGGCAAATCATGGCAAGTGTTAGAGGCCAAGTTTTAAGTTGCTTGGACAATGGTTGCTGTGAAGAGTTGGCCAGACACATATATATATATATATACACACACACACTCACTGTCACTCACTCTCTCTTTCTCACACTCTCTCTCTCTTTCTCTCTCACACACGCGCACGCACACACACACAGTCTCTCTCTCTCTGACACTCACATACTCACTCTCTCTCTCCCTCTCTCTTTCTCACACTCACACACTCACTGCCTGTGTGTGTGTCTCTCTCTCTTTCACACTGAGTCTCTCTCTCTCTTTCTCGCACACACACTCACTGTGTCTCTCTCTCTCTGTCTGTCACCACACACACTCACCTCTCTCTCTGACACTGACTCACATACTCACTCACTCTCTCACTCACACGCACACACACACACACACACACTCTATCTATCTATCTCTCTCTCACACACACTCACTGTCTGTGTGTGTCTCTCTCTCTCACACACACTCACTGTGTCTCTCTCTGTCACCACACACACTCACTGTCTGTGTCTCTCACTCGCACTCATACTCTCTCTCTGACACTGACTCGCATACTCACTGTCTCACTCGCTCACTCTCTCTCCCTCTCTCTCTCTCTCTCTCCCTCTCTCTCTCTCTCCCACACACACACACACACACACAGGAAGAACATGTGCAGCTCTGATCATCCAAATTTAGGAAGGAAAGCAGTTGTTTCTGAGAAGGTAGAGAGCGGGGCAAGTAACCAAGATAACTGATGTAAGGAGCTTATCCGATGAGGAAAAGCTCATGCTGTCTTGCTTGCTTTCTTTGGAATGGAGCTGATTTGTTTTGGCCCATTCTGCTGTTTTTCGGAATCTCGCAGGAGACTGGCAGAGCTGATCCAGACAAATTATTCACTTTGTCAGAGGCTTCAAATACCACGGGGGCACTTGTAGAAAGGCCAGGCCTGGCTGAAAAAGCCGAGTGCATTTTTCTTTTTACACAGTTACCGTAGGATTGGCTTGTGGAATGAGTTATCGGGCAGGGTAACAACACTCTAAACAGAGAAAGTGGAAGGGGGTTGCTGAAGAAGGAGAAGGAATGGAGAAAGGTGGGGGATGAGGCCAGTGATTTTACACTTGCTGGGTGCTTTTCTGTCTTCCAGTAACTGTAAACATCTCCCGATACAGGTAGTACACGTCACTGAACGAAGAGCCATGTTTTGTCAGTGATATTTGGCTATTTTTAGATCTGATGTCAAGCCTAATCATCAAACTGTGTGAGTTCACTGATCTCCAGAGACCATATTGTGCAGAGATAGTAGGAACTGCAGATGCTGGAGAATCTGAGATAACAAGGTGTGGAGCTGGATGAACACAGCAGTCAAGCAGCATCAGAGGAGCAGGAAGGCTGACGTTTCGGGCCTAGACCCTCCTTCAGAAATGGAAGAGGGGAAGGGAGTTCTGTAATAAATAGGGAGAGAGGGGGAGAGGCATAGAAGATGGATACAGGAGAAGATAGGTGGAGAGGAGACAGACAGG
>JAHRHZ010000018.1:3573586-3585371 GCA_024137785.1 Ginglymostoma cirratum
TTCCTGCTCCTCTGATGCTGCTTGGCCTGCTGTGTTCATCCAGCCCTACACCTTGTTATACCATATTGTGCAGATCTCGTTCGCTACTCCAGTGCTTTCCGTTTTATTGGGCAAATCTCTTTACCTGACAAGGGTCCTGAGGGTGAATAGATGGCGAGGGACAAAGATCCCATTTCCCCATTTCCTCACCACCAACACCACCGGGGGGGGGGGGGCGCCCGCCCCCCCCCCCCCCCCCCCCCCCCCCCCCAACTCCCCGCCACCTCCGCCTCCCATCTACCTACATATTCCTGGCAGGAGGGGTATAAAAGAAAAATTAATCAAGTTTATGGTTGTTCTTAATACTTCCATTGTCTTCGAACATTGGGACTGGTATTTTGCATTTTAGCAAGGCAGAGTTTGCAGGATATATGAAAACATTAACAATAATGTTGCCAGGATTGGAGGGCTTAACCATAGGGAGAAGCTGAATAGGCTGGGGCTATTTTCCCTGGAATGTTGGAGGCTGAGGGGGCCTTTTGTAGAGGTTTATAAAGTCATGAGGGACATGAATAGAGTGAATAGACAAGGTCCTTTCCCCAGGGTAGCAGGATCCAAAACTGGAGGGTATAGGTTTAAGGTGAGAGGGGGAAGATTTCAAAGAGACCTGAGGGGCAACTTTTTCATGCAGAGGGTGGTGCGTGTATGGAATGAGCTGCCAGAGGAGGTGGTGGAGGCGGGTACAATGACAACATTTAAAAGGCAACTGGATGGGTACATGAATAGGAAGGGTTTAGAGGGATATGGACCATATGCTGGCAAATGGGACTGGATTAATTTAGGATATCTGGTCAGCATGGATGAGTTGGACTAAAGGGTACAGCTGTATGACTCCATGGTTCTTTAAATTGATTCCTTCATACATCTCCTCTTCCTTTCATGCTCCCATCTTGTTGAAGAAAATGACAGCCGAGACTCAGCAACTGCAGTCTATCAATTTTTTTGAAAGTTTCCTTATTTGGTATTGAGGCCGCTCAAACTGCTGCTCCCCTTCTCTGGTACCCAGTCCCATTCCCCTTTCAGCCCTGAGATAACAAGGTGTAGAGCTGGATGAACACAGCAGGCTAAGCAGCATCAGAGGAGCAGGAAGGCTGACGTTTCGGGCCTAGACCCTTCTTCCTTTCAGCCCTGTCTTGTTGACTGACATTAGCTTGGGGTTAACCAGTGCTTTTGATTACAACATCCTCATTGCTGTTTTCCAATTCTTCCAAGGCTTCATCTTTTTCTATCTCTGTAAGCTCCTTCATACTCTCAATTTTCTGGGATATCAGTGCTTCTCCAATTTCCGCTTCTTCAGTATTCCTAATTATTAGGAGTTTCACCGTGGTGTCCAGGTCTTTGACTTCCTCAAAGTTTGGAATTCTGTCCTTAAACCTTACGGCATCTCTTACCTAATTACATCCCCGTTTGAATTGCTTATTTGTAGAGTTGTAGTGTTATAAATACGCTTATGCCCAACTTGCCCACGCCACCCAAATGTCCTAAACTAATCTAGCCCCAGTTGCTATCATTTGGCCCAAATCCCTCTGAACCCTTCCTATTCATGTCTCCATCCAGATGCCTTTTAAATGCTGTAACCGTACCAGCCTCTACCACTGTCTCTGGCAGCTCATTCCATACACGCACCACCCTCTGCCCCTTGGGTCCCATTTAATTCCTTTCCCCCCCCCCCCGCCTCACCTTAAACCTATGTCCTTTAGTTTTGGACTCCCCTTCCCTGGGGAAAAGACCTTGTCTACCTCTTTGGCGGTGATTTTTGCTGTTGTCCTTAGGGTGGGCCAGTACTTCAACAATGCTTTGGACCATTCCTGTGAAACAGTCTGGCATGTTGTTAAAAATACTTTATAATTGCATATTGTCAGTATCTTCCAAAATCCTAAGTTCAGACCTTGGGAGCTTTAACCAGTTTGTACATGATTATCCATTGACCAGGTGGGGAGATGGTCTGTCAATTGTCATAAAAAAAACCCTCTGGTTTGCTAATGTCTTTTCAGGGAGAGAGCTTGCTGTGTTGGCCTGGTTGGACCTACATGTGACTCGAGACCTGTAATCATATGATTAACCCTGAAATGACCAAGCCAGTCACTTGGTTCAGGGGCAATTAGAGATGGCCAACAAACTTTAACCTTGACCTAGCCCTGTAGCATCCCATGAAGGAATAATGGAAAAAAAAAGACATTTCTGTTTACAAGTCCATAATCCTTTTGTAGGTTTGATTGGTCAGTGCGTACCCACATTAACTGGATACAGGATCTCATTTGTAGGGCAGTGTAGCTTTGACCTTTCACCTTCAGCCAGTTTTTGGAGTCTGGATTGAGAACAGAATCGTGCTGGGTATTCACATTCAATTCTGAATACTGGACTTGAAAGGTGAACTCTGCTTTCTGCCCACAGATGCTTTCACACCTGCTGAGTTTCTCCAGCAATTTCAGTATGTTTTTTTTTTTCAGATTTCCAGCATCTGCGGTATTTTGCATTTGCTGGGGTATTCCTGATCCTGCACTTTGAACTGTCCTGCCAACCTGCTCTAATCTTGTGCTTGTGGAATGACAGTAAGAAATAGGAGCAAGTGTAGGCCATTCAGCCCCTCAAGACTGCTGCGCCATTCAATTGGCTGGCAGCTGACTATTTGAGGAAAGCACCAGGAGCTGCCCGAGGAGCCATACCTCAGTCATAACAACTAGCTTTGAAGGGAACAGGAATGCCACATAGCCCAAAGATATATGAAAGAGGAAGAAGGAGCTTGCATTGATATACTGCCTGTCCTGACCTCAGGGCATCGCAAAAAACTTTCCAGCCAATGAAGTGCAGTCACCGTTGTAGGAAATTCAGTGGCCAATTGATGCACAGCAAGCTCCCACCAGCAGCAATATGATCATGGTCAGGTGTATTTTTTTTTTACCCTAGTGAGGCAATTTGACCAGAACACCAGTGACAACCCTCCTGTGTGTAGGTCAGACCAGGTAAGAATGGCAGACTTCCTTCCCTAAAGGACATTAGTGAACTTTTGGGTTGGGGGGGGGAAGTGGTTATTTTACAACAGTTGACAATGGCTGCCATTGAGCTAATTTTAAATTCCAATTTTTTTTTAACTGAATTTAAATCGCACCATTGGCCGTAATGGGATTTGAACCCATGTCCCTGAGAGTACTAGCCTGGATTACTAGCCCAGCGACATTTGGAGAGGCAGTAGCACATGGTAAAGTTAGAGTTAGAAGCAGTAACAGACATCGTGTTGAGCAGAGGGGCTTTGCAAGTCCGTTTCACTCAGTGGCGATGGCCTAGTGGTATTATCGCTGGATTGTTAATCCAGAGACCCAGACAATGTTCTGGAGACCTGGGTTTGAATCTCGCCATGGCAGATGGTGGAATTTGAATTTAATAAATATCTGGAACTAACAACCAAATGATGACTGTGAATCCATTGTCGTTTGTCAGGAAAAACCCATCTGGTTCACTAACGTCCTTTAGGGAAGGAAACTGCGATCCTTACCTGGTTTGGCCTACATGTAACTCCAGACCCACAGTAATGTGGTTGACTCTTAACTGCCCTCTGGGCAATTAGGGATGGGCAATAAATGCTGTCTAGCCTTGTCCCATGAATGAATAAAAAATAAAGTGGATGTGAATCTCTTTGGATTCACAGCGCATCTTCCTTGTTCCCTGTTAAGTGAAATGGAAGGAGGAAGTGAACTGAGTTTTTTGGGCTGGATATGGCTGATGGTTTGTGACACTCCCTCAGTGGGCATGAATTGACCCTGAGAAATTCTGTTGAAATCCCAAGCAGGGCTGTCTCTGTCCCAAGTGAGGTCGGAATTGAGAAAGCAGCAAACGATCACTGAAAAGAAGTCTGAAGATGATTAACCAGAACACAAGGAATTTGAGACTTTTTGAAAGGTATGGTTATTGACTGGTTATTTATAGGACTTCCAATTTTAGAATTTTTTTGAGGAAAACAACACAGTAAGTGGAAAGATGATAGCTTCTGGTCTCACTTTTTAAGAGAAGAAATATTTAAGGAGGAAATGGAAGAATTGAGAGCAAGTTTAGTCGTTGACCAGGCAATATGTTCCTCAGCAGTTGGGATTTTGTAAATCTTCATACTGATGGACAGTTTTGCTGTTCGGTTAGTTTGTAATCAGCTCAACACAACCTCAGCTCATTCTTTGCTGGGACTTCAAAACTCTAACCGTCTGCCTCACTTGTTCACCCCCTTCCTCTTGGGATGGGATAGGTATGGAGGGATGTGGACCAAACGCAGGAAAATGGGACTAAACTCGTTGTGAAAACTGGGCAGCATGGAGAAGTGGGCCGAAGGGCCTGTTTCCATGCTGTAGACCTCGATGATTCTTGGAGAAGAAGGCCCTTCGGCCCATCGTGTCAGTTTAAAAACAGCCATCTCACCTATTCTAATCCCATTTTCCAGCACTTGGCCCATAGCCTTTTATGCCTTGGCTTCTCAAGTGTACATCTAAATACTTCAATGTTATAAGGGTTTCTGCCTGTCCCACCCTTGCAGGCTCCAGATTCCCACCACCCTCTGGGTGAGAACATGTTTCCTCATATCTGCTCTAAACCTTTCAAAAACTTTTAAAATGTTAGGTCAGTACCCGTTCATGATTATCTCTCTAAAGAATAAAGTCAGACAAAAGTGAAATCTTGTATTTATATAGCACCTTTCACATCCTCAAAAGTACTTTCCAGGAATATTGCAGTTGCGCCAAAGGGATTTGAGTGACTCCACACAGTAAGATCCCATATACTACTTGGATTGTACAGATTATTGTACTGAGGAGAACAGCCAACAGCATTGTGGGAACTGTCACGCTCCCCCTGAGAGGACAGACGGCAGCCACCGGTTTAAAATCAGATCCAAAAGCTGATGTCTCTGAGAACACAGCAGTCCTTCAGTGCTGCCAACGATGTGCTAAGGGGATACATCTGCATGAACTGAGAAAACCCACTGACTGAACATAGAACAGTACAGCACAGTACAGGCCCTTCGGCCCACGATGTTGTGTGGAATTTTTACCCTAAACCTAAGGTCTATCCAACCTCTACCTTATACTATCATCCATATGCCTGTCTAATAGCCGCTTAAATGCCCCTAATGTGGCCGATTCCACTACCCTCTCCGACAATAAATTCCACGCCCCGACCACTCTCCTGAGTAAAGAACCTACCTCTGACGTCTCCCCTATATCTACCTCCACTCACTTTAAAACTATGCCCCCTCGTAATAGCTACTTCCACCCTAGGAAAAAGTCTCTGGCTGTCCACTCTATCTGTACCTCTGATCATTTTGTACACCTCTATCAAGTCACCTCTCATCCTTTGTCGTTCTAAAGAGAAAAGCCCTAGCGCTCTCAACCTTTCCTCATAAGACCTTCCCTCCATTCCAGGCAACATCCCGATAAATCTCCTCTGCACCTTTTCCAACGCTTCCACATCTTTCCTGTAATGAGGCGACCAGAACTGGACACAGTAGTCCAGATGTGGCCAAACCAGGGTTTTGTACAGCTGGAGCATAACTTCACGGCTCTTGAACTCAATCCCTGTATTAATGAAAGCTGACTGAGAGGTGGGAGTGCTACCCATTGCCTTTTTGTTGGAGCTAACACAGGCTTTGAGTTTCATGTAGCAGAGAGACGGTCCCAGGTGTCAACTCTGGTTGGCGGTGGGGGCGGAGGGGGTTGTGCTGGTGGGAAGGCGGTGGGGAAGGTCCCCTACTTCAGCCCACAAAGTGTATATAGCAGACTGCGAGCAGTACAAAGCTTGTCTTTATGGGAGCAGTCTACTGCATATTGGCATGTGGGGGCTCAGTGTTAGGGAGCATTTGCCATGTTTTCATGGTTTGTGAATAGAAAAGTTGCAAAATTAACATTAGATGATAATTAAATCTCCAGAGGAAACCCACACAGACACAGGGAGAATGTGCAAACTGCACACAGGTAGTTGCCCAAAGCTGGAATTGAACCTGGGTACCCTAGTGTTGTCAGGTAGTGGTGCTAACCACTGAGCCACTCATACGTTCTAATGAGCTTGCTACCTGATGACCTATTTGGAGTCCCTGTAATGAATTTGTTTTCATCAGGAACTTGCATTTGTGTAGCATCTTTCCGAGATGGCAACAGTGACTGCATTTCCAAAGGTTGGAAAGTGCTCCCAGCTGTCTTATGGCCATGATGATGCCTCAGAAGAAACAAGTCTTGCTTTTTAGGTGCTCCGCAGGAATGGTTACCAAACCAAATTTGGCGTTGAACCTTGTTTCATTTTGGCTGTACAGGGGGTCTGAGCCCCGCACTCCTCAGCAGGGGTACTCGGTCAGGTTAGTCTTGAGGAGAATCTCAAAGGGAGGTGGAGAGATTTAGGATAAACGCAATCCTGTGGTGACCCTCATCAACTTGAGAGACTGTTGCTGGTGTCTTTACCATCTTTGCCAGTGTCATGTGTTAATGCCACTGGATTCGTAGTCCAGAACCAGGCTAATTAATCTTTTAGGGATATCAGTTTGAACCTAGCCACGGTAGGTGGTAAAATCTGAATTCAGTTCTTAAAAAAGTAGACAAGGTAATCGAACAACAGCCATGCAATGGCTGAAAAAGAACACTATTTGGTTCACCCTTCTCTGGTCTTCATGTGATTCCAAACCTATAGCAATGTGGTTGATTCTTAACTGCCCTCTGAGCAATTGGGGCTGGGTGATTTCAAAATGAATATAAAATAAACATGCCACAAAGTGGATCGGCCTGTCTCAAACTCATTGAATGATGGAGCAGATGGGCTGAATAGTCTACTCCTGCATCTCTCAATGCTATTTGCTGTGCATACGAACACAACTGGCGTTAATAATCCAGGCTGGTACATTCATGACCTACTGCTGCCTTCCAAGCATTTGTCAGTCCTGGCTTGAGACAACACTGAGAGGGTTAATGCTTGTCACATGGCCTCAGGCTTCCTTGTGAGTGATTTTTACTTTCGCAGGGCCAGGGACTTCTGAGAGCTGACACTTTATTTTTAGCCGAAGGTCTAATTTGCCAAGATGCTTCAGTGTTTTGCTGACGTCGGGAAAGTCGATGTGATTTCCCTTGGGGCGAGGAGAGATTGTGCGTTTTCCTTCATAGCTGCGTCAGCTGCTTCAGAAAACTGGGAGCTCCCTGTGCAACTTGTGTTTTTTTTAAAATATTTGCCATGACCCCATTTGCATCTGCTGCTGGAGGGCTGTCAGCTCTGATGCGTCAATGGCGATGATGTGGGAAGCCCTTGGGATCGGGAAATCCTTGTTTCGTGAGTGGTTCAATGGTCCTCGCAGGCCTGCCCCCACCCCCCCACCAGTGCACTGAGGCATATCAGCCAGGGAACTCCTGACTGTTGTCCCCACACTCTGTCAGATGCCACTGGAGAAGGTGAAAAGCAAGGACAGGAAGAGAGGATTTAACTATCGAGAAAGGCCAAACAAGCTGGCAGTCAGCTCTAGGGAGTGACCTAAGAATGGTCATGAAATTTATGAAGGGATTGGACAGGGAGGATATAGAGAAATGTTTCCATTTGTTTGGGGATTGGGGTGATTGTGCGTGTGAATCCTTAACCAAGAACCATAAATTAAAGATGTCGCTAATAAATTCACCAAGGAATCCAGTTTTAACCAGAAAGTAGTTAGAATGTGGAACTTGCTGTCACTCAGATAATTCAGGTTTTTTCACTATTGTTTTCTGGGACGTACACATTGCTAGCTGGGCCTGTATTTATTACCCGTTCCTAATTACTCTTGAGAAAGTGGTGATGAGCCGCTGTAATTCTTGGAGTGCAGGGACACCCGTAATATTGTCAAGAACGGAATTGCAAGATTTTGACCCAGCGACACAGAAGGAGTGGTGATCTATTTCCTGGTCAGGGTGGTGAGTGGATTGGATGGGAACTTGCAGGGGCTGGTGTTCTCATGTATCAGCTGCTTTTGTCTTTCGAGAGGGTAGAGGTCACCGGGTTTGGAAGATGCTGTCTAAGGAACCTTGATGATTTCTGCAGTGCATCTCGCAGTTGGTATACACTGTAGTGACTGAGCGTGGATGTGGTGCCAGTCAAGCGGGGGCTGCTTTGTCCTGGATGGTGTAAAGCTTCTTGAGTGTTGTTGGAGCTGCACCCATCCAGGCAAGTGGGGAGTATTCCATCACACTCCTGACTTGTGCCTTGTAGATGGTAGACATGCTATGGGGAGTCAGGAAGTGAGTTACTGTCTTATTCTCAGCGTCTAACATGCTCTTGTAACCATGGTATGTGTGTGGCTTGTCCAATTCAGTTTCGGGTCAATGGTAACCCACAGGTGTTGATACTGGAGGATACAGTGATGATAACACCATTGAATGTCAAGCATGGTTAAATTGGCTCTTATTTAACCATTGCCTGGCATTTGGCGTGAATGTTAATTGTATAAACGATATAGATGCATTGAAGGTACAGCTGGAAAGCCAAAAAGAGAATGGAATGGAATGGAAAGGAAAGTTCTGTTAGATAAGATGAAATGAGGTAGGGTAAGGAGGGAGTTTAGGGAGGTGATAGCCTAGTTGGGATCATTACTGGACTGTTAATCTAGAGATTTGGGTAATGCTCCAGGGACCCAGGTTCAAATCCTGTTGTGACCAGATGGTGGACTTTGAATTTAATGAGAAAACCTGGCAGTAAGTGTCTCGTGATGACCATGAATTTGTTGTTGATCGCTTGGTTTAAGAACCTTTCTGGTTCCCCAGCACCCTGTAGGGAGGAAATCTTCCATTCTTACCTGGTCTGGTCAACATGTGACTCCAGACCCACAGCAACGTGGTTAGCTCTTAACTGCCCCCTGGCATGCTCAACAACACCCCCCTCCAGTGAGTGAATGAATAAAATAAAATGTTTTTTTTCAAGCCAGAAGAGAGCCAAGGATTATGGGGATGGGGCGGGAAAGTGGAATTGAATATTGTCGGATCAGATCTTTATTAAATGGCAGAGCAGACTCGATGGGCTGAATGGCCTGCTTCTGCTGATTGTTCAGATGGAGCTATAATATCATGCATGTGTTGGATTGACTGGACTCTTCATGCTGTTAACTATGTGCAGTTCAACATCAGTAATGTGCCTGAGTCATCCGTCTATTTGCACTTCTTATTTCACCGTTTGTAGTTCTTGCTGGTGGTTCACAGGGAGGTGAAGCTTTGATTGGATTGTTTTGCGATTGTGATAAGTGCTGTAGTAGGAAGCACTAGTGGCTAAACCTGCAGGTAGATTCCACTAACGGCAGTATCGGAGAAATGTTTGCAGACGTTTTCCTGAAAACTACTGGCTGTTTCCTCACCTGCTTCATCCGGGAAGGGTGAATTTGGAAGGTGGAGCAGGGAGATAAAGGGGCCCGATTGCTAGGTGTAGAATGCTACTGCCTGCTCTCCCCTGGTGAAGCCCATACAGCTGTCCCAACTGACTCTCACACTTCAATGAGTCGGAGTCTGCCCTGTGTGGACTGAGGGGCGGCGTGGCTCAGTTTCAGCTGCTTTCTCACCCATTCTCACTTTAATAAATCAATAGCCTTCCCACTTTCTCCTCCCCCCTCTGTTATTTTGTGTTATTTTTTAGGCACGGGCTTCGTTAGAGGCAGTGCGCACAGCTCTGCAGGACGGTCTCGGGATACAGGCAGATGCTCTCTACTCCAGCTCCTACCACTCACTCACTTGAGATATGTCTGGAAGTTAAATTAAAATCTTCCAATGGATCATTTATTTTGTTGTAAATCTTCTTCCTTTCTCATTCTTTTTGCTTTTTCTTGCCCTCATTCAGTTCTTTTTTTCCTTCCTGTCTCTCTTAGCAACATTACAACAGTTGACAGTGCTTCAAAGGGGTTGTTTGCTGAAAAGTGCTTTGGAATAACCTGAAAGGTGCTATATAAATGCAATTTCTGAAGAAGAGTCCAGACCTGAAACGTCAGCTTTCCTGCTCCTCTGATGCTGCTTGGCCTGCTGTGTTCATCCAGCTCCACACCTTGTTATATAAATGCAAATACTTCTTTCCCTTATTTCTCTCTTGTCCCACTCACCTTTCTCTAGTTCTGTTTCACATACAAACATATAAGTTTGTCCTAGGCCACTTGGCCCCTCAAGCCTGTTCTGCCATTCAGCCTGAAGGCAGCTGATTTGATTGTGGACTCTACCTTTTCATCCAACCCGTCCACTCATTGATTCCCTTGTCAGTTCAAAAACCAACCTGACTCTGCCTTAAATGTACCCAGCCTTCCCTGCTCTGTGGGTAATGAGATCCACAGGCTCATGTCTGTCTGAGAGGGAGATAGGAACTCTCGTCATCTCTGTTTTACATAGGAGACTCCTTACTTTTAAACTCTGTCACTGAGTTGTCGTCTCTCCCACTGAGAGAAAACCATTCACCCTTTCAAGCCCCCTAAGAATGGAATGTATTTCAAGAAGATCACCACTTCTTCTTCCAAACAGCAACAAACGCAGGCCCACCCTCTGCTGGTGGCTACCAGTTGTGTGAGCCCTCTCTGAAACCGCTTCTTGGACAGTTTCTTAAATCAGGTGAAAGTAAACTGGCTGTAAACTTAACCAAACCATAGTTCCACTCTCCTCATTAGACAGAGAGAGAGAGAGAGAGAGTGACTGGTAGCGGTTTAACCTGAGGGTCACTACACCTCAGGCGAGGTTGAGAAGATGAGATCTTTGAGGTGACCTCAGCCAGTTTGGGCCCTGAACCCTGGCTGTTGGTGTCACTCAGCACGGCAAACCAGCCATTCAGCTAAACCAGGGCTGTCCAAGCGTGCTCTCGCTAACACCCTGCACAGCTGCAGTTAAAACATCCCAACTTTTCCATTCCGTATTCCATTCCCCTTGCAACAATCAACATCATTCCTTCTGCCTTCCTTGTCAGATGGTTTACTCCGATGGAAGCTTTTCTGTGCTAACCAGTCAGGTTATGTAACAGTGATAGACTGGCATTCAGCGCTGCAGCCTTCTATACTGCTCTTCCATCTGTAGGTCATAACTCAAGAAAGCGACAGTGACTACGTCACAGCTGTTAATCATTGCTCCTTCACCAGAAGTAGCAGCACACATTGGACAGAGGGAGGCCAGGCTCAGCGGTGATTCCCCACTCCCTGTATTCGTCGCCACAAAAGATGTGAATCATTCTGAGATTTTTAATCTCGCTCTGTAGCTGTTTCAATGACACTTCACACGCACTTGATATTTGCTCGTGTAGTTTCTCTCGTCTCCCCTTGATACGATTAGTGGCCCTTTATCCTCCTAAGTATCCATCATTCTGTAGGGTTTGCATTTCTGATCAATTATCCATGTGCGGGCCTTCGATAATCAAGAGGAGACTCAGTAATACGAGAGAATAGTTGGATTACTGCTATATCTCTGTCATTGGCTACTGCGGGATTATAAAGCTGACTACCTGTAAGACTTGTTTTAAATTTCAATGCAATGTCTTGTTCTTGTTATGGGGTTTTTGAAATTGTTTTCCTCTCTCTTGCTTCTCTTTTCCCACTTTTTCTTGCTGCACTATTCTGCCTGTTACCTTCCTTTCTCCCTCTCTTCCTCTGTTCTTTTCTCTCAGTTTCTGTCTACCACTTTCTCCCTTTATCCGTCTCTCTGCCAACCTCCCTCTCTCGCTGCCCTGATGGATTCTGTCTCTACCTGATCCCTCTGTCTGATATTCTGTCTCTCTCTCTCTCTCTCTCTCTCTCTCTCTCTCTCTCTCTCTCTCT
>JAHRHZ010000018.1:3595147-3611405 GCA_024137785.1 Ginglymostoma cirratum
TTGATGAAGGGTTTAGGCCCGAAACGTCAAGTTTTCCTGCTCCTATGATGCTGCTTGACCTGCTGTGTTCATCCAGCCCCATGCTTGTTATCTTGTCTATACTGTATGATTTGGTCTCCAAATTTGAGGAAGGACATTCTTGCTATTGAGGGAGTGCAGCGTAGGTTCACGAGGTTAATTCCCGGAATGGTGGGACTATCATATGTTGAAAGATTGGAGCGACTGGGCTTGTATACACTTGAGTTTAGAAGGATGAGAGGGGATCTGATTGAGACGTATAAGATTATTAAGGGATTGGACACTCTGGAGGCAGGGAGCATGTTTCTGCTGATGGGTGAGTCCAGAACCAGAGGGCAGAGTTTAAAAATAAGGGGTAGGCCATTTAGAACAGAGTTGAGGAAAAACTTCTTCACCCAGAGAGTGGTGGATATATGGAATGCTCTGCTGCAGAAGGCAGTGGAGGCCAAGTCTCTGGATACTTTCAAGAAAGAGATGGATAGAGCTCTTATAGATAATGGAATCAAGGGTTATGGGGATAAGGGGGGAACAGGATACTGATTGTGGATGATCAGCCATGATCATAATGAATGGTGGTGATGGCTCGAAGGGCCGAATGGCCTACTCCTGCACCTATTGTCTGTTGTCTATTGTGAGAGGAACAGGTCTTTGTTTTGTGGAAGCGGTTCCATTATGTGTTTATTATCTTGACCTCTGCTGTCATTGCTGAGGACCGTGTCCGTGGTGATTGCAATGATTCAGAACCACAGGAGGCCATTCAGCCCATTGTGCTTCTGCCATCACTTGGAAAGACACGTCTATTTAGTCCCACTCGCCTCTGCCGTAGCTCTAAACATTTTGTCCTTGAAGTTCCCCTTTTGAAAAGGGGTGCGATCTCACGAATCTCCTTCTCCCTGCAGCCCTCTGAGATATTTGTGATACTCTAATTCTGTGCACCTTTGATTTTAGTCATTCTACCACATTCACTTGCTACCTTACACTCTCACTCTGCCTCTCTGTCTCGCACACTGTCACTCCGTCTGTCTGTCTCTGTCTCTCTCTCTCTCACACTCTCACTCTGTCTGTCTCTCTCTCACTCTCTCTTACTCACCTGCTACCTCACGCTCACTCTGTCTCTCATGCTCAATCCCTCTGTCCTTCTCCCTCTGTCTCTCTTGCTCGCTCCCTCTGTCTCTCTTGCTCGCTCGCTGTGGCTCACTCACTTGCTCCCTCTTGCTCGCTCGCTTCCTCCCTCTTGCTCGCTCGCTCCCTCTGTCTCTCACGCTCATCTGTTGCCTCACATTCCCTCCCTTTCACGCTCCCTCCCTCCCTCTCACGCTCCCTCCTTCTCATGCACACTCACTTCCTCTCAGATACAGTACCCACCTCCCACCAAAATCCTTGCTTTGTCACTGGGACTGTTGCCTGCAACATCTTCCCCACTTGGTCTTACCACTCAGTCTCCCAGATCCCTAACCCTGCATGGTATCTACTGCCTACTCATGCACTCACGCACTCACACACACACTCAACCCCATGTGAAGAAGCAACAAGAGCAGGCCACTCAGCCCTTCAAGCCTGCTCCACCAATCAATAAGATCGTGGCTAATCTGATTTTAACCTCAACTCTACATTCATGCATCTCCCTGATAGTCTTCCATCCCCCTTGGTCATCACGAATGTATCTCCCTCCGCCTTAAAAATATTGAAAGAGTCTGCATCCACTGCCTTTCAAGGAAGGGAATTGCAAAGATTGACAACCCTCTGAGAGACGACGTTTTCTCATCCCTCTCCTCTTGGGCCCCACTTGCTGATTTCAGCACCAAAAACAGAGTTTGCCATTAGCACGTTTGTCTGAGGGTGGGCCACACTGTCAGAGGTGCTGCATTTCACACAAGGCTGCTCATCTGGCCTTCGGGCAATTGCGGAAGATCCCATTGCGATGTTTGGAAGAGGAGTGGGATGGAGAGGACAGCGTTTCTCCCTGTCACAGAGTCACACTGCACAGCAGAGGCCCCTGGGCCCGTTGTGTCCACCCTAGCTACGCTCACCCCTCAAGAAAAGAGAAGCCCAACTATCTGGTTGTTATTGTGCTGCCAATTGTGGAATCTTGCTGTGCATAAATTGGTTGCCGCTCTTGCATTCACCCACTGGCTGCCCTTCAAAACTTACGTCATCGGCTGTGCAGCAACAATTCCAGAAAGGTGCTGTTTCTCACCCCTGCGTTCTGAAGGGGCAATTAGGGATGGGTAACAAGCTCTGCAGCACCTATTTACATCAGGTGCAACTTTAATCAGCGATGTTGTTATTTGATTTTAAATGATCGGGTGTGGAGGAGGGTTGAGCTAAAGGGAGGGGCAGAATAGGCTGGGGCTATTTTCCCTGGAGTTTCGGAGGCCGAGGGGTGACCTTACAGAGGTTTATAACATCATGAGGGACATGGAGAGGGTGAATAAGCAAGGTCTTTTTACCAGGATGGGGGAGTCCAAAACTAGAGGGCATGGATTTAAGGTGAGAGGGGAAAGATTTTAAAAAGGGGCCCAAGGGGCAACTTTTTCACACAGAGGGTGGTGCATGTGTGGAATGAGCTGCCAGAGGAAGCGAAGGAGGCTGGTACAATTACAACATTTAAAAAGCATCTAGATGGGTACATGAATAGGAAGGGTTTAGAGGGATCTGGGCCAAATGCTGGAAAATGGGACTGAATGAATCTAGGATATCTGGTTGGCATGGACAAGTTGGACTGAAGGGTCTGTTTCCGTCTTGTACAACTCTGACGGTGTGGTCGGCATAGATGAGTTGGGCCGAACGGTCTGTTTCCTTGTGGTATGACTGTATCTTATGGGCCTATTCAACAAGAAAATGAGATGAACAGACCGTTATTTATTTAGCCCTCAGCTAGCGTCAGTAAACTACTGCTTTTGGGATCTTGCTGTGTGCAAATTGATTGATCGATTTTCTAAATGACAGCAGCGACTGCACCTCATTCCCGCAACCCCAGAACACACCCGGATCTCGGTGTGCTGGATAAAAGTGCTCTATAAATGCAGGTCCTTCTTTCTTCTGTCGACTCATAGAAAGGGCTGGCCCACAGACGGTGGGCTGAATGGCCTCTTGGTGCACTCTGCGGGTTCAGCAAACGCAGCACCATTGCTTGATCTACCATAAGGTGCCATTCAGGAAGAGATGGTGCCTGCTGAAATACATTGAATGGAAGGGAATCCCAAAGCTGATAATAGTCCCCAGGAGTGGCAGCTCAGCCTTAATGGAGAGGCTACAGAGACAGGAACAGCAGCTAATCATTTGTTGCCACAAGAGGGGAGGGAAAAAGGAGCAGGCATTTAAATTGCACTGCTGACTAGATGAAAACAAAAGCCTCATCTATATCATCAGCTAGGACTGGCATGGGTCACTCACCCATCACCGCACTTAATCAGCATTTTGTGCAGCTGTGTGCTGATCCGAGTATCTTTTTTTTTGTCTCTTGAAACAAAATGTTGTGGAAAATTCTAAATGAAGGTTCGTTTCAAGTAATGGTTTCAAGTCTGAAGAGTGGAAAATGTGACCGTTTTTTCCACCGAGCCAGCTCAGTGCAGCCTCCACGTTGCATCTGCACGGGAAGTGGTAACGTGCCCAGCTGTGACACAGGAAGCACTGAATCAAGATTTCTGAGTGGATTACTGAGGGGACGGAACCCTCACCATTGCTGCTGCCTCCTCCTCCTCCTCCTTCCTCCTCCTCCTCCTCCTCCTCCTGGCTGTGTGCCTCATGAGGGACCTGAATGAGAGCAGGTGTACTCCTTGTGACACCTCCTCATCGCCTTCGCCCTTGAAAGACGAGAGCTGGCGTCCCTCTGGTACCTTCTGTGGTCACGCGCCAGATTTAACGTGCCCCCAAGTATAGTCACTGCTTCAGCGTAGAAAGCAGTCGCTGCACAGAAAGATCCCACAAGCAGAAAAAGGCAGAGGGAAGCAAGCTGCGAGCTCCGAGGCAGAAGGTTTGGGCTCCGTGGCGAGTTCTCCATCTTCCTCCATTTTTGGAATAGCACTGTGGCATCCTAATTTGGTCCTTGTGGTGGGAGTACATGGGGCGGCGCTGGTCCGGTGGTATTATCACTGGACCGTTAATCGAGAGACCTGGGAATGTTCTGGGAAACCAGGTTCAAATTCCTGCTGGGGCAGAAGTTGGAATTTGAATTCAATAAAGAAACATCTGGAATTAAGAACTTAATGATGATCATCAATCCATTTTTAGGGGCAGAAAAATCCATTGGGGTTCAGTAATCCCATTTAGGGAAGGAAACAGCCATCCTAACCTGGTCTGGCCTACATGTGACTACAACCACAGCAATGTGGTTGACTCATAAGTGCGGTTGACTTGATTTAGGGATGGGCAATAAATGCTGGTCTAGCCAGCAACGCCCTCATGCTGTGAATGAATTAAAAAAGAGTTATCACCAGAGTTTAGAAGGAAGAGAGGGAGCATACAAAATTCTAACAGGGCTGGACGGACTACGTGTAGCTCTGTTGGAGGGTCACTCTGCTTTCTCAACACAGATGCTACCAGACCTGCTGAGTTTCTCCAGCAATTTCTGGTTTTATTTTAGTTTTAGAACTCCAGCACCCACAGTCCCACAGTCCTTTGTTTTATTCCAGATGCAGGGACGATATTATTCCTGGTTGGGGAGTTTTGAATCAGGGGACCCCCCCTCCCAGCATATGAGGTAGACCATTTAGGACTGAGATGAGGAAATAATCTCTTCACTCAAAGGGGAGTGACCCGAAGTTGTGGAGGAGAAGCCCACTGAATATATTTAAGAATATAATGGGTTACCACCACCTGAAAGTTCCTGTCTAGGCTGCACTCCATCCTGACTTGGAACTGTTCCTTCATGGTCTGTGACCCACAGTCCTGGTATTCAAGGGACAGAGGGAGAAGGTCTTGTGATAGAGCAAGTTGAGTGATAGTAGGGGCTGGAAGGGCTGAATGGCCTACTCCTGCTCCTGTGACACTGACTGGGCCAGCACTGGGACACCCACAGTGCTGCTGGGTAATTCCAGTATTGTGGCGCAGTGACATCAAAGCAATGGAGATAGATTTCCAAGTCAGGATTGTGTGTGGTCGAGAGGGGAACTTGTGGTGCTCTCCCATACACTTGTTACATTGTCCTTCAGGGTGGTAGGGGGCCACAGGTTTGGGAGAGGGGTGCTGTCAAACATGTTATTTGGCCAAATTGCTACATTCAAATGACCGCTGTGTTTCCTACATAACAAGTGACTCAACATGAAACAAATAATTTATCAGCGATAAAACACTGCTTATACACTAAATACGAGCCTTTATATTCTGTTATGAAAATGAATGACAGACACACTGCGGTCTGGTATGTACTTCCTTTATGACGTATTATAATCCTCTGGCATTGCCCAATTTGAAACAAATAATGCATTTTTCAGGACGAATGAATTTTAGTTTACTCACAGTTCATGTGAGAGCCAGGCTGTTTGTGTGTTGTGAGGTTTTTAGTTGCGCACGTAGGCAACGCCACATAAGTACAGCAGTTTCCTTCCCTAAAGGATACTAGTGAACCAGATGGCTTTCTCTGACAACCAACAATGGATATACATCATCAACATTAGACTCTTAATTCCAGATATTTTTCTAAAAACAGATTTCAAATTCTATCACAGTAGGATTCAAACCCACGTCTCCAGAATGTTTCTTGGGTCTCTGGATTAACAGTCTAGCGATAATACCAACCTATTTGCCCAGCAAGTCTCCAGGACCTCTCTACTGTTCTAACTCCAATCTTCTTGTGCTTCCCCTGATTTTAATCACTTCATTATTGGCAGCTGTGTCTTCAAGTGCCAGGGTTTCCAAGCCATGGAATTCCCTACCTACACCTCTCCGCCGCTGCCACCTCCTCACTTGCCTCCTCTCAGATGCTCCTTAAAACCTACGTGTTTGGCCAAGCTTTTAGTCATCTGGTCTTGAGTCTTCCCCAAAGGGCTCAGTGTCAGAATATGTTTGCACTGCTCCTGCGAATGTTTCATTACATCACTCTTCACGTTTTAAATTAATATCCTCCGTCCCTTTCAATCCTTCAAGGCACCTTTGCATTAGCTGTCTGTTTAAAACATGAACAGGGCACATGATGGCTATGGTGGCAGCACGGTGGCTCAGTGGTTAGCACTGCTGCCTCACAGCACTAGGGACCCGGGTTCAATTCCACCCTTGGGTGACTGTCTGTGTGGAGTTTGCACATTCTTCCCGTGTCTGCATGGATTTCCTCTGGGTGCTCCAGCTTCCTCCCACAGTCCAAAGATGTGCAGGCTAGGTGGATTGGCTGTGCCAAATTGCCTGTAGTGTTCAGGGATGTGTATGTTAGGTGGGTTATAGGGGGATGGGTCTGGGTGTGTGCTGTGACGGCCAGTGTGGGCTTGTTGGGCTGAAGGGCCTGCTTCCACTCTGAAGGGATTCTATGATTCTATTGCGATGATCGCTGCACTACTAATCCAGAGACCCAGGTCATGTTCTAGGTACCTGGGTTTGAATCCTGCTGTGATAGAATTCAAATTCAATTTTTGGGAAAAATTTGGAATTAAGAGAGTAATGATGACTGTGAATCCATTGTCGATTGTTGGAAAAGCCCATCTGGCTCACTCATGTCCTTTAGGGAAGGAAACTGCCATCCTTATGTGGTCAGGCCTACATGAGACTCTAGACCCACAGCAATGTGGTTGATTCTTAACAGCTGTCTGGATGGGCAATAAATTAATGCTGACCTAGAGAGCAACACCCTTGTCCTGTAAACAAATAAAACAAAAGAGTAAATTAATTTCTGCTTGCAGCTCTGAACCTATTTTTAAGGGTAAAATGGGGAAATGAGTATGGTGCTTCAATGTCGAGAATACATCTGAATTGCATTGACTGCGAACAGGTGTTTTGCAAGGGTGTAGGACGTGGCATTTTCCGATCATTGTTTCTTTCCACTTTCAATTTTGTATTGCATTTTTTTTTAACCAAGTAATTATCTCTGACAGGTTTATACACTAACCTTTATGCGTGCTAGCCAGAGGTAGGGGCACAATCACTGCACCACAAGAACCCTAAATTATACAGTTTTTCCAATCCAACCTGTTTGGGGATGTCATGACATGCCTCCGGATCAGGTGAGACTTGAATGCAGGTCTCCTGGATTAGAGGTAGGGATACTACCGCTGCGCTACAAGGTCCCTCAGACTGCAATTGTATTCCAGACTTCTAAATTGGTTTCAGCATTGATTGTTATTTTGAAAAAGAGACTCATCTAGTTTGATCATAAGAACATAAATAGGAGCAAGTATGGGCCAAATGGCCCATCAAGACGGCTGTGCCATTCAATAAGATCATGGCCGATCAGAAATGATATGAGCTGTCCTTACCCCGTCGGGATGTGACTGCAGACCCTCAGCAATGTGGGTGACTCCCCAATATGGGCCAGCAAACCACTGAGTTTGAGGGCCTTTAGGGATGGGTAATGAATGCCGGCCTTGGCAATGACACCTATGCCCCCTGGAAGGATTAAAATAATGAGCACGGGCAAGGTCTGAGATTCCATTCTTAAATCCAGCTGCCCACTTTGCTCCCCACCATCTCTCTGAAGCCACAAGAGCCTTGAAGGCTTGAACGGAGTGGTCGGAGAGAGGAACGGGAGAGAAGGTTTGAGCATTGGAGATAATATCTCCTCTAGTCTCAGCAGACCCCCGTTTGACACCCCTGCTTATGTATGCATGACGTCCTCACTCTGAGGATTGGAGTGTCCAACCCAGACTAGCACTTCGTGAGGGAGGGCTAGGTTGCTGGAGGTGCAACGGTCACGCATCTAGAGACTTAGAGAATCCATAACTGGGACTCCTAAGGTTAATGTGCAGCTTTGGTTGGGAGCTGGAAGGGTAAATACAATGTTAGCATTCATTTCCAAGGGGGCTAGAATACAAGAGCAGACATGTACTACTGAGGATGTATAAGGCTCTGGTCAGATCACAATTCAAATATTGTGAGCAGTTTTGGGCCCTGTATCTAAGGAAGGATGTGCTGGTATTAGAACAGGTTGACAGGAATGATCCTAGGGATGAAGGGTTTGTCATATGAAGAATGTTGATGACTCTGGGTCTGTGCTTGATGGAGTTTAGAAGGATGGGGGATGATCGAAGCTTACAGAACACTGAGAGGCCTGGATAGAGTGGACATGGAGGAGATGTTTGCACTAGTAGGAGAAACTAGGACCCAAGTGCATAGCCTCAGAGTGAAGGGACAACCCTTTCAGACTGAGATGAGGATGAATTTCTTCAGCCAGAGTTGGGGGGTGACTCTGTGAAACTCATTGTCGCAGAAGGGCTGACGATGCTAAGTCTCTGTACTTAAGACAAAGGCAGATAGGTTCTTCATTGGTCAGGGGATCAGGGGCTATGGGAGAATACAGGAGACTGGGGTTGAGAAAATATCAGCCAAGATTGAAAGTTGGAGCAGACTTGATGGGACGAATGGCCTAATTCTGCTCCTATATCTTGTGGTATGTTACACTGAGGACCCGAAATTCTGTTGCTGGTCTTCTTAACTCTGTCCAGTCTGGGTGCTGCTTTGGCTTTGGGACAACGTGGGGTCATGGAAGGGGCTGCAGAGATTCAAATTATTTATTTTCTTCATGCATCAGTATCTCTGAACATACAACAGAGACACCAAGGTCAGGCCTTTGCTGAGGCACTCAGCAGTTTGTGCTGGGCACTGATCGATTGAAAAACTATCGCCAAAATCCTGGGGAGGTGAAGGCCTAGTGGTATTATCGCTGGTCTGTTAATCCAGACCCAGATAACATTCTGCGGACCTGGGTTCGAATCCTGCCATGGCACATGGGCAGGATGGGCAGCCTGATGGCCTCCTAGGGCCATTTCGGAGAGCAGTTAGGAGTCAGTCACATTGCTGTGGGTCTGGAGTCTCATGTATGGCCAGACCCAGTAAGGACAGCAGTTTCCTTCCCCATAGTGAACCAGATAGGTTTTTCCAACAATTGACTAGAAGTCACTGTTAGGCAGCTTTCAATTCCAGATTGTTAGTGAATTCCGATTTCCCCATCTGCCGTGACAGGATTTGAACCTAAATCCCCAGGGCACTTGCCTGGGGTTCTGATTACTGGCCCAGGGATAACCCCCAGGATGGTGAACACTGGGCATGCTGGTGAGGTCAAGAACCATCCAGAAAGGTTGTTGGACTGGAAATGACCAAGATGGAGGGAGGGCTTTGGAGAGATTTGCAACAAAAGGGGTGAGAATGTTAAAATCAAGGCATGGCGTCACTAAGGCTCTGTTTAGGTCAGCAAACACTTAAATCCTGTTTAAAAAAAAAAACAATAAATAGTCCACCGACCCCTCTCAATCTCCCTCGTGCCACCTTTCCATCCTGTGGTCCTTCCTCTTTGCTGCTTTGCCAATATTGCTATCATTGCAGCAGGAGGAGGCGATGGCCCAGTGGTATTATCGCTGGACTGTTAATCCAGTGACCCAAGTAATGTTCTGGTGACCTGGGTTCAAATCCCACCGTGGCACATGGTGGAATTTGAATGATGACCATGAATTGTCAGGGGAAAAACCCATCTGGTTCAGTAATACCCTTTAGGAAAGGAAACTGCCATCCTGGCCTGGCCTACATGTGACTCCTGACCAACAGCAATGTGGTTGACTCTTAACTGCCCTCTGGGCAATTAGGGATGGGGAAATAAATGCTGCCTAGCCAGTGATGCCTTCATCCTGTTAAAGAATAAAGAAAAGAGGGGGCCATCAGCCCAATGAGATCCTTCATTCATTTTGATCTTGGCCAAAATGTTCCTCAACTCCACTTAACCACCTTCTTCCTTGCTATCTCTGTGGCCAGAGCCTGTTTGACAGCCTCTCCTTCCTATTAAAGGCTGACATCATGATCAATACAGACCCTTGCTCAGCCATTTCAGGGGACCATTAAGAACCAGCCACATAACTTTGGGTCTGGAGTCACACATAGGCCAGACTGGGTACGGACGGTAGGTTTCCTTCCCTAAAGGACATGAGTGAGCAAGATGGACCAAGAACTGATGGTAGTTTCCAATGCTGGCTTTCAGTTCTAAATTTATATTGAATTTAAGTTCTAGCAGCTGCTTCAAACCCGTTCCCGAGAGCCCTTAGAATATCTAAGCCCTCTGGATACCTCATCCAGTGAAATTAGCTATTACCAACCCCATGTTAACACCGATACTGTGCAGCAGTTACAATGGCACAATGGTACTGGGTTAGGACGTCATGATGTGGAGGCACCAGTGTTAGTTTGGGGTGGACAAAATCAGAAGTCACACCACACCAGGTTATAGTCCAACAGGTTTATTTGAAATCACAAGCTTTCATAGCACTGCTCCTTCATCAGGGTGACAGCGCTCTGAAAGCTTGTGATTTCAAATAAACCTGTTGGACTATATCCTGATGTTGTGTGCCCTGGGGTAGGATGTAACAGGGAGCAATATTGGTGACTTGGCTTTATTTCTATCTCAAGAATAGAGATTAAGCTGGGAGTGTTTCTCGACACAAGCAGGTTCAGTATAAAAATGGATGGAAAGTCCTTTGAGGCCGCACATTCTGTGGCGGTTCTCTACCTGGTACCGATATTAAAGTGCCCATAGTGAGGCTGGCTTTGAGATAGCACTGTAACTGTAATTTCTGCACCTGTGGGGTTAATAACGCAGCAGTTTTGGAATTTTTTTCACAGTCTCTGAAAGGCAGGTTGAGCTGCATCTGTTCAGTGCCAAGCCTCAGTCAGGATGTGAGTGATGTATGGCAAAGCCATCATTGAGAAACTGAGAATTCCATCTTCCCGAATCAGTTGGGATGTATTTCACTGACACTTCAACCTTGCTCCCTGCATATCCCAGTTCCGTCTCTGCTCCACTGTGTGAATTTCAGAGACACTTTCTGTTTTTGTGTGTCTACACAACAGGCCTGGACGTATATCTCTTTTGCTATACCTCCATTTTTTTTTTGCTCCCTTTATCTTCCATTCTTTCCTCTCTTTCCATTCCTCCTTCTCTCTCCACTTCACTCTCTCCATTTGTATGTGTCTGCAGCTATATTTGCACCTCTCCTCATGTTTTGCCTCATACTCTGCACAAGTCATCCTGCCTCCTTCTCTCTCTTCCTCTCCCTTTTTTTTTTGCTCTCCTTCCCATCCTCTTCTCTGCATCTCTCTCCCCCCCCCCGGCTTTCTCTTTCATTCCGTCTGAATCTCTCTCTCCCTTTTTTCCTTTGCCTCTGTTCTGCATTCCTTTCCCTCGCTCTCTCTTCCTCCTTCCCTTTCTGCCTCCTTCCCCTTTCTCTGCCTCTTTGTGGGTTGCACTGCCATCGCTATTTGCTGCAAATTTATCCTGAAGCAGATGCTCTCGACATGACCTCCTGGTTCGCGTTGTTATCAGGTGCTGGGGAATCGTGTGGAGAAGAGAATCTGCTGCTAGCCTAACCTTGATAAACTGTGAACCCGATCAGTGAGTCTGACTGTGAAACCGCATTATGACCACTTGAAGCACCAGGTTTACGCATGGATTGTCAAAGCCAGCAACGAGACCAGAATCCACTGTTTGCAGATCTTGGCCATAAACCAGAGATATTTTTAAGCTTTGTCTCCCTCTCCTCTCCACCCCTCCTCCACCTCCACTCAGTTGGGATTGTCAGCTCTGAATCAGAAAGCCGATGGTTCACACCTCACTTCCATAAAACTGGGTGAAAAACCGAGGATTACAACTCCCTGCAGTGTCTGTCGTCTGCTGTGGGGTTCGAACAGCGAGGTCTGAAGCTTCTGTGCAGGCACTTTCTATCTTTTTAGAGAATGGGGGCCTGACTGGTAAGGGCAGCGTTTGTAGTTGTCCCTTGAAACCGAGTGACTGGCTTGGCCGTTTCAGAGGGTAGTGGAGAGTCAGCCATATTGTTGCGGGCCTAGTGTCCCACATAGGCCAGACCAGGTGAGGATTGCAGAATCCCTACAAGTGTGGGAGCAAGCAGTTCGGCCCATCGAGTCCGCACAACCCCTCCAAAAAACATCCTACCCTTTTACCCTGTCACTGTAACCCTGCATTTCCCATGGCTAACCCACCTAGTCTGGACATGCCTTGACACAATGGGGCAATTTAGCATGGCCAATCCACCCTAACCTGCACAGCTGAGCATTGTGGGACCAAAAACACACAAGTAAACAGCAGATGCTGGCAAATCTGAACTAAAAAATGAACAAACATCCTGGAAACGCTTTGTTTCTGCCGCTACTGACTGACCAAGCATCATCAGTCCTGACAAAGGCCCTGATGGAACATCTTCAGTTTAAAGTGGTCATTCCGGGCTCGATATGATGTGCCCCCAGCAGTGTGTGTTTGTGGCAGATGTGGGGTTTTGGGGAGGGTGAGGAGAGGAGGAATAGAAGGCGTGTTCCCAGCCCACCACTCACCCTCCCATTCCACCCCCTCATACTATAGAGGGTGGGTGGACTCCCAAACAGCAACCTGCCCGCCATTTGTAAACTGGATAATTGATCAGTATCAGAGATAAAAGGTACTGCAGATGCTGGAGAATCCGAGATAACAAGCATGGGGCTGGATGAACACAGCAGGTCAAGCAGCATCATAGGAGCAGGAAAACTTGACGTTTCGGGCCTAAACCCTTCATCAGAAAATGATGATTGATCAGTATATTTAGTTGAAAAGCTTCTCATTCTTAAATGTAAATACTTTCATTTTGAATTGTGACTGTGCAATTTGAAATTACTTTCTACTGATTGAGCCAACCTTTGGTTTGCTCAACCAGCCACAACCCTAAGCAATGCCTTCACTCAACTTCGAACAACTCCTAACATTGAACGCATGAGCCTTAAATGTGTAAAAACAAACCCTTGTGTCAAAAAAGCAGTGAAGAACTTGAATCTTGTTGATAGGACGAAATGTTGTTGAAGATCTTCCTCTTTCAATCATCAGGACCACTGCAAGAATGCCAAATTTCAAATACTCCCAGCCATGTCTACCTGAGAAGAAAAAGTGTGCTGATTGGTCAACATGGTGCTGATTGACTCTGATTGGCCTAGGGGTTGCCGTGATGGATGTAATGGGGAATGCTGGGAAGTTATAAAAAGACACGAGGCTTGAACATATTCCTTTTGTTTGCAGAGTTCAAGCCCCTAACTACAAATATTAGCCTTCTCTAGCGAGTGTAAAGCTGCAAGAACATAAGTTTTTCTCAGCAATATTCAAGCAGCAGGAGCAAAAGCCTAACAGGGGGTCCCGATACCTTTGAAGCAAAAGGCAGGAAGGATAGAAAATTAGCAAAGAGAAAACACGCAACGCTTCTATGACTAAACAGGTTGCATCATACAAATAGCGCAGGTGTCAGTCAGGTATGAGGGGTTTGAGGAGATGAAACCACTTGCTGTTCAGACAGACTCCAGTCTGTGGCTTTATTATTCACTGAGCAGCTACTGTTGGCCTGTATCTGCTCATAAACCCAGGTATGTTGCTTGATGGCCAAGATTGAAATTGTGATTTTGAGTCGCATTGGTCTGTGCGTCAGAAGCCTCTGTAACCTCTAAAAATTGTCTGAGGTTCAGTTCTCCATGCGGTTATTTTGTTAACACCTTATCTGTTGCCAGGGTGTGGATTGGCCGCCAGTGTTTTGAAGGGCCGCTGTGTCGAGTTGTGTATTAACATATGATAAACACTGCTGTGCTGAGTTGTGTAGTTTTGACTCGTTCATTTGCATCAGATTTCAGTTTCAAGAGTCACTCTTTATTCTGCAGAAATTTGCATCTTGCAGGAGACAGGGGAACAAAGATGAAGTTCTCACAGATGAGAAGCCAAGAGGCTTGACCTGTATTGCACTAAACTGGTCCAGGAGAGACTAAAGGGCAAGCTTGCATTTTCATTATTGCTGTTCACAATCTCTGGGATTTTCAAAGCAGTTTATAGTCAGTCAAAGACTTTTTGAAATGAATTTACTGTTGGAAACTCATGTTTTTGCACAAGAGGCTCCTGTAAACTACAACAATGACCAGGATGATCTGCAGGAAAATGGTCTTGAGACCACAGGCAGATCAGCTTTATTAAATAGCAGGGTTGGCTGAATAGCCTACTCCTGGTACACATACCTACGTTCCTGTGTTTGGCAATGCCCATTGAGAAATTAATATTGCTCAGGGATGCCAAACGATGAACTCCTCTTGCATTTCTTTGAAATGGTGCCACTGGAATCTTTCACATAAACCAGAAAGACCACTTAGCCCTCTCCAGTGGTGCGGCACATGCCCCCCACCACCCAGATCAGTTTAGATCTTCCTTGCCCCTGCCCGCCAACTTCACCTGAACATACAATCGGCAGCAATTGACTTGGATTTTTGTAGCCACATTGCAAACCGTTCCAAGGTGCTTTACAGGAGTGTAATCGGAGCAGTTTTAAAAGCGAGTCACATGTGGAGATATTTTTAATTGGCCTGCTCGGAAAATCTACAACATACCTCTGGTGCAGGAGGGATTTGAACCCACCTAGCCCAGAGCTGGGGACACTACCACTGTGCCCACAAGAGCCCTCCAGGCAGCTGGAAACTTGATGGAAGAGGATTGTTTTAAAGTAGGGAAGAGAGGGAGAGAGGGAGAGAGGGGCTTAAGGTGGAAATTCCAGAGCTCAGGACTTTGGCAGTAAAAATGACATTTGGTGGAGTGCGATTGGAATTGGGTCTACAGAGATGGTGGAGGGACGTGGGGCTGCGAGAGCTTACAGAGACATAAAGGGGTGAGGACGTTGAGGAATCCGAGCCCCTCAGACTCAGAACAGCGAGCTATCCACCGAGGCAAGATTCACCCACTGATTTCAAACTCCATCAGTCAGAAGAAGGAACAGGTTTTATCAGTAAATGCATATTGAAAGAAACAACACCACACAATAAAAATAAATGCTAGCGCACAGGCCTCACATACAGCAATACAGGAGGGTATTTCTGAAGAGGAGATCTGATTGCCCATTTCTCCTCCCAATGAGGGTGACATAATAGTGTTTCAGAAATGGTGCGGGTAATGGATTAAATACCAAAATGAAGAATCAGGGATATCGTGGGTGGGAACCCTCTTGAGAGCTGATCCTTTAAAATGGTGCAGATAGTGGTTAAAAAAATGCACAGCCCTTTGCCAGAACACCCCCAATTAATCATAGAATCCATAAAGTGCGGGAAGAGGCCATTCAGCCCATAGAGTCTCTGCACCAACCCTCTGAAGAACATCCCACCGAGACTCACCCCCCCCCCCCCCCCCACCCTATCCTTGTAACCCCACATTTACCATGACCAATCCACCTAGCCTGCACATCCCTGGACACTATAGGACAATTTAGCGCGGCCAATCCACCCTAACCCGCACATCCCTGGACACTATGGGACAATTTAGCACGGCCAATCCACCCTAACCCGCACATCCCTGGACACTATGGGACAATTTAGCGCGGCCAATCCACCCTAACCCGCACATCTTTAGACTGGGTCAGTCTACTGTATCAGGATGACAGTGAGTAGCAACTGAGGCCTCGAGTCCGAGAACACACCAGGCCTTCAGCAGCTGTGCTGTTGTGTGAATACATCAATATATTTGCGTCAGATTGTTCTTTCCTTTTGGCTAAGATCAACTGTAAGATCTGGGCTTCTAACATATCTCAATTCTGAGTGTGCTGATTGCTACACTCTCAACTGGTTTGAGAGAATCAGTTGACTTCTGAAGAAGGGCCATTCTGTTTCTCTCCACAAATGCTGTCAAACCTGCTGAGTTTCTCCAGCAATTTCCATTTTGTTCGAGACAGGGATCATATACGTTCGTTTGAGGTGACGTACATTCAGACACAGTCAGCTGTTCTCTGCAAACAAAAGGAATCTGTTTAAGCCTGCCATCTTTTCTCCATTACCCGAGAGCTTGAGGGAGCCAATCCTCTCTGTTGCTTTCTCCATGGTAACGACTTGGCCAATCACAGTTGACTTGTCAACCAATCAGCACCCTTTTAGCGCTGTAGTATGAATTATTACAATGGTTTAAATTTTGGCATTCTTGTGTTTGTCCTGACAAGATAAAAAATCTTTGGCAATGTGCCTCTCTTTCCCACAGCACTGTTTCCTCTGTTATGATGTGAAATGTCTGAGCTGGATGAACACAGCAGGCCAAGCAGTATCATAGGAGCAGGAAAGCTTGACGTTT
>JAHRHZ010000018.1:3611805-3656580 GCA_024137785.1 Ginglymostoma cirratum
ATGCTGCTTGGCCTGCTGTGTTCATCCAGCTCCACACCTTGTTATCTCAGATTCTCCAGCATCTGCAGTTCCTACTATCTCTCATGTAAAATGTCTAGTTCCTCGAAGTGTCCAAAAAGAGAGGGAGCAAAGAAACTCTTGCATTTCGAAAGAATCTCAGCCTTCTGCCCTCTGTCCTTACCCGCACCAAGGCCCCCTCACCTAACACCACCTTTGCACTCACTGACCTGTCTGAAATTGTAAAATTCTCTTCTGCATTTTTGAACCTCTCCAGTGTCTCACTTCTACCTCTTTCTAACCTCTTCCAATTCCATAGCCTTCTGAAAAGGTTGCTTTTGTTTTTACCAACTCTGCCCTCTTACGTGCCACTGATTTTTAATCCCTTCACCCCCGGGTGGCCATTCAGCTGCCTAAGGCCTAAGCTCTGAAATTTCTTCTTTAGATCTCTCCCTTCCTTTAAGAAACGCCAATCTGTTTTGACCATCTGTCCTCCTAGCCCCATATGTGGTTCAGTGTCCGTTTTTTTTTGCTTCATAAGCAGTTTTGTGAAATAAATGCCTCGGGAAATTTTTACTTTATGAAAGGGTGCTATATAATTACAGTTGTTGTTGTAGCAAGGAAACACTAGAGAACCTATGGGTCTAATATAATGCAGAGTGCACAACAAGGTCGCACAGATAGATGGAGAAGAATGATAAGATCATAAGAAATACGAGCATATTTGCCGTGTCGAGTTCGCCTTGCCGTTCAAAAAAGTTGCATTTTGACCTGATTTTGGTTTTAGCTCAAGCTTCCTGTCTGGTTCCGTAACCCTTGACCCCCTTGTCCATGTAAAGTCTGTCTAACTCCACCTTGACTATATTCAATGACCCAGCCTCCACTGTTCGCTGGGAACAAAAATTCCAAAAGAATTCCTAGAGAAGCCCAGTGACCCTCTGAGAGAAAATACCCCTCCTTATCTTCGTCTTATATGCACAAACTATCATTTTAAACCACTTCTCCTAGTCCTAGACCAATAAGGGGTGGCACGGTGGCTCAGTGGTTAGCACTGTTGCCTCACAGTGCCAGGGACCCAGGTTTGATTCCACCCTCAGGCAACTGTCTATGTAGAGTTTGCACATTCTCCCTGTGTCTGCGTGGGTTTCCTCCGGGTGTGCCAGCACCCTCCCACAGTCCAAAGATGTGCAGAGTAGTTGGGTTAACCATGGTAAATTGACCGTAGTATCCAGGGATGTGTAGATTAGGTGGGTTAAAGGGGATGGGTCTTTGAGGGGAGATGCTCTGAGGGTCAGTATGGACTTCTTGGGCTGAAGGGCCTGTTTTCACACTGTAGGGATTCTGTGAAAACATCTTCCCAGCCTCTACCCTGTCAGTTCCCCTTGCTTATGTTCTACCACCTATTCTTTTAAACTCTAACAGATATCGTTCCAACCTACTCAACTCCACTTCCAGGGTAAAGCGAGCTGGTGTAGTCAACACGATCCCCAATATGAATGGGATTAAGCGGGCCTGTGCTGCTTCTTGCTGTCGAATTTGCCTGCTATTATTTTTTGGTGAGGAATCAATGCAGTTACTTTGTTCAAAATCTGGTCTCACTTGGTGCCGACTGGCAAATTTGGAGCCCACGTAGCAGATCCCGCTTTCATCTGCGTTGGTAAATAGCAAGATTGCATCTTAAGTTTGACCCAAATCTGTTAGTTGCTTGCTACGACAGAAAGTTTACAATACTGTCGAAAGCCCCTCCATCTGGGGATAGTTTTCCTGGCAATGCATTCGATCACCCTGCCTTATACCTTCCAATTGAATACCTAAATAAAAATCTAACAGGATCATCAGTAGCAATGCAGCTTGCCCATCAGAGGGAAACCCATTAATACTTGGGAATGGCAGTGGGGTCAGTTAGCTCAGTTGGCGAGGTGGCTGGTCTGCAATGTGGATTGATGCCAACAGTGTGGGTTCAATTCCTACACTGGCTGAGGTCTATCCTTCCCAACCTCTCCTGAGGTGTGGTTATCCTCAGGTTCAACTCACTACCAATCATCTCTCCCACATGAGAGGGTAGCCCTCTGGAGCAATGAAAATTGTGCTGCTGCGACTTGGAAATGAAAGTAGTGGCCCTCCGTTTTGAAGTGTATGATTTGACTCTGATTGGATGTTTAAGGTCAGGGTTGACAGGGCCATCTTTGGCCTGCCAAGAGCACTTGACCTTGCCAGGAATGGCAAGAGAGACTGGACAAAGTCCAGTCAAGGACACTTCTGTTTCCAGGGTTCCTCCCTTGGTCCCTTCAAGGAAAACTTGTGAAGGTTTTGTTCTACTGGGTCAGGAGGCCTGGTCCACTGCCTGTCCGCACCTCCCAGTCTCTCCCCACCCTCCCCTCCTACAGCGGGGCGGAAAATCGGTAACTGTCGTGCCAAGGAGATGCGCCTATTAAGACCGCTCCGTAAGCCAGTGTGCCAATCGAACCCCAATCTCAATGAACATCCCAAAAGCATGTTACAGCCAGTGAGGTGCTTTTGAAGGGTGCCCAAAACCATGATAGAGTCACACAGCATAGAAAAAGGCCCTTCGGCCCACCACATCCATGCTGGCCAACAGACACCGAATCCTGTGATGTTGGAAATCCAGCAGCCGATCTGCGCAGCAAGACTCCACAAGTGCCAATGCGATATCAGCTGATTGTTTATTTTCCTGAGCGAAGCTACTGAAGAGTTAAATACGGCCGCTCCCCCACTCCCACCACCGCCACAGCCCCCACGCCCAGGTTGCTTCTCTGTGACACATCCCGCAAATGGGTCATTTCACCTCCACCTGAGAAGGGCAGGAGATAGGAGTTGAGGCAAGGGGTGGGTGGGCTTGGTTTTAAGGACCCACCCAGGAGACAGCACCTCTGGCCTTACAACACCCCGTCAGTGCTGAGCTGTGACCCTGGGTCATGTACTTACATCTTGTCAGTGGGGCATTGCCATCTGGCTGTGTGGCTCACATGATGGTCCGCCTGAACTGCCAATCCTCTCTGGCTCACCAGGGCAGCATGGTGGCTCAGTGGTTAGCACTGCTGCCTCACAGCGCCAGGGACCCAGGTACGATTCCACCCCTGGGCAGCTGCCTGTGTGGAGTTTGCACATTCTCCCCGTGTCTTTGTGGGTTTCCTGCCACAGTCTAAAGATTGGTCATAGAGAATGCAGGGTTGCAGGAATAGGGTAGGGGCATTGGTCTGGAAGGTATGCTCTTTGTACGGTTGGCATGGCCTGCTTCCACATTGTAGGGATTCTACCTCACATTGGCAAAGCTCCTGATGGTGCAAAACAGGAGGAAGCAAAGCCACTGTGATTTCGTCACTCTGCGTTTGAGAGCTTTTTTTAAATGTCCCATTTTATTTGCTGAAAATGCCAGCCCCTTGGGCACTGCTCCTTCCTCTCTCTGATGCCATCTTGTTTGCCAAACATTGACGAAACATGCAATTACGGCCCCTGATAAATCTTGTCAAATGTCATCTGCCCGACTTTGGGAAATGGATGGTTCCTGGGCCAGGCTTTCGAGAAGCCAGCTTATTCTCTCTGATTTTAATAGTTTGCCCTTTTGCAGCGAACAAGAGCGTTATCTGCCCACCCACATTCATCTGCCTTGCTGACGTGGTGCCTCAGTGCCTCATTTACACATGCTATTTTTGTGAGGAAAAGCAGAGAGCTACACGCCCACTCCCCATCCCCTCGCCCACCTCTTTGTGAGCGGCTCACTCAGTTCAGCAGTCACCCTGACACAGTGATCAAACCTGCTGAACCTTGTACAGAAAATAAAAAAAACCTTGCAGCCCCTGACATTGTCAGACTGTTGCCGCTGCTCCCAGTCGTGAGGCTCTGCACATACTCTGACTGCAATCACCATCTCTCTCTCTCTCTGTGTAGCTTCTGGGGCTGAGGAACCGATTTAAAAAGGAAATGTAATTACCTTTCAGCAACACTGCTTTTTAATGGCAGCTCCACTCAAGGGTCTCTTGACCTTCCCAAGGGGGTGGCATTTTTTTACATATTGTCACGGCCAGGGAAAGCGAATATTTTGCTTGCAGCAAGTTTGGGAATCCTTTGCGGTTCAGTAGGATTTTCTGACCTTAAGCTTCTTGAAACTTTTGTAGAAATCCCTCTTTGCCAGATGGTACGTAATGGAAAAAATATGCGTGTAAAAGGCAGCTGATTTATTGGCCGCTGAAGGCCTGTTGCATTGCACAGACTGTAAGAGTGCATTTTGTTTCACTGTGTCTGTGTGAAAATGCACAGAGGCTTGGGCTTAACAGTTATAGGGAATGCTCCCCTCCCCCACCCCTAACAGAAAGGTCAGCCCCTTCTCTTCCCTTACAACACCCGAACCCACCACTCACCTGCACAGACAATCTCAGTCATTCATGTTCTAGTCATTTCACATCTCCTGTGGTTGTGTGAAAGTTAAAATGTAGACTGCATTTATAGAGCAGATCTCATGGCCTTCACCTGGGTGGTTATTGGCTGCATTATTGGTTTGTGATGTACAGTTGGACGCCACGAGGTTCTAGATTCAGTTCCAGCACTGGCTGAGGTTACCATGATGGATCCACTTTCTCAGCTTCTCGCCTCGCCTGAGGCATGGTGACCCTCAGGTTAAAAGTCATAGGGTGGCACGGTGGCTCAGTGGTTAGCACTGCTGCCTCACAGCTCCAGGGACCTGTGTTCGATTCCACCCTCAGGCGACTGTCTTTGTGGAGTTTTGCGCATTCTCCTCGTATCTGCGTGGGTTTCCTTCGGGTGCTCCGGTTTCCTCCCACAGTCCAAAGACGTGCAGGTTAGGTGGACTGGCCAGGCTAAATTGCCCATAGTGTTCACGGATGTGTAGGTTGGGTGTGTTTTTGGGGATGGGTCTGGGTGGGATGCTCCAAGGGTTGGTGTGGACTTGTTGGGCTGAAGGGCCGGTTTCCACACTGTAGGGACCTTATGACAGAGTCATACACTGTAGGAGCAAATTACAGCAGATGCTGGAATCTGCACTGAAAACAAGAAAATTCAAAAGGCAACATCTGTGGAGGGAAAGGAAGCTGACATTTCGAGTCTAGATGATCCTTCATCGTACAACATGGAAACAGACCTTTCAGTCAACCAGCCCATGCAGTCCGTAATCCCAAACCAAACTCATTCCACCTGCCTGCGCTTGGCCCGTAACCCTCCGAACATTTCTTATTCACATACTTAAATGTGTTTTTAATGTTGTAACTATACCCACAACCATCTCTTGCGCTGGAAGTACATTCCACACATGAACCACTCTCTGCGTAAAAAGAAAATTACAAACTTTCCCCACCCCCACCCACCGTCTTTTTGAAATCTCTCTCCTCTCACCTTAAAAGTATGCCCCCTAGTCTTGAAATCCCCCACCCTGGGGAAAAGACACCTGCCATTCACACATTATCTATGCCCCTCATTATGTTATAAACCTCCTATCAGGTCACATCTCAACCCCCTGTGCTCCAGTGAGAAAAGTCCCAGCCTCTCCAGCTTCACCTTATAACTCAAATCCTCTGTCCCAGCAACATCTTCTGAACCATCTCCAGCTTAACAATATCCTTCCTATAACAGGGAGACCAGAACGGCACACAGTGCTCCAGTAGAGGCCTCACCAATGTCCTGTACAACCTCAACATGACTTCGTAGCTCCTATACTCAAAGGTCTGAGCAATGAAGGCAAGCGTACTAACCACCCTATGTACATGCGATGCGAACTTCAAAGAATTATGTACCTGAAGCCCTAGGTCTCTCTTGCCAGCGGAGGTGGTAGACGCGGGCACGATAGCATCATTTAAGATGTATCTAGACAGATACATGAATGGGCAGGGAGCAGAGGGATACAGATCCTTGGAAAATAGGTGACAGGTTTAGAAAGAGGATCTGGATCGGTGCAGGCTTGGAGGGCCGAATGGCCTGTTCCTGTGCTGTAATTTTCTTTGTCCTTTGTTCTGTTCTGCAACACTACCCAAGGCCCTACTTTTAATTGTATAAATCCTGCCTGTAATGAGAGAGTGGTGACTTTCGGACATGCTGAGGTCATGAAGATAAAGGTTTTCCCATCCAGAGATGACCTTTTTATGGTTGGCATTTTGTTTCTGCACTGGAGACAATGCAGCAGTGATTTTGGACGCAGTAGAATCCGGATAACATATTGTTGCCTAGAAGACCGGGAAGAAAGGCCCCATAACTGTCACACGAGGCCCATGGAAACCGCTGACATTCTAGAATCAGCTCGGTTTCAGCTGTCAACAGGAGGCGCTCTCTCTCCCGACCTCACCCAGTTCTGTGGCTGCATTCTCTCCATCTCTCACACATGTGAGAGCACCGACCCAATTGGTTTTAGTGATGCGAATCAAGGGATAAATGTTGTGGCTGTGACACCAAAGTTGGGCCTCCTGCTCTTCAAACAAATGTCACAGGAAGGTTTGCACCCCCTCCAAGAGACGAGACAGGGCGTTCCTCGCTGTTTCCTACCTAGTTTACATCTGATCTAAAGGTCAGTACTCGCTCAGCTCTTTGCTTGGGCTGCCAATGCACATTGATCCCAAATTTCCCAAAGAGAGACTTGACCTCACAACATTCTGACTCATAAACAGGAGCAATATCTACTGAACTGTCAGTGTCAATCTTGTGAAGAAGCCATTAGTAGGCCATTCAGTCCTCTGCATCTGCTCCACCATGCAGTGAGATCATGGATGATCTGATCATCCTCAACTCCACTTTCCTGCCGTTTCCCTATAACCCTTGATTACCTTACTGATTAAAAATCTGTCTCTCAGCCTTGAATATATCCAACCTTTGTGCATTTCTGTGGTAAGGAGTTCCACAGACTCACTACCCTCTGGAATAAGAAATTCCTTCTCATCTCTGTCTTGAGGGATGGACAACATATTCCTCTGTGGTCCTAGACTCTCCCTCAAGGAGAAGCAACCTTTCCACATCTACCCTGAGAAGTCCTGTAAGAATCTTGTATGTTTCAATTAGGTCACCTCACATGCTTTTATATTCCACTGAGTACAGGCCCAAATGACTCAACCTGTCCTCTTAAGATGGCCCCTCCATACCTGGGATTAGCCTAGTGGACTACCCCCAACACCATTATAGCTTTCCTCAGAGAGGTGATGGAACCAGAGGGCTGAGAGGTGGAATCATTAAAGCATACAGCACAGGAAGAGGCCATTCACCCCACAGTGCTTGTACTGGCTCTTGAAGGAGCTGTCCAGTTTCAGCGCACTCCCCTTGCTACTGATCTCTATAAGCACCAAATAAGTCAAGGGGCCTTTCTCTTTGGAGGGAATGAAAGGTTCTAGGGTCAAGGCAAGAACGTGGACTTGACTGATATAAAACAAAGAACTGCAGAAGCTGGAAACCTGACAGAAAATCGGAGTTTGCTGAAGAAACTCGGCAACTTAGCACCATCTCTAGAGAGAGAGACGTTTTGAGCCCAGTGACCAGAAAGTGTGTTTGAGGATTATCAGATCAGCCATGATCTCGTTGAGTGGCAGAGTGGATTCAGTGGGCTGAATGACCTATGCCTTGTGGCCTTTTGTCAGGCTGTTTGAATGAGATCATTCTGGTTTGACTTTGTGGGGTGGTAGCAGGGTGGTGGGTTGCCTCTGAGCAAGGAGCCCCAGGCTCAAGTTCACAGACTTGATGGGCCAGGGAGGAAGTGAAACAGCCTGAGCTCATGCCAGAGGAAGCTGATAAGAGCAGGCAGGAGGGACCCCTGGTCAACCATGCTTGGCACAGTGTGGCACCCCCTGGAGCCAGAAACTCTTGTGACTGGTCCACGTGAAAGGAGCTGTGGAGACAGATAGAAGCAGTTGCTTCATTTGCCTCTTGGGTCTCTAAATGTGGGAAAGGAAAAGCACATCCTGGCGCTCAGGATGTGGTTAATCGATCATGTGTTAACTGGACACTTTTTTAGCAGTGACTGTACGGCTATTGTATTGAGGTGACATCATTCTAGAACTGACAGGCTATCCAGACTCATCTGTAGAATCTGAATTGGCACATCACCATGAATTTTGTTAAGAAATCATAAAAAAATTAAGCTTGCTGAGTGCAGACCAGCTGCTACGTTGCCTTACATTGGTGACCAGACATCAAAGCCACTCAATGCTAAATGCTTTTGGTGTCCTGAGCTGTGAATGGCACTATATCAATGGAAATCTGGGTTGGGATTGTCATTGAAACAATATCCAGTGACTTTCACAACTGAGCAAGATTTTCCAAAGGCCAGCAGAAAGAACCTTAGCTACAGAAGAAACACCAAGAACTAACTTCTAATCCACTTGGGGATTAGCAAGAACTGCCGACGCTGGAGTCAGAGACGACACAGTGTGCAGCGGAGGGACACAGCAGGCCAGGCAGCATCAGCGGAGCAGGAAAGCTGAAGTTTTGGGTCAGCTTCTGAAGAAGGGTCCTGACCTGAAACGTCAGCTTTCCTGCTCCTCTGATGCTGCTCGGCCTGCTGTGTTCCTCCAGCTCCACACTGTGTTGCCACTATCAATCTGTTCAGAGATCTTAGTACACACCTCTGGAGCAGGTGGGACTTGAACCCTCCTGGCTCAGAGGTAGGGACATAGCCACTTTCCCTCGATAGTCATTTTGAAATGTGTAAGGAGTTCAAACGTGATGTGACTCGTAAATAACTGGAGTATTCATCAACTTTAGTGCCAACTGTATTGATTTTGAACATCTAGTTTCTCATTTTATACACAATTATATAACATAACTTTGAAGTTACGTAGCTACAAACCTTTTAAATCTAACAATGGGGAACCCAGTCCCTGAAATGTCAACGATGGTGGTACTAGGGTAGATTTTCTCGAATTAACCTGCTCAGATGTTATTGCAAACTTCTGCAACAAGTCGAACTTGAATCTGGGTCTCCTGGCGCAGAGCTAGGGACACTACCACATAAACCTATCTTTATGGGGGAAAAGTGATGGCTTAGCAGTTTTGTTGCTAGACTATTAATCCAGGGACCCAAATAATGTTCAAATCCTGCCACAGCAGATGGTAGAATTTAAATCCAATAAAAATCTGGAATTAAGAGTCGAATGAAGATCATGATACCTTTGAATATTTTTGCAGGGTTAAAACCTGTCACGTTCTTTAATGCCCTTGAGGGAAGGAACCTGCCATCCTTACCTCATCTGACCTACATGTGACTCCAAACTCAGAGCAATGTGCTTGGCTCTTAACTGCCCTCTGGGCAATTAGGGATGGGCAATAAATGCTGGCCTAGTCAATGGTACCCTGTGAATGAATTAAAAAAAAAGCACTAAAGCTCTCCTTAAATATTCCCTAAAAAAGCCCCATGCAGAGATTTTAGGATGCACCTCTGGAGCAGGTGGGACTTTAATCTGGGCCTTCTGGCTCTGAAGTAGGGTCACTACCGCTCTGCCACAAGACCTCTTTTCTTAATTTAACCTGTTTTTCAAATCATCTTGTTCAGAAATGTTATTATACACCTTTGGAGCAGGTGGAGCTCACTCCTGGATCTCCTGGCTCAGAGACAGGGACCCACAACAGCACCCCTGCGCCTCCCCCCAACCTCCCCACTTACCCAGGTAAAGCTCATTGGTGCAGCTGGACTGTGTGAGTCAGTCATGTGTGATGTCAAGCCGGTGGAAATATGTCAATGAGGTGTCGTTGGGGAGTGAGTGTAGCATGGGGGGTGGGGGGTGGTGGTTGGGTGGGGGGGAGGTTTTGTGATCATTCAGGTGATCTGCCATTCTTCCACCCCACCCCACCCACTCGCATTGTCAGTCGGCAAATATCGGCTCGCTTTGACATCAAGGGTCAGGGCTGACGATCAGAAAGATGGGCAGCCTCCGGCCCTGCACAGAACAGCCCACTGATTGAGCTCACACACTGCCAAGCATCTGGGGACAACTTGCATGAATGATGTCATGGTTTCCTTTTGAGCGCAGCCAGTTTTTTTTAAAAGAAAAGACATTGTGACAGACACATGAAAGCTTCGTAATTCTGCGCAGCCCTTCTTAATATAACTGCGGCTGCACTCAAGCCACCTCTGTGAGGAAGACGCACATTTCTTTAATGCTTTTCACTGTCTGCCAGGAGCCTTTACACAATGGAGTGCTTTCGAAGTGTGTCTCACTGTTGTCAAAGGGAGATGACGGCCTAGTGTTACTATTGCTGGGTTTTAATCCAGAGACCCGGCTAATGTTCTGGGGCTAAAATTGTTTCAGAGATCGTTCGAACTGCAGATGCTGGAGAATCTGAGATAACAAGGTGTGGAGCTGGATGAACACAGCAGGCCAAGCAGCATCAGAGGAGCAGGAAAGCTGACGTTTCGGGCCTAGACTTTTCTTCAGAAATGGGGGAGGGGAAGGAGGTTCTGAAATAAATAGGGAGAGAGGGGGAGGCGGATAGAGGATGGATAGAGGAGAGGATAGGTGGAGAGGAGGCAGACAAGTCAAAGAGGCAGGGATGGAGCCAGTAAAGGTGAGTGTAGGTAGGGAGTTAGGTCAGTCCAGGGAGGACAGACAGGTCAAGGGGGCGGGATGAGGTTAGTAGGTAGGAGATGGGGGTGGGGCTTGAGGTGGGAGGAGGGGATAGGTGGAAGGACAGGTTAAGGAGGCGGAGATGAGCTGGGCTGGTTTTGGGATGCGGTCGGGGGAGGGGAAATTTTGAAGCTTGTGAACCTCCTCATGTACCACCCCACCAACCTCCGGATCCAACGCATCATCCTCCGACACTTCCACCATCTGCAATCTGACCTCACCACCAAAGACATTTTTCCCTCCCCACCCTTATCTGCCTTTCGGAGGGACCACTCTCTCCGTGACTCCCTTGTCTGCTCCTCACTCCCCTCCAGCCCCACCACACCCGGCGCTTTTCCCTGCAACCGCAGGAAGTGCTACACCTGCCCCCACACCTCCCCCCTCACCCCCATCCCAGGCCCCAAGAAGACTTTCCACATCAAGCAGATGTTCACCTGCACATCTGCCAATGTGGTATACTGTATCCGCTGTACCCGTTGTGGCCTCCTCTACATCGGGGAAACCAAGCGGAGGCTTGGGGACCGCTTTGCAGAACATCTACGCTCGGTTCGCACTAAACAACTGCACCTCCCAGTCGTGAACCATTTCACTCCCCCTCCCATTCCTCAGACGACATGTCCATCTGGGCCTCCTGCAGTGCCACAACGATGCTACCCGAAGGTTGCAGGAACAGCAGCTCATATTCTGATTGGGAACCCCGCAGCCCAATGGTATCAATGTGGACTTCACAAGCTTCAAAATCTCCCCTCCCTCTACCGCATCCCAAAACCAGCCCAGCTCGTCCCTGCCTCCCTAACCTGTCCTTCCTCCCACCTATCCCCTCCTCCCACCTCAAACCCCACCCCCGTCTCCTGCCTACTAACCTCATCCCACCCCCTTGACCTGTCCATCCTCCCTGGACTGACTTATTTCCTCCCCACCTCCCCACCTACACGTACCTTTACTGGCTCCATCCCCACCTCTTTGACTTGTCTGTCTCCTCTCCATCTGTCTGTCTCCTGTATCCATCTTCTATCCGCCTCCCCCTCTCTCCCTATTTATTTCAGAACCCCCTTCCCCTCCCCCATTTCTGAAGAAGGGTCTAGGCCCGAAATGTCAGCATTCCTGCTCCTCTGATGCTGCTTGTCCTGCTGTGTTCATCCAGCTCTACACCTTGTTATCTCTAATGTCCTGGGGCCCCAGGTTTGAATCCTGCCACAGGAGATGGTGGAATTAAATTCAATAAACATCTGGGATTAAGAGTCCATGAATCCATTGTTGATTGTCGGGAAAAGCCCACCTGGATCACTAATATCTCTTAGGGAAGAAAACAGCCATCCTTACCTGGTCTGGCCTACAAGTGACTCCAGACCCACAGCAATGTGGTTGACTCGCAACTGCGCGCTGTGCAATTAGGGATGAGCAATAATTACTGACCTAACTAGCAAGACCCTCATAGTCACACTGAAAACAGACCCTTCGGTCTAACCAGACCATACTAAATATAATCCCAAACTAAACTAGTCCCACCTGCCTGCTCCTCGTCCATATCCCTCCAAAACCTTTCCTATCCATGTACTTATCCAAATGTCTTTTAAATGTTGTAAATGTACCGGCAGCACTTCCTCAGGAAGTTCATTCCACACGCAAACCACCCTGTTTGTAAAACATTTGCCCCTTGTGTCTTTTTTAAGTCTCTTTCCTCTCACTTTAAAAGTGTGACCCCGGTCTTGAAATCCCCCAACCACGGGAGAAGACATCTACCGTTAACACTGTCAATGACGTAGCTTTGGAAGAAATGTAAGGACATTGGCAGCAGAGAATGGTAGATCCTTCTCCTCCTCCTCCTTCCACCCCCTCCTCCAAAAGATGGCAACATGGTGATCTGTTTTAATGATGTTGATTGAGGGATAGATGTTGGTCAGGACATTAGGGATAACTCCCCTGGTCCTGTCTGAAAGAATACCATGTGATCGTCACATTTCCAACCTCAACTTCGCTCCTCATCTGAAACACATCGCTGCCTGCATAACATCTCAAAGTGTCAGGCCAGATTTTTGCAAGCAAGCCTTCGAAGTCAGGCTCACAAACTCCTGACTAGGAGACACCCGCTGAGCTGCTTCCACAGAATGGGACTGGAGTCCTGCTCCAACTCAGCCCCGTAAAGGCAACAGGTTTGGTTCTCTCGAGGAGGACTACCAGTTTTAACTTTGCCATTTCCTGATTTTTTTTTATTTAAAGAACTGAATTTCAAATTGCCGAATCGACGCGGCCAGATTTTGAGCTCATGTTGTCTGGCAGTACACACCATGGGTGCATCACTGGACAAACTGTCCCCTGACACCCTTCGGTTGCCCTTTAGTATCTCGGCCTGAGGAAGGTGTGACCTGAAAGGGATGACCTTTTGAGGTCGAGAAGAGCCAGTTTGATATCAGCGAACCACATGATGAGTCAGTGCAGATGGTGTAAGGAATCCCCACCTTTAGTAAAGAGGCTGGCCTGTATGTCAGCAGGAACTCACACACCATTACTGTTTAACCTCTACAATGACACCTCCAGTACGCTTACTAAATCCTCCAGTACACAGTGCCTGCTTTAGGGCACATGTTATCAGGAAATTTCTTGTCCTGAAACAATTATTGCTTTTTATTTTGTGGTGGGAATCTTTGTTTTATGGTTTGTATTAGGGGTCACCTAAATTCTCTTCCCCAATTCTGGCCACTCGTGTTCCTGACTGCCTTCACAGAATAGAGTCAGAGAATCCCTACAGTGTGGAAACAGACCCTTCGGCCCAATAAGTCCACACCAACCCTCTGAGCTTCCCACCCAGACCCATTTCCTTGTAACCGACCTACTCTACACATCCCTGGACACTACAGGCAATTTAGCATGGCCAATCCACCTAGCCTGCACATCTTTGGACTGTACCGGAGCACCTGGAGGAAACCCGCTCAGACACGGGGAGAATGTGCAAACTCCACACAGACAGTCGCCTGAGGGTGGAAACAAACCCGAGTCCCTGGCGCTGTGAGGCAGCAGTGCTAACCACTGAGTCACCGTGCAGCCCCTTCAGCTGCCAAAAACTCTGAACTTTGCCATACTCACATGACCCCGTTCTGCCTCTCTCTTTCTCTTTCTTCCCTGCATGAAATTAAAGTCCTTTTCGGCCAGGTTGCAGGACAACCAGCCCCAAAAATAGTGCCTCAAAACAAAAAGATAGTGCTGTAGTTGCTGGTGATCTGAAATACAAATATACCATGCCGAAGAAACATAGCAGGTCTGGCAGTACGTGCAGAGATGGGAACAGATACATTGTTTTGAGTCTGATGATCTTCTTCAGACCTCTTCCAAAGACCATGTGCAACCCTTCAGACTAACACACCTCTGCACTGTTTCCATCCCACCCAAATTCACGTCACTCTCTCGGTTTATCCATCTTTGCGGTTTATCCAGGCTTTGAGCCTGCAGTGTTTATTTAGCTCCACATTAAATGTATTGCTGTACTGTTTGCCTCACAAACTCCCTGTTCTAACCACACCCTGCCTAAGGATGTTCTGGCGATCGAGCAAGCACCGTGAAGGTTTACCAGACTAATCCCTAGGATGGTAGGACTGACGTACGATGAGACATTGAATCAGTTAGGATTATATTTGATGGAGATTTAAAGAATGGAGGGGTGGAAATCCTATAGAAACCCACAAAATTCTAACAAGACTAGACAGGGTAAACAGAGGAAGAATGTTTCCAATGACTGGAGATTACAGAACCAGGGCTCACAGACTAAGGATACAGGGTAGACCTTTTGGGACTTGGGTGAGGAGAAATGTGGTGAGCCTGCGGAATCCTCTGTCGTAGAAAGTGGTCAAGAAGGAGCTGGAAAAAGCACTTGGGGTTAAAGGGATCAAAAGATTGTGGGGAGAAAATGGGAAAAAGGGACTGAGTTGGATGATTAGTCATGATTCTATTGAATGACAGAACAGGTGCAAATGGTGGAATGGCCTACACCTGCTCTTCTTTTCTGTGTTTCTATGATTTATAGTGACTTGTAAATTTGGCCTGAGCTTTAGTCTCCTTCTAAATGGAAGCTTCACTTCCATGTCTACCTCATCAAAATCTCGAAGCATCTTCCCAAACCTCACATCCATTTCTACCTAAAGGGACCAGAGCAGCAGTTCCATGGGAACGCCACCACCTACAAGTTCCCCTCCAAGCCATCCAGCATCCTGTCTTGGAAATATATCGGCGTTCCTTTGCTGGGTCAGAAACCTGGAGTTCCCTCCCTAAGTGGGTGTCCCCACATGCTGTAGACTGCAATGTATGAAGGTGTCAGCGGCTTGTAAGGTTCACACCTTAATTACAAAGGAACGTCCCTGTTTGGTTCTCATTCCTGTTGGGGAGAAGACCCCTTAGTTTGTTTGGTCTCTCATGAAGAGTACAACCTCTTTGCCAGACTTCTCATAGCCGGCAGTGTCCTTAAGAACAGAAACTGTGCAAAAATTACAGAGTGTTGCCCTGAACCTATCTCCCACATTGAATAACCATCCTCAATCTCTTTGCCTGAAATGTTTGAGATTCAGCAAGTGAGGAACCAGTCATTGCTACAAAGCTGCCTTCAATGTGACAAATTATTACTTGGGAACATTCTCCATCACTCAGTAGCTCGGTCCTCATTTCCCAGCGGGTCACTGGTTAATAGTTTTATATGCGATGATTAGTTTCTCAAGTTAAATCCTTGAAATGGATGTGCCCTCTCTTCCATGCAGCGCTGAGTTAAGGGGAAGTCAGAAAACTTGACAGCAGAACCGGGCTTTCTGGATTCAAATATTGTCCTGCAACAGGAAATATAGAATTTGATTTGTCACTTGTGGGCACTGTGCCAAGTAGCAACCAAGTCAATTATTTTTGTTAAAAGGAAGAATTTGATTACAGCATCTGGAATCAAGCCAAAGGCATCTAATTGAACTCTTCCTCTCCAAAGTTGTATTGTGTATTTTCCTTAATAAATTACATTAAGTTTACCCACAGCATAAAAGTTTAATTTACACAGATGTTTAGTTGATATATGCCATTTCTAAGATTTTTTGTTAAGTATACAAGAAAGCGTTCTTAATTTTTGTTTTTGTGTTTGAGTGATTGATAATAGCTTTAAACAACTGATGGGGCCAGAAGAAGCATCAATATAAAGTATTTGTACTCACACACCCCCTTCATTCATTGACACAACAGAAAGGAAGCCCTTCAGCCCATCATAATTGGGCTAACTCTTAGACTGAATGATCAAATTGACCTTAAAACACTGGACATTTTTAACCAATTTAAGCATTTATTCTGAAAGCTGCTGTTGCATCTGCTTTTTCCGTCGCCTTTTCAAGTTTGAAATGATCACAAACTTGCTTATTTTCCCCATTTCGCTGAGAGGTTTTCACTCAGTTCTGCTAACAGCCACTCCTGCCACCAAGCACTGTGGCCCTTATATACTCTATCAAAGCCTTTCACTCGTGCACTTCCTGTTAACCTCTTGTGTGTGAAGGAGACATTTCACAATTTTGTGCAGGGCTCCCACCTCACTGCAGCCTCTCACCCCATCTCAAAAGTCTATCTGTAAAAATGTTATTAATTTGCTTTTTCTGGGCATCACTGGTTAGGCAGCATTTATTGCCCATCTCCGTTTGCCTAGAGGGCATTTAAGAGTCAAGCACATTGATGTGGGTCTGAAGTCACACATAGGGCAGAAGATTTCCTTCCTCAGAGGCCATTAAGTGAAGCTGATGTTTCCGACAGTTGGAGAGATCCGGAGCTGAGGGCACAGCCTCAGGGTGAAGGGGTGACTCTTTAGGACTGAAGTGAGGAATGACCTCGGCCAGAGGGTAGGGAATCTTTTCCACAGAAAGCTGTGGAGGAAGCCATTTGTGTGTATTTAAGACAGAAAAAGATGGGGTCTTGATTGGTAAGGGGATCAAGGATTGTGGGGAGAAGGCAGAAGAATGGGGTTGAAAAACGTGATCAAATGATAGAGCAGACCCGATGGGCCAAATGGCTCCTATTTCTTATCACCCCTTAACCTTCTAAATTCTATAGAAAACAGGCCAATTTGTGTAATCTCCCTTCATATTTTACCCTAAAGACCAGGTATTATTCTTGTAAATGGACAGAAGGATGGGAGAGTGGTGACCACAACTGTTCTGTACATTTGGACATCTGTTGACTTGCAGTGGTCTCTGTTGTCAAACACTCACTGCTGGAGGTTGTACAAGGCTGAGTGGGTGCTGTTGATCCCCGTGATGGATTTCCCTCATTAATGGTTGTCTTTGGAGTGAGGTGGGCTGCCATTGGATGGTTACCTCAATGTACAACAGGACCTGGATCAGATGGGCCGGTGGGCCAAGGAGTGGCAGATGGGGTTTAAATAAATGTGAGGTGCTACATTTTGGAAAGGCAGATCAGGGCAGGACTTATATGCCTAATGGTAAGGTCCTGGAGAGTGTTGCTGAACAAAGAGACCTTGGGGTGCAGGTTCATAGTTCCTTGAAAGCAGAGTTGCAGGTAGATAGGAGAGTGAAGAAGGCGTTTGGTACGCTTACCTTCATTGGTCTGTACATTGAGTACAGGTGTTGGGAGGTCACCTTGCAGCCATAGAGGACACTGAGTACTTATTTTTCAGAAACTGCACGCAATTCTGGCCTCCCTGCTGTAGGAAGGATGTTATGAAACTTGAAAAGGTGCTGAAAAGATTTACAAGGATGTTGCCAGGGTTGGAGGGTTGGAGCTATAGAGAGAAGCTGAATAGGCTGGGGCTGTTTTCCCTGGAGCATCGGAGGCTGAGGGGTGGCCTTATAGAGGCTTATAAAATCATGAGGGGCATAGATAGGGTGAATAACCAAAGTCTTTTCTCTAGGGTAGGGGAGTCCAAAACTAGAGAGCATAGGTTTAAAGTGAGAGGGGAAAGATTTAAAAGGAACTAAAGGGCAAGTTTTTCACACAAAAGGTGATGCATGTATGGAACGAGCTGCCAGAGGAAGTGGTGGAAGCTGGTACCGTTACAACATTTAAAGGGCATCTGGATGGGTATCTGAATAGGAAAGGTTTACATGCTGGCAAATGGGACGAGATAAGTTTAGGATATCTGGTCGGCATGGACGAGTTGGACCAAAGGGTCAGTTTCCATGCTGCACAACTCTATGACTCTGAGTGCCCAAAGTATTTAGAGTCACTCCTCCAACACACATAGCCGATGGAGTATTGGACAGAGCAAGTATAGGTAGATCTGTTTGTTTTTGCAACATGCAGGGACAGACTTCTATACAGAATTAAAGAGATGGACAGTGATTTGCAAAACTGATGCAAATAGGCTGGGACTTTTTCTACTTGAACATAGGAGGCTGAGGAGCAACCATATAGTGCTTTATCAAATCATGAGGGGCATGGATAAGGTGAATGAAAAGGGTCTTTTCGCTAGAGTGGGGGCTGTTCAAAACTAGGGGGCATATTTTTAAGGTGAGAGAAGAAATATTTAAAAAGCACATGAGGGGCAACTTTTTTTTTAACGGGGAATGGTTTGTGTGTGGAATGAACAGCCAGCGGAAGTGGTGGATGCAGGTACAGTTAGTTTATAAAAGACATTTGGATAGGAAATACATGAATAGGAAAGGTTTTGGGGGGATATGGATCAAGCACAAGTTTAGTTTGGGAACATGGTCGATGTGGACGAGTTGGATCAAAGGGTCAGTTTCCATGCTGTATCTCATTGCAGACTGTCAGTCATATATATATCAATAGTGGTCATTTTAGTTTTGGCACAGAGGCTTTTGAGGTTCAAGAGTTGCCCATCACAGACAGATGTGAAGGGGATGGTCCCACAAACAGCAATGTGAACATGACCAGAGAGTCTTTTTTTTGGTAGCGTTCATGTAGGGATTAATATTGCCCACAGCAGCATTGAGAACTGCCCAGATATTTGAAACCAAGCTCTGGGATCTCTTACAACCACCCGACTGACAAAATCTGCCATAGTTACAACAATCCGTACTGAACTGGGTTGTTAACCTTCGATTATATCCTCAAATAAAAACCAAATACACAGAATGCTGGAGAAACTCAGTAGGTTTGACAGCATCTGTGGAGACAGAGAAACAGAGTTAACATTTCCAGCCTGATAGGGTGGCATGTTGGTTCCATGCTTAGCACAGCTGCCTCACAATGCCAGGGACCCATTCTACCCTCAGGTGACTGTACATTGGTACCTTCTCCCTGTATCTGCATGGGTTTCCTCTGGGTGCTCCAGTTTCCTCTGGGTGCCCTGGTTTCCTGCCACAGTCCAAAGATGTGCAGGTTAGATGAACTGGCCATGCTAAATTTCCCTGTAGTGTCCAGGGATGTGCAGGCTAGGTGGGTCAGCCATGGGAAATGGAGGATTATAGGGAAGGGACTGCATGGGATGATCTTTGGTAGGTCGATGGGCTGAATGGTCTTCCACACTATAGCGTTTCTATGATTAACTAAATTTGTAAGAGAGCTCTAGTTCTGAAGAGTCACTAGACTCGAAACATTAACTCTGTTTTTCTGTCTCTCCAACGATGCTGCCAGATCTGCAGAGATTCTCCTGCACTTTCTGTTTTAGTTTCAATTATGCTCAATGCGTGAATCCATGATTTCCTGTTCCAGGATGCAAAATAGATCCCTGAGGCTAGCAAGGGAAAAAAACAAAACTGAACATTTTCACCAAGATAACAAGGATGGAGCTAGATGAACACAGCAGGTCAAGCAGCATCATAGGAGCAGGAAAACTTGACGTTTCGGGCCGAGACCCTTCACCAGAAATGGGGGAGGGGAAGAGGGTTCTGAAATAAATAGGGAGCGAGGGGGAGGCGGATAGAGGATGGATAGAGGAGAGGATAGGTGGAGAGGAGGCAGACAAGTCGATGAGGCGGGGATGGAGCCAGTAAAGGTGAGTGTAGGTAGGGGGGTAGGGAGGAGATAGGTCAGTCCAGGGAGGACGGAGAGGTCCCCCGGAACACATCCCTCACACCCCGTCCCCGCAACAATAACCAAAAAAGAATCCCCCTCGTCCTCACATATCACCCCACCAACCTCCGGATCCAACGCATCATCCTCCGACACTTCCGCCATCTGCAATCAGACCCCACCACCAAAGACATTTTCCCTCCCCACCCTTATCTGCTTTCCGGAGGGACCACTCCCTCCGCGACTCCCTTGTCCGCTCCACACTCCCCTCCAGTCCCACCACACCCGGCACTTTTCCTTGTAACCGCAGGAAGTGCTACACCTGCCCCTACACCTCCTCCCTCACCCCAATCCCAGGCCCCAAGAAGACTTTCCACATCAGGCAGAGGTTCACCTGCACATCTGCCAATGTGGTATACTGCATCCGCTGTACCCGTTGTGGCTTCCTGTACATCGGGGAAACCAAGCGGAGTCTTGGGGACCGCTTTGCAGAACACCTGCGCTCAGTTCGCAACAAACCACTGCACCTCCCAGTCGCGAACCATTTCAACTCCCCCTCCCATTCCTCAGATGACATGTCCATCCTTGGCCTCCTGCAATGCCACAGTGATGCCACCCAAAGGCTGCAGGAACAGCAAATCATATTCAGCCTGGGAACCCTGCAGCCCAATGGTATCAATGTGGATTTCACAAGCTTCAAAATCTCCCCTCCCCCAACCGCATCCCAAAACCAGCCCAGCTCATCTCCACCTCCCTAACCTGTTTTCCCTCTCACCTCAAGCCACACCCCCATCATCCCGCCCCCTTGACCTGTCCGTCCTCCCTGGACTGACCTATCTCCTCCCTACCCCCCTACCTACACTCACCTTTACTGGCTCCATCCCCGCCTCTTCGACTTGTCTGCCTCCTCTCCACATATCCTCTCCTCTATCCGCATCCCCCTCTCTCCCTATTTATTTCAGAACCCTCTTCCCCTCCCCCATTTCTGATGAAGGGTTTAGGCCCGAAACGTCAAGTTTTCCTGCTCCTATGATGCTGCTTGACCTGCTGTGTTCATCCAGCCCCATGCTTGTTATCTTGGATTCTCCAGCATCTGCAGTACCTTTTATCTCTGAACATTTTCACCAAACTGTTTGTCTCAGTTACAACATTTTGAGTTCATCTTCAGTTTAGGATCTGATGAGGAAAAATTAGCCTTGCATCTTTTGTCTGTGTGAGTGAGTTGAACAAATCCGGCCTCCATAACGACATTTATCTAGGCTGCTGCAAAGTTTTATCACTCTCGTTTTTATTTTTGGATTCAAATAGAAAGTTTCACACTTGTGTGACACTCTGTGAATGAAGTAACGAGTAGAAACAGATGGGACACGGCAGGAAATATTAGTGAAATTAGAAAATAATTATCAGTCATTAACAGGATAAAACCCAAATTTGCAAGAAAGCATAGCTTCATGCTGCATTACAAACTTGTAGATCATTTGAATCCGCTCTGGCAACAGTGTTAATCGGAGTCATTAACCATTCATTACATGTGACAGACAGTGGCATTGTAAATCATCAGTCAGACTTCTGTTGGATCTTTGGGTCAGTTGTGTCCACACTTTAGGAAGGATGCTTTGGCCGTAGTGATGGTCCAGAAAATTGGGGAGATGATAACCTATTACTGAGGTACAGTGAAAAGTTTTGTCTTGCGTACAGTACAGACAAATCATACCATACAAAGTGCATTCGGGTAATAGAACAGAGCGAGGAATACAATGTTACAGCTGCAGAGAAGGTGCACAAAGAGCGAGATCAACGTTAGATTTGAAATTTGAGAGATCCATTCGGAAATCCAATAACAGCGGGGAAGGAGCTGTTCCTGAATCCGTTGGGACGTGTGTTTAAGCTTTTGTATCTCCTGCTGGGTGGAAGAGATTAGAAGAGGTTATAATTGGGGTGGGAGGGATCTTTCATGATGTTGGCTACCTTCCCAAGGCAGGAAAGTGTAGATGGAGTCAATGGATGGTAGGTTGGCTTGGGTGATGGACTGATCTCCAGTTTCTTACGGTCCTGGGCAGAGCAGTTGCCATACCAAGCTGTGATGCGTCTGGATAGAATGGTTTATATGGTAAACCACCTGTAAAAAAAATCAACCCTGGACTCTTAATCCAGAGACCTAGGTAGTGATCTGGGCACCCAGGTTTGAATCCTGGCCTGGCAGATGGTGGAATTTGAAATCAATAAAAGCCTGGAATTAAGAGTCTACTGATGCCCATAAAATAATTTTGGGGGAGAAAAAAAGCTATCCTCTTTACTAATGTCCTTTAGGGAAGGAATCTGGCCTACATGTGACTCCAGACCCACAGCAATATGGTTGCTTCTTAACTGTCCTCTAGGCAATTAGGAATGGGCAATAAATGCTGGCCTAGCCAGAGACACCTTCATTCCATGAATGAATGAATCAAAAGAAAAGACTTACTGGAACTTCCAGTCTGCGAAGAGCTGCTGTTGGGATGAAAATTAAATTCAATTAATATCAGTAAATTGGTGCTGAGGTTACACCGTGGTGGAGCTGGAGGGACACAGCAGGCCAGGCAGCATCAGGGGAGCTGGAAAGTTGACATTTCGGGTCGGAACCCTTCTTCAGAAATCTTCAGAAAACTTCTGAAGAAGGGTTCCGACCCAAAACATCAACTTTCCTGCTCCTCTGATGCTGCCTTGCCTGCTGTGTCCCTCCAGCTCCACCACTGTGTTATCTCTGACTCCACCATCTGCAGTTCCTACTGTCTCTGGTGCTGAGGTTAACCTGGGCATCACATGCCTCGGGTAAGCGGCAAGGTTGCGAAGGTGGTAACTTCAGCTGGGTTGGAAAATCATCGGACAGAAGTCAGGAATGAGAGGGGCACAGATTGTGATGAGCTTATCAATACTTATCCAACTCTTCTTGGGCAGATGTAGATTCCTCCCAGCTGCTGCATCTAGAACCAGGGGGACACAATCTCAGAATAAGGGGCAAGCCATGTAGGACTGCGCTGAGGAGGGATTCTTTTACTAAGATGGTGGCGAATGTTTGGAATTCTTTATCCCAGAGGGCTATAGAAGCTCAGTCTTTGAACATGCTCAAGTCAGAGATCAATAGGATTCTGGAGATTCAGGGCTCCAAGAGGGTGCGATGTTGAGGTAGATGATCAGCCATGGGTCTAATTGAACAGCAGCAAAGGCTGAATGGCCTACTCTCGTTCCTGCGTAATGTGATTGGCAGAGAAACCAGAGGTGATGTGAAAAACATTTTTTTTCTTACACAGTGGTAATGCGGAATGAAAATAACAGAAAACGCCCGAGAAACTTGGCAGGTCTGGCAGCATAGGTGAAGAGAGAAACTGATGTGCTGGTCTGACCAATCCGTTTGTATCCTCCTGTAACCTAAGACCGTTGTCCTCACAGTCAAGCTCCCAGCCAACCTTGATCCGCAAATATATTTCCCATACCTCCCACATTCTCATTGACGTTGTTTATATATATCACAAACACTAAGAGATCCAATAGTCATCCCTGCAGAGGATTAAAGAGCTGATCTAATTGAGCTGTTTAAAATAATTAAAGGATCAGAATGGGGAAACAGAGAGAATCTTCATCTTCTAATGCTGAAGGTCTGGGCCATGTGTTCGTGTGTGATATCAGGAAATGTTTCTTCACACAAAATATTGATTGGAACTCCCTCTCGCCTAAAGCTGCTCAAGCTATGAGCCAGTTAACCATTTCAACATTCGGGTTAATAGTTTTTGCCATGCAAGGGTTTTCATGTTGAGCGATCCAAGATGTTTGTGGATGTTGCTAAGATTCAGATCAATTGTTATCTAACTGAATAGTGGATTGGGCTCAAGATATATCTTCCAATCTTAACCCACCCACTCAGACCACAGGTGGGTTACTGTGAATAGTCTTGGGCCCTTTATCTAATGGTAGGTGTACCTATCTTGGAGGTAGTCCAGAGAAGGTTCACTCAGCTGACGTCAGGTATGGAAGGACTTCCTTAGCAGGAGAGGTTGAGTGGATTGGTTGGATCTTAGAAGAATGAGAGGAGACCTTATTGAAATATAATGGGGTCAGTTAGCTCAGTTGGCCAGACAGCTGGTTTGTGATGCAGCGTCAGACCAGTAGCACGCAGGTCCAATTCCTACCATGTAGGAATCTCCTTCTCAACCTCACCTGAGGTAAGGTGACCCTCACGTTAAACTACCACCAGTTGTCCCTCTCATGAGACAGCAACCCCGTGGTCTGGTAAGATTATCGCAAGTTTACCTTATTTTATTCAAACATACAAGATTCTTAAGGACTTGACAGGTAGAGGTTGTTTCCCTTGTGGGAGAGTCTAGGACCAAAGGGCATCATCTCAGAATAAGGCATCATCCATTTCAGACAGAGATGAGGAGGAATTTCTTCTGCGAGAAGAAGGGAGGGGAATCTGTGCAATTTTTTATACCACAGACGACTGTCGAGGCTGGATCATTGAGTATATTCAAGGCTCGGATGGACAGAATTTTAGTCAGTTAGGGGGATCGAGGGTTATGGGGAAAAGGCAGGAAAGTGGAGTTGAGGATTATCAAGTCAGCCATGATGTCATTGGATAGCAGAGCAGAATCAATGGGCTGAATGGCCTGCTTCTGTTCTTACGGTCTTCCTATATCGTTCATTCCACAGCTGCCTTCTGGCATAGTCCCGGTCTTTCCAAAGGCAGGGCAGGATTTGGAGGCGGGGACAGTAATGAGACTTTCAAATTAAACAGTTGGGGCCTCGGAGAACTTGCTTTGGTGCTGGAGGTGGAACCATGTTCAGACATGAGTTGTTGCCTGAAGGGATTCCGTGTTTACTTTTGACCTCACTTAAATGCTTCCTTTGTTATGTAGTTCCTTAAATTCCAATGAGATCTCATCAAACACTTCCTTTGTTGTGGAATTCCTTGAAATCTGCTGTTTCATCTTTGACGATTTCCCCTGTCAATGTGCATAAATTAAAAGCTGCAAACATTCAAACAAAAGCTCACACTCAGGACATGCCCAACAGCTCTCGTGATGAAAACTAACTTCTCAGGCATCAATTTAGCACCCGTACTTCGCAAACATTGGGTTGCAGTGAAGGGCATTTCCAAGATTTGAAAGCAAGGGTTCATTGTGCTGGTAGCTTCCAACACCAGCGAACACAAGATAAACATGAGGAAAATAGGATTATAAAAGGAACTCTGGTTGACGTAGTATTTCCAACTTCCCTATCTTCAGTTCAAATTGTTGTTGAGAAAGGTCCTTTAGATAGGCTTTGGGAGGAGCAAGTGCCCTTCATTGCTAGAGAGATAGAGTTTAGTAACAGTGAGGTTATGTTGTAGCTATATAGGGTGCTGGTGAGGCCACACCTGGAGTAGCATTTCTGAAGAAGGGTCCAGACCCGAAACGTCAGCTTTCCTGCTCCTCTGATGCTGCCTGGCCTGCTGTGTTCATCCAGCTCTACACCTTGTTACCTGGAGTGCTGTGTACAGTTTTGGTCTCGTTACTTTGGAAAGCATGTACACTGGCACTGGAGGGCGTGCAGAGGAGGTTCACTAGATTGATTCCAGAGTTGAAAGGGTTGGCTTATGAGGAGAGATTGGGTAGACTGGGACTATTCTCATTGGAATTTAGAAGAAGGTGTGATGTTATAGAAACATGTAAAATTATGAAGGGAATAGATAAGAGAGAAGCAGGGAGGCTGTTTCCACTGATGGGTGAAACTAGAACTGAGGGGCATAGCCTGAAAATAAGTGGGAGCAGATCAATACAATATCCTTTTATTGTTACGTGTGCTCCATCGTAGGACTATGGTGAAAAACTTTTACAATGTCTGCCTCCTTATGGCAACATTTTGGGTACAAGTACCTAGGTACAATTCATAGATACGGCAGAGGAATTGCTTAATTACAGAGTTGAAAACAAGTTAAAAATAGGAAAATATTAAGGGGTTAACATTACAGTGAGGAACTTGTTCACCCAAAGGGTTGTGAATCTGTGGAATTCCCTGCCCAGTGAAGCAGTTGAGGCTACCTCGCTGAATGTTTTTAAGGCAAATATAGATGTTTGAACAGTAAAGGAATTAACGGTTATGGTGACCGGGTGGGTAAGTGGAGCTGAGTCTATGAAAAGATCAGCCGTGATCTTAGTAAATGGCGGACTGGGCTCGAGGGGCCGGATGGCCTGCTCCTGCTCCCATTTCTTAAGTTCTTATGTAAAGACACGATAGAAGTTTACACTATCAAAAAATGATCAGTCATCGTCTCATGGAATGGTGGAGCTGGCTAGATGGGTCAAATGATCCCCTCATGGCCCTGTTTCGTCTGATAGTCTTGCTTTGAGAGTGATACTGAAGATTTACCCAGTTACCCTGGAGCTCCTGTTGACCTCAAGGCAAATACAGAGTGTCCCAAACTGTGGAATCAAAGGAAATGGCGCGCCAAGGGAGACCAAACCTGAAATGAGTATCAGACATAAAAGGTACTGCAGATGCTGGAGAATCTGAGATAACAAGCATGGGGCTGGATGAACACAGCAGGTCAGGCAGCATCATAGGAGCAGGAAAACTTGACGTTTCGGGCCTAGACCCTTCATCAGAAATGGGGGAGGGGAAGAGGGTTCTGAAATAAATAGGGAGAGAGGGGGAGGCGGATAGAGGATGGATAGAGGAGAGGATGCTAGGTGTAGAGCTGGATGAACACAGCAGGCCAAGCAGCATCAGAGGAGCAGGAAAGCTGACGTTTCGGGCCTAGACCCTTCTTCAGAAATGGGGGAGGGAAAGGGGATTCTGAAATAAATAGGGAGAAAGGGAGACACAGATAGAAGATGGATAGAGGAGAAGATAGGTGGAGAGGAGACAGACAGGTCAAGGAGGCGGGGGTGGAACCAGGAAAGGTGAATGTAGGTGGGGAGTTGGCGGGGGGATAGGTCAGTCCAGGGAGGATGGACAGGTCAAGGGGGTGGGATGAGGCTAGTAGGTAGGAGATGGGGGTGGGGCTTGAGGTGGGAGGAGGGGATAGGTGGGAGGAAGGACAGGTTAGGGAGGCAGGGACGAGCTGGGATGGTTTTGGGATGCGGTAGGGGGAGGCAAGATTTTGAAGTTTGTGAAGTCCACATTGATACCATTGGGCTGCAGGGTTCCCAAGAGGAATATGAGTTGCTGTTCCTGCAACCTTCGGGTAGCATCATTGTGGCACTGCAGGAGGCCCAGGATGGACACGTCGTCTAAGGAGTGGGAGGGAGAGTTGAAATGGTTCGTGACTGGGAGGTGCAGTTGTTTAGTGCGAGCCGAGCGTAGGTGTTCCACAAAGCAGTCCCCAAGCCTCCGCTTGGTTTCCCCGATGTAGAGGAGGCCACAACGGGTACAGCGGATACAGTATACCACATTATACCACTGTATCTGCTGTTCCCATTGTGGCCTCCTCTACATCGGGGTCAGCTTTCCTGCTCCTCTGATGCTGCTTGGCCTGCTGTGTTCATCCAGCTCTACACCTTATCTTAGATTCTCCAGCATCTACAGTTGCTACTGTCTCTGAAATGAGTGCTGCATGATTTAAGATTAGAATAGATTCTGTCGAAGAGGGAGAGAACCATTCAGTCTTTCTTGGTAACCTCTTGCAGTCCTACATTGCTCTGGGATTTCTGTGCTGCTCCTCAAGTTATGATCTCTTGCCCCTCCCCTTCATCTATCGCTGTTAGCATCCGTGCCTTTCGTAGCTGAGGTCCAAAGTCCTGGAATTCCACTATTTCTTCCCCCATCACCTTCTCCAAATCCCAAGTCCCTCTCCTGAACTGAGTGACTGTTGTACATTATGAGATATCTTCGCCAGAAACACTGCTAACGATATAGATTTCTTTTCTCAAAGGAAGGTTAATTGCAAATTTCCTTGTGTATGAGATTTTAGTTCAGCGTTTATCTGGGAATCTGTGGTTTAATTATTCATCATACAACAAGAACATAGGTGCCTGTCTGTCTATAACTATTGTGTTAAGCCTCATAGAACGAGTCACGATTATAAAGCATGTTCTTACAGGCTCTGTGTTTAATCCTTTCCAGAAAAACCTGATGCCATGATAAGGGAGAATTGGAATTAGCACACAGAAGTGGGACTTGACGGAAAACTAGGTAATGGGTGACTCTAATGTGATATTTGTTTGTGTCTTATGAACTCGATGAGGAATGTTAACATTAGCATTGCTGGGAAGATTTACTGTTTGACGGCCATATGCTTAGGTGCAGGATACATAACCTCCTGCCGTGTCATTCTCAGCCCCAATCTCAATACAGTGCCTTCTACCAAGACACACTCGTATTACCCAGGAACTATCCTGCGAGTGACGTGTCTATCAGATGGTGATTAATTCTGGGTTGTTGTGTGGCCATTGGGAATTCGCTTGAACAGCCCCCAGACTAAGTCTCCAAGGTATTGACAGGAAGAGACAGCGTAGACACAAGACAACCTATTTCCTCTGGATTGGAGGGCATGGTCTGAGAGTGAGGGTCAGACCATTCAGGAGAAATGTAGGAAGCGCACACAAAGGGTGGTTGAGGTTTGGAACTCTCTTCTGTAAACAGCAATGGATGTTGGGTCAGTTAATTTTAAAGCTGAGGTGGATACATTTTTATAAAGCAAAGGTGTTAAGGGATATGGACCAAAGGCAGGTATATGGAGTTAGGCCACACATCAGCCGTAGCCTTACTGAATGGTAGAACAGGCTCATAGAGTCATATAGCATGGAAACAGAGCTTTTGGGCCATCTCGACCACACTGAAGGGCCTGAATGGACTACTCCTGTTCCTATGTTCTAAAGTTACCATCCATCCAAATAAAACAAGGCTGGGGTTTGTGCTGGAATGGATGTGTGCCTGGGTCCTAGAGCTGGAGGGTAATCCATCCATTCATTACTTTTTGCTCAGCAATATGGAAGTTCTAGGATTATGATAAGTGCCAAACCTAGCCCTAAACTAATGAAACCTATTTGTCTACTTCCTCAGTCATACAGCGATAAAAATGAAGGGCTAGTCAAAGGTTTTTATCTTGCGTTTGTTAGGACAGAATCACAAAAACACTGAATTTCACATGGAACAATAACCTCCACTGCATGGGAAAATGGTGCTGATTTGTTTGACAGTTGAATCTAATTCATAGAATTCCTACAGCTTGGAAACAGGTCATTGAGCCCACACTAACCCTATCCCTGCATTTCCCATGGCTAATCCATCTAACCTGCTCACTATGGGGCAGTTTAGCACGGCCAAATCCACCCGAACCTGCACAGCTTTGGGAGGAAACCGGAGCAGACACGAGGAGAATGGACACCCTCCACACAGACAGTCGCCCAAGGGTGGAATCGAACCTGGGTCCCTGGCGCTGTGAGGCAGCAGTGCTAACCATCATGCTACCCCTGTACATTGGGCATGGTTTTACCATGGAGCATGTGTCAAGAAACTGTTGTCACCCGCACTCTGTTTATTTTTTTTTAAAAAGTCCACAGTGTTAAGACTATATGATGTAGGAGCAAAAGTAGGCCATTCAGTCCATCAAGTTTGCTCTGCCATTCATGATAACAAGCATGGGGCTGGATGAACACAGCAGGTCAAGCAGCATCATAGGAGCAGGAAAACTTGACGTTTCGGGCCTAAACCCTTCATCAGAAATGGGGGAGGGGAAGAGGGTTCTGAAATAAATAGGGAGAGAGGGGGAGGCGGATAGAGGATGGATAGAGGAGAGGATAGGTGGAGAGGTTGCAGTGGGAGAGAGATTCCCTGAGGTTTTTCCGGAGGGAGGAGGGTAACTTCTTCAGGGTAGGCATCCTTAGAAGAGGCTTCGCAGTGGGGTTAACTCTGCCATGGTTGATCTGACAAACCTCATATTCACTTTCCTGCCTTACCCCCATAACCTTTGATGACCTTACCGATTAGAAATCTATCTCAGCCCTCAAATAGGCAGATAGTTTATTCGGGTTGATAAAATATCACAAAGAGGTGGTTCTGGGTAGATGTTTGTTAGACCAGCAGATGTTTAAAGTGGTCCTCCTGCTAAGGGTTGATTCCAGATGCATCATTACTTTGTTTTCGTAAAGGGCCTGCACTGAAGTGTAGGAGGCTGAAAAAATGTCAGGTGAAAAGCAAAATAACGCAGGCACTGGAAATCAGAAACACAAACGGAAATTGCTGGAGAAACTCAGCAGGTTTGGCACCATCTGTGGAGAAACAGTGCGTTAATGTTTCAAGTCTGGTGTGACCCTTCTTCAAAGCTGAACTTTTTCCAGCCTGTAAGTTTTGTCATGGCCTAGTGGTATTACCGCTGGGCTGTTAATGCAGAGAACCAGGTAACGTACTGGGGACCCAGGCTCATAGGTAGTGGAATTAGTATTCAATAAAAGTCTGGAATTAAGAGCCTGTGATGACTGTGAATGCATTATTGACTGTTGGGAAAAACCCATCTGGTTCACTAGTGTCCTTGAGGTAAGGAAGCTGCCATCCTTACCTGGTCTGGCCTACGTGTGATTCCAGGCCCACAGCAACGTGGTTGAGTTTTTAGAGTTTTCGAGAAGACTTGTAGCTCAGGATTGTGGATGGGGTTGTCGATTTGTTTTTCCGAGCTGCTCGTTTGGTTTGCAGACGTTTTGTCGCCGTACTAGGTAACATCATCAGTGCTCCCCTGATGACGCATTGCTGGTCTGTCCTGCTGCGGGTCTGGTCTGATGCGGTGGGTGGCCTTGTTTCTGGTACTGCTTCGTAACGATTGATATCTGGGGCCTATTTCTACAGGTTTGTTGACGGAGGTGGTAGAAACTCTGACAAAGAAGGCTACCAGTTTGACTGGGCCAACATAACCATCCTAGGACAAAGCCAACCAAAGACACCCACGAGAGTTCCTACAAGCCGGGTACTCAACCCAGAACCCCTCTGGCAATAATTGCTGGCCTAGCCAGTGACGCTCTCATCCCATGAATGATCTTTAAAAAAAAAAACACTGTTCCAAAACCTGCCTGTTCAATGGCGGTGGGATTTAATATCAGGAGGACTGCTGATGAAAAGGCCACATTTAGAGAGAGGTGGTGGCATTTAAGGGGGTTACAGGGGCCACAGTATGGTAAGACCATAGAGAGATTTGATCAAGGCTTTTAAAATCAAGATGCTGCTTAACTGGGAGCCGGTGTAACTCGGAGAGTGCGGGAGGGACAGCTGGTTAGGCCTTGGTTAGGAGTTTGGCATGACCTCCAGTTCTCAGACAGGGAGTGAGGAGAGGAGCACAGGAATATTCTAGACACAGAGCACCCCCTATAAGTGAATGTTATTGTTGTTATTTCAAACTCATGATAATGGGCCCACATGTAGGCCATGATCATATCGAGCAGGCTCAGCTGGCCTACGCTTGTGCCGGTCTCCTGTGTTTCTATGTAAAATCCGCGGCTTCACCCCGCAGACCCGCCATTTCAGAATGGAACGCTGCTCCAACAGAGTATGCTCTGGAGACTGCCTGACCCAGTTCTTGATAGTTTCCACTTCACTTTCACTTTTCCCGTTCATCTACATTTCTGTTTGTTTTTAGTTCCTGTTTTGTGCAGAATCCCATATTGTTGTGTAACGTGGATAGAGTTCCAAAAAAGATGAGTGAACAGGAAGGGAGAGTGAGGGGCTGAATGGCCTGACTGTTTGTTTTTCCCTCCTGTTCTGCTTATTCCCCCTGGGCAGGGACTCAAACCGAGGACCTTCTGAGACTGAGGTGAGTGTGCTACCACTGAGCTACAGCGGAACGCTCATAAGAGCCTGTAGGCCTCACGTCAATGCGTTAAATGACACTATATTCTGTGGGATCTTTCTTTTTATTCATGTATTTTTTATTTGCTTCCCCAACCCCCCCCCTCTTTTTTTTCTTTCAGAAAGCTGACCTAACGACCCTTGCGGAAACACCGAAGGACGTCGCAAATCTGGTGTTGGTGGGGGGTGGCAGAGCGAGCGGCTTACAGATTCCCACCACCTTGCAACATCTGGGTGCGCTTCACCTTCCCCCTCCCCACCGCAACTCCCCCGAAGGAATGTGAAGGGGTGGGGGGCTGCGCGAGGAGGAGCGCGTCTGCAGCTGGCACCTTGCTGTGCCCGTTGAGAAGGCAGGCTGCTTGACAATGGAGAAGGCCGAACGATTGAAAGTGACGGTGTACTGTCGACCAGCCGCGCGCGCAGCAAGGAGGACAGCTTGAGTCCCATCGGAGGAAGCTGCGTGAAGAATCTTGCGAGCAACGATCCCTCTGCAGCGACACCCTCCCACAGTGAGTGACCTCAGAGGGAGCAGCTGTTTGGGCCCATGCCAGCGGTGATTGGTAGATGGCGGCACCAGGAGACCCAGCCAAGTTTTAGATGCAGTTGACGGAGCCTCAGCAGCAAAGCCCTGGCACTTAGCGACCGTCCTGACCGGAAATGGAGCCGAAACGCGCGATGCTGAGTGCAGCTGAGGGCGGCGGTGTCGCTGGCCCGGTCCAACGGGATGCCCCCCGGTTACCGCCCGGCACTTTCCCCGAACGAGGGGGTCAGAGGCTGGCTCTGGACCCTCCCCCCGGCCCCGTCGGTGGGACAGGGCCTTACTACTGCCCGGAACTCCAGCTTCCCGCAGAGGCTCCTCGCCAGGCCCAGTCCCGGCAACTCCTGAGCGGCCCCTACCACCACTACGCCCCCCGCCCCTTCCCCCATTTCCAGCGGCGGCCTGACCCCCGGGGGTACCCAGCCCCGGAGCCGGGAGCTGGGGGGGAGGGGCACCCCTGGCCTTTCAGCCGCCCCCTGGAGGCCGGACCTCCTGAGGTCTTCCTGCCCGTCCAGCACCGGCCCCGCCAGCTGGGCAAGGCCCCCACCCCAGCCTGTTACCGCCACTACCCCCAGGCCGTGCCCGGTCCCCGGGACGAGGCCTTGCGCAGGGACAAGAAGCCCAAGAAGCCAGGCAAACACATCTGCCAGTACTGTGGGCGGGCCTGCGCCAAGCCCAGCGTTCTCAAGAAGCACATCCGCTCCCACACGGGGGAGAGGCCCTATCCCTGTGCCCCCTGCGGCTTCTCCTTCAAGACCAAGAGCAACCTGTACAAACACCGCAAGTCCCACGCCCACGCCATCAAGGCCGGCCTACTCTCCGCCGAAGCCGAGACCGAGCCCAGTTGCCGCTCGGACACGGAGCCCCTGGGAGCCGGCGAAGAGGCCGGGCTGCACTCCGACGCCGACGAGAGCACAGACACGGACGAGGAGATCTGCGCCGGCAAGAGGCTGTCCCTGCCAGCCACGCCGGAGCCGGAGGTGGCCGAGGGTGGCGCTTCCGCCCTGCACCGCTCCCTCAGGGCGGCTCAAAAATACAGCTCGGACTCCGAGGTGCTGGGGGAGGAGCCCGCAGCCGGGCCCATCAAGGTGCCCATCCTGATTGTCCCCAAGTGCGGCCTTCAGGCTCAGACTGAGGCCTCTCCGGCCTACATCAAAACGGAAGCCTGCCCGAGCCCCCCCGGTGTGGTTTGGAAGTACGGCGGGCCACACACCATCAAGCAGAGGCTGGCACTGCGTCTGAACGAGAAGCGAGGCCAGGACAGCGAGCAGTCCGTCAACCTGCTGAGCCCCCACAGCAAGGGCAGCACCGACTCGGGCTACTTCTCACGGTCGGAGAGCGCCGAGCAGCAGGTCAGCCCCCCTAACACCAATGCCAAGTCCTACGCCGAGATCATTTTCGGCAAGTTCGCCAGGCTGGCGCCCAGGCCCCTGGCGGTCAACGTGGCTACACAAGAGCATCCTCCGATGGCCCGCAAGGACAAGGCTAGCTTGGCGGGTCTCCCAGGAGACAAGCCCGACTTGGAGAAGTTCATCGAGGAGCACATAATGCAGCTCATAAGCCACAATAACGTCTTGGTCGACCCCAGCCAGCTGGACCCTGTCAAACCACGGAGGTTCTCCTGTTACCGGGGAGACGGCGATGAGTTGCGGAAGCATCCGGCTCCACTGGGGGAGCTGGTCAGCGAAGGCAAGGCGTTCTCCGAAGAGTCCCTGGGCCTGAGCACCACAGAGTGCCTCGTGCCACCAGAGAAGGAGCTTCTGGGCATCCCATCGGAAATGGCCGACGGCGCCACCTTAACCCGGAGTAACTCCATGCCGATATCCTCCGGGAACGGGCTGGGAGTCTCCCAGGTGCTGAGGGGGAGCCACTCTTTCGATGAGAGAATGACGGGCTCTGACGATGTGTTCCATTCCGGCTCTGCCTTGCTGCCTCACCAGCGCATGCTGAAGCGTCAGACAGCCATTGAGCTGTTCTCTGGGCTTGAGGGACACACCCCGGGGGGCTGCAGCCACGACGATGGGGAGCCAGGCCCAGTGGCCTTCCCCAGAGGACCACCCTTGGCAGGGGCCACCAAGCCGGAGGAGGGGGAGTCGGCTGAAGGGGGGGACCTGTCGCCTCTGGTGAGGAAAGCCCAGAAGGGCATGGGTGCGGTGTACGAGTGCGAAATCTGCGGCGTCAAGTATCAGATTTGGGACAACTTTGAAGCCCACAGGAAGTTCTATTGCTCGCATGGGTCGCGGGTGAAGAGCGTGGCGCCCAAAGGCCCGGGCGAGGTCGGGCTGGAAGTATCCCAGACCACGGCCTACAAGGCCAGCCCGGTGCCAGAGAACCTACCGTTCAGGAAGCGAAGGAAAGAGAAGAGCGTCGGGGATGAGGAGGACCTCCCTGGCCAATACAGCAGTCCATACGGTGCCGCGAGCTGGTCACCCACCTCGGGGGGCGAGCCGAAAGCTGAGGGAACCCCCCCCACCGACCAGGAGCCGAATTCCAGAGCCGCCTCCGTGTCGACTGTGACCACTTCGGGTTTGTGCGGCCTGCTGAGAGAGCCGGCCCCGGCGGCCATGGAAGAGAGCGAGCCGCAGCCAATGGAGGACTCTCCCGGGGCGCAGGGCCCGGGCAAACAGGACGGAGGCCGCAGGGCGACAGGCAACGAGATCTCGGTCATCCAGCACACCAACTCGCTGAGCTGGCCGGGCTCCTTCGAGAGGTCCGAGTCCATGGAGCTGCTGTCTGGCCCTGGGGGGGCTGAACCTTCTGCCGAGGGGGGAGACCTGCAGTCTGGCCCGCAGACCCAGCTGCCCCCCAAGCTGGTGCGCCAGCACAACATCCAGGTGCCGGAGATTCGGGTGACAGAGGAGCCGGACAAGCCGGAGAAGGAGCTGGAGGAGGCCCCTGCCAAGGAGGCCGAGAAGGTGCCCGAGGAGTTCCAGTGGCCGCAACGGAGTGAGACGCTCTCCCAGCTGCCTGCTGAGAAACTGCCGCCCAAGAAGAAGAGGTTACGCCTCGCTGAGCTGGAGTACTCCTCTGGAGAATCGAGCCTCGAGTCGGGCACCCTGTCCCGGAGCCTGAGTCAGGACAGCAACTGGTCGCACAGCTCCAGCTTCTCCCTCTCTCTGGAGAGGGATGAGGGCCCGAAGCCTGGGGCCTCTGGCAGGCTGGAGACGGCCGAGTACCTGACGGTACCCTATGCGGTCAACAGCCTGGGCCTACTGTGCCAGCAGCAGCAGCAACAGCAGAAGGAGATGAGGCGCTCGGCCTCCGAGCAGGCCCCGTGCCAGCCCTACATGGAGATGGTGGAGATCCGCAGCAAGTCCTTCGACTACGGCAACCTGTCGGGAGGCCCCGGGGGGGCCCTGCCTCGCGGGCCTGGCCCCACCTCCCCTGCTGTCAGGGAGAGGAGAAGGTGCTTTCTGGTGCGCCAGGCCTCCCTCGGGCAGTACTCGGAGAATTCCCAGCTGGAGCACGGCCCAGAGCAGGCCGAGCCGATGCAGGTCTCCAGTCACCAGGTGTGTGGGCCAGCGATCCCTGGGCGGGGCCCTCGACATCGCCCGCCCTCCCCCACCGACCGTCCTGGCGACGCCCCTTACCCCCTCGACTTCCACCAGCCCTGGCAACTCTACCAGCTGCCTCCCCCGCCCCCCTTCCCCGCCCCCAGCTCCGACCCCTGCGTCCTGCCTTGGCCAGCGGCACCTCTGCAGTCTGCTGCGCCCCTCCCTCCAGCCAACCCCGGCGAGGCCTACCCAGGTCAACCGGTGGACAGGCGCCCTCAGGCCCGCCCGGGTTGGGGGGATAAGGACCCCACTTGCCCCTCGCCCCGGGCCTCCCCTCAGCACTCCCCCAGCCGCCGGGCCCGTTTCCCTCCAGAGAGGGCCCCCGCCCCAGGCTCCAGCCGCCCCCCGCCCTCGCTGCTGGTGCCTGTCAGGATCCAGGCCAATGTGCCCACCTATGGCAGCGTCATGTACACCAGCGTTTCCCATGTGCCGGGACCCCGGGGGCCGGCCGATCCCAACGCCGTCGTCATCTGCAAGGTGGAGGAGCGTTCGACCGGAGCGGGCCAGGAGCAGAGCAGGGGAGCCGGCCGTGCCGTCCCGCTGCACTGCCCCCAGTGGGGGCTGCCCCCTTCGGTGGTGACCGGCACGGCTGGGGAACCGTCGGTACCACTCACCCTGAGCCTGGTGAGCTCGGACGGTGGCTCGTCCATTGGAGGGAGCAAGCGAATGCTGTCACCTGCCAGCAGTCTGGAGCTCTCCGTGGAGACCAAGCAGCAGAAGCGCATCAAGGAAGAGAAGATCTGTGGGCAGATGCTGGAGAAACTGAGCCTGAGGGAGTCTGGCGCACCTCCACCCACTGTGCCCCAAGGCAGCACCAAACCAGCCAAGCCACAGTTGGTCCGCCAGTTCTGCACCACCGAGATGAAGGAAGGTCAGCTGTTGTCCTCCAGCTCCTCCTCGGGCTCTCTGCAACGCCACGGCCTTCAGAGCCTGGAGTCCGTCCCATCTGAAGACCGCACGCTGCTCAGCCATTGCAGCGACATGGAGTCAGTGGAGAGCTTCGACGCAGAGAGCCCGCAGAGAGCACCTCTGTCACCGGGTGACAGCCCTTCGGAGCTGCCGGCCCCTCCACAGAAGTTCCCCATCAGCATGCTGCTCCAGGTGCCCACCAGCCAAGGGGGAACGGTGGTCGGGGGCACCATTCTCCTGTCGGATGCAGCCGACCTCCAGCAGTTCCTGCAGTTCCCCAGCCTCCGCACCTCCACCAGCGTCAGCTGGTGCTTCCTGAACTACACCAAGCCCAATCCGACCCGGCACACGGCACCCAAGCTGTCTATGTATGCCACCTGGTGCATCAGCTCCTATAACCCCAACCCACCGGGCACTGCCACCAAAGTGGCCTTGGCACTCCTGAGGTCCAAGCAGAAGGCAGCCAGGGAGATCTACATCATGTCCGCTCTGAACTGGCCCAGTTCCGGAAAGCTTGTGGCCTCCAGCAGCTGGAAACAAAGTATAGCCCAGGTAAAAGTCAGCCAGACCCCAGGATGTTATTAAACTGCAGAGGGTTCAGAGAGACTCACCAAGATGTTGCCGGGAATGAAGGGCTTGAGTTATAAGGAAAGGCTGGGTTGACTGGGTCTTGTTTCCTTGGTGTGTAGGAGGTTGAGGGGGTGACCTTATAGGGGTTTCTAAAATCTTGAGGGGCGCAGATAAGGTGAATGGGAGGTGTCTTTTCCTGAGGGTGGGGGATTTCAAGACTAGGGGGAATCTTTTTAAGGTGAGAGGAGAAAGAATTTAAAAAGACATGAGGGGCAACTATTTTACTCGGGGAGCATTTCGTGTGTGGAATGAACTTCCAGAGGAAGCGGTGGACGCGGGTACAGTTAAAACATTTAACAGGCATTTGGATAAGGACGTGAATAGGAAAGGTTTGGAGAGATATGGGCCAGGAGCAGGCAGGTGGGACTAGTTTAGTTTAGGATTATGGTCGGCATGGACTGGTTGGGCTGAAGGGTCTGTTTCCGTGCTGTAAGAATCTATGATGTTGACAGTGTTGTCAGGCCATTCAAATCAGTTAAAACCAAGTTAATCAGAGAAGCCAAATGAAACCATTTAAATCAGGTTTAAGGGTGCCATCGTGTGAAAAGGGCACTAAACCAGGAATGAAATGTAGACAAACAAAATTCAAATTAACATACAATGCCAAACACAACAACGTTAACACTGTCAACTGGCGTTAAAAACCCGGGTTCGATTCCACCCTCGGGCGACTGTCTGTGTGCAGTTTGCACATCCTCCCCGTGTCTGCGTGGGTTTCCTCAGGGTGCTCCAGTTTCCTCCCACAGTCCAAAGATGTGCGGGTTAGGGTGGGTTGGCCGTGGGAAATGTGGGGTTATGAGGATAGGGTCGGGGCCTGGGTTTAGGTGGGATGTTCACTAGAGGGTCAGTGCTGACTCAATGGGCCGAGTGGCCTGTTTGCACACTGTAGGGATTTTATGAAAAACCCCTCTTGTTCACTAAAGTCCTTTAGGGAAGGAAACTGCCATCCTTACCTGGCCTGGCCTACTAGCGACTCCAGACCCACAGCAATGTGGTTGACTCTTAACTACCCTCTGGGCAATAAATGCTGGCTCAGGCTGAGACGCCCACATCCTGTGAATAAATCATTTTCCAAAGTGCACTCCTGGCCCTGCGTTGCCCCCTAGTCACAAATAGCCTTGCGTGATTCCTATGCAGTCCACACAGACACGGACATTACCATGGGATATGGGCAGGTAGTTAGGCCAATGAGCTTCCTCCTGCTGCCTGGCTCTTTTCATGGCCTCCTTGATCAGGAGCAGATTCACCACGAGGTCCTCTGATCTTCGCACTGGATGACCAAAGATTAGGAACGCTCCTGCTGAAGTGTGAACCCCAGTTGAGGAACATTGTCCTCCTCAGAGAGTGGAAGAGGGGATGCAGTGAGGATAAAGTGGAGGACAGTAACTACCATTATGGCTAACCCCTCGTGCCAAGTGATGCACAGTGGAGTCAGTTCACACTGTGGGTCTGATGGATCTGTGTTCCCAGGATGGCAGGACTGACAAATGAAGAGAGGCTGGATCAGTGAGGGACTATATTCACTGGAGTTTAGAGGAAGAAGGGAGGATCTCATGGAAACCTATAAAATTCTAACAGGACTAGTCAGGATAAATGCAGGAAGGATGTTCCTGATTGACCGGGGGGCTCAGTCTAAGGACATGGGAGGGCCATTTAGGACTGAGATGTGGAGAAATGTCTTCACCCAGAGAGTGGTGAGCCTGTGGAATTCTCTGTCACAGAAAATGGCTGAGGCCAAAACATTGAATGTTTTCAAGAAGGATTTAGACATAGTTCTTAGGACTAAAGGGATAAAAGGGTGTGGGGGAGAAAGAGGGAACGGGGGACTGAGTTGGATGACCAGCCATGATCCTATTGAATGGTAGAGCAGGTTCAAAGGGCCGCCTGGCCTACTCCTGCTCCTATTTTCTATGAATTTCTGAAGTACATCCTGTAGATGGTACACTCTCGGTGGAGGGAGGCGATGTATGTGGATGTGGTCCTAATCAAACTAAAGTGTCCCATCGTGGGCACTATGATTTACGAAGAATGTGAATAGGATGGCACTGGAGAATGGAGAGATGGGAGAAGCAGGCAGAGAAGAACAATATGCGATTAAACAAAGCTATTGAAAACCATAAGTAAGTTGGAATTGAATAAATAATTGATCTGCTTCCAGTGGTAGAAGTCAGTGACAGAAATGAAAACAGAAATTGCTGGAGAAACCCAGCAGGTTTGGCAGCATCTGTGGAGCGAGAAAGCAGAGTTTATGTTTTGAGTGCCATGACCCTACATTGAAAGAGTCATGAAGAGTCACCAGACTTGAAACATTAATTGTGCTTTCTTCCCATAGGTGCAGCCAGACCTGCTGAGTTTTGCTAGCTATTTCCGCTCTTGTTTCAGATTCCAAACACCCGCAGTTCTATGTTTTACTTTAGAGTCAGCAATGGAGATTGTGGTGGTTGACAGAGCACTGTAGAGAAGGATGGATGAATTACGACCAAAATGCAAAGCAGTGGAAGCAGATTTGGCGATAGCCCTGAAAGGAAATTGGATGAATCCTTTAGGGGAAGAGTTACAGAGCTATGGAGAAAGCGATTGTGCAGTTGAATTGATCAAGGAGCTCTTTCCAGAGCTGACCAGCTCCCTTCTGCACTGCAAGATTCTCCATAGGAGAATTCATAAGGAGTAGGACCAGGACGTAGCCATTTGGCCAATTGAGCGTGCGTTGCATGAGATCCGGGTATCCTCATGCCTCGATTGTAGAGGATTAGTCTCCCGGTACAATCAGTTATCAGGAAAACCAATAGATTGTTCTGTTTATTGCAAAGGGAATTGAATGGAAGAGTTACAGGGGTTATTGCCTAAGTTATACAGGGCATTGAAGAGTGTATGTAGAGTACTGTGAGCAGTACTGGTCACTGTGCTTACAGGAGGATGTTAATGCATTAGAAGCAGCTCAGAGAAGGTTTACTGAACTAATACCTGGAATGAACTGATCACCTTATGAGGAAAGGCCAGACAGGCTAGGCCTGTATCGTCTGGAGTTCAAAAGAGTCAGAGGTGACTTAATTGAAATGTATAAGATGCTGAGGGGACTTGACCAGGTGGATGTCAAAAGGATGTTTCCTGTCGTGGGTGAATCTAGAACGAGGGGTCAGAGTTTAAAAATAAAGGGTCGCCCATTTAAGACTGAGATGAGGAAACATTTATTTCTGAGGGTTGAGAGTCTTTGGAATTCCCTTTGTCAAAGGGCAGTAGGAGCAGAATCTTTAAATATTTTTAAGGCCAGAGGGAGATAAATTGTCGATGACCAAGGATGATGGAAGATTTTCAGGAAGAATGTAGAGTGGAGGTTCTGATCAGATCAGCCATGATCTTATTGAATGGCGGAGCAGGCTCGAAGGGCTGTGTGGATACCATTCTACACATGGTGCCTGTTCAGATTGTAGCCTTGACTCCTGCCAGGAGCCTGCTCCCCTGTAACCCTCAAATCCTTTGCCAATTTAAAACCCATCTAACAGCCTCAAACTTAATCAACAACCCAACCCCCACTGCTCTCCGTAAGAGGGAATTCCAATGACTAACAACCATCTGAGATAAGAAATTCCTCAGTGCTTCTGTCGGAAATGAGAGACCTCATTCATTGGAAGCAGTGGCCCCTAGTTCTAGATTCCCTCAGAGTTGTGTTTCCTTCAATGAGATCACCACACATTCTCTCCTTAGAAAAACGCTCAGGACAATGAAGGGTTAAAATCTTAGATCTGCTCGGACAAGAGACACAGCGAAATAATACGGTGCCATCTGTCTTTTGCAGATGAAATGGTATGAACCTTCACAGTGTGATCATGATGGGGCTGGAGGGAAAGCAGCAGGAAGTTTTGAAAAGGAAAGGGAAAAGATGGAGACCAGTGCGAACAAAGACCATTCCAACAAGCAAGTGGAGCCCACCAGGATTAAAATCTTTGATGGAGGGTAAACAGCTTGGCAATATGATCTGATATCTTCATGTATCATGGCTTCCCCTGTCCCAGGACAACCTCTGGGTTTTAACAACCCACTTGGAGATTTCATATGTTCAGATGAACAAGGTGACTCTCCCCCCGCCCGGACACATCCCCCGCCCCGACTCACCCCTCGCCCCAACACATCCCCCGCCCCGACTCTTCCCCCGCCCTGACACTCCCCCCGCCCCGACTCATCCCTCGCCCCAACGCATCCCCCTGCCCCAACTCTTCCCCCTGCCCTGACACTCCCCATGCTGTTTGTCTCTTCCCATCATCTACTGGATAACAATGTTCCTAATATCTCTGACCCTCCGCCTGCCTTACTGCTGCTGATAACAATGCACTGTCGAGCCTTTGGACAGGGGCAGGTATTGATGGAGAGGAATGGATCATGGGTATTGTTTGGTGGGAGCTGATTTTAACCAAGATTTTGAGTTATCTCGACAGACGCAAGAAGGATAAAGGTTGAAGGCAGTCAAATGTTTTAATGATGTCATTGAGCTTGTCAGTTGACACCTATGCAGCGTTGTTTCAGGATATTGTATCTGCCCACGTGTGTTCCTATTTATAGGATTAGTCACACTATGAGACGTACTCATTAGTATTGTGTGTACACATATCAGTATACACACACAGAGAAACACACAGTATACACACACAGTGTACACGCGCACACATTGTATACACACACACACACGCACAAATGTCTACACACACACAATGTATACACATGCACAATCTATACAAACACAATGTCTGTAGACACACACAAAAATGTATACACACACACAAATGTACACACAGACGTATACACACGCACACACACAAATGTATACACGCACACACGTGCACACACACAATGTACACACACAAAGTACACACAATTTATACACACACACAAACACACTCTTTCCACACACACAGTATACATAGACACACACACACAAACACTCTATACACACACACAGTATACCTCCACACACAATGTACAACCACACACACACACACACACGCACAATGTATACACACACACACACAAACACACTGAGTACACACACGGTATACACACAAACAGTATACACACACAGTATACACACACTATATACACACACACTGTACACACACACACTGTATCCGCACACACACTGTATCCACGCACACACATGCACACACACACACGTATACACACACATGTACACATACACACACAGACACAATGTATACACACACAAATGTACACACACAGACACAATGTATACGTACACACACAAATGTACACACATACTACACACACACACACTGTATCCACACACACACACACAATTATCCACACACACACAAACAGTATACACACACAGTATACACACAAACAGTACACACACACACAATGTACAACCACACACACACAAAGTACATACACAGATACACAATTTATACACACACACACAATGTATACACACACGCACACACAAACACACTGTATACACACAGTACACACACAGTATACACACACACAGTATACACACACACACTGTATACACACACACACTGTATACACACACGCACACACACAACGTATACACACACACACACAAATGTACACATACACACAGACACAATGTATACATACACAAATGTACACACACACTATACACACTCACACACACTGTATCCACCCACACACACAAACAGTATACACACACACAATGTACAACCACACAGACACACACACACACTCTATACACACATAGTATACATACAAACAGGATACACACACACACAATGTACAACCACACACACAAATGTACACACACAGACACAATGTATAGCCACACACACACACACACACAAGGTACACACACACACACACACAATTTATACACACACATGCACAATGTATACACACACACAAACACACTGTATATACACACACTATACACACACGGTATACACACACAGTATACACACACTACACACACTCTATATACACACACTGTATACACACACACACTATCCACACACACACGCACACACACGCGCGCGCACACACACACAAATGTACACATACACACACAGACACAATGTATACACACACACAGACACCATGTATATATACACACACAAATGTACACACACACTACACACACGCACACTGTATACACACACACACTATATCCACACACACACTATATCCACACACACAGACACAATGTATACACACACACAAATGTACACACACACAGACACAATGTATACATACACACAAATGTATACACGCATGCACACACACAGACACAATGTATACATACACACACAAATGTACACACATACTACACACACACACGTATCCACACACACACACACAATGTATACATGCATGCACACACACACACAAATGTACACACAGACACAATGTATACACACACACATGCACACGCGTGCGCACACACACACAATGTACACACACAATGTACAACCACACGCACCCTCACACACACAAATTTATACACACACAATTTATACACACGCAAACACACTACACACACACATTGTACACACATACACATACACACAAACAGTATACACACACAGTATACACACAAACTGTACACACACACAATGTACAACCACACAGACACACACAAAGTACACACACAGACACAATGTACAGCCACACACATACACAAGGTACACACACACACACAATTTATACACGCACACACATGCACACACACACGAACACACCGTATACACACACACAGTATACACACACAGTATATACACACAGTATACTCACACATAGTATACACACACACAGTATACACACACTGTATACACACACACTATCCACACACACACACGCACATGCACACACACAATGTATACACGCATGCACATACACACAGACACAATGTATACACACACAAATGTACACGCACACAGACACCATGTATATATACACACACAGATGTACACACACTACACACACACTGTATACACACACACACACTGCATCCACACACACACTGCATCCACACACACATACACACAAACAGTATACACACAAACAGTACACACACACAATGTACACACACACACAATGTACAACCACACAGACACACGCACACACTCTATACACACACAGTATACACTCAAACACTATACACACACACAGTGTACAACCACACACACACAGTACACACACAGACACAATGTACAGCCACACACACACACAAGGTACACACACATACACACACACAAGGTACACACATAATTTATACACACACACACGCACAATGTATACACCCACAAATGTACACACACAGACACAATGTATACATACACACACACACCACACATACACAGACAAATATATACACACATAAATGTACACACAGACACATACACAATGTACACACACACAAACACACACGGAGACACACACAATGTACGCGCACACACACAAATGTGTACACACATACACAAATGTATACAGACACACACATGTACACACACACAAATGTACACACATACACACACACAATGTACACACACACTCACAAATGTATACACACACAAAATATACACACACAAATGTACACACACATGTATACACAAATGTACACACTCTCAAATGTATACACACACAAATGTATACACACACACGTACACACACAAATGTACACACACACCATACACACACTCTGTACACACACAGTATACATACACACTGTATACATGCACAGTGTATGCACGCATGCAGACACACACACAGACACGTATACACACAAATGTACACATACACACAGACACAAATGTACACACACACACAAATGTACACACACACACAAATGTACACACACACA
>JAHRHZ010000018.1:3682552-3752668 GCA_024137785.1 Ginglymostoma cirratum
CATTGTGTGTGCATAGCTTGCATCGGTTGTAGGAACAGCACCTCATATTCCGTGAGGGAACACCGCATCCCAAAACCAGCCCAGCTTATCTCCACCTCCCTCACCTGTTTTTCCTCCCACCTATCCCCTCCTCCCACCTCAAGCCCCACCCCCATCTCCTATCTACTAACATCATCCTGTCCCCTTGACCTGTCCGTCCTCCCTGGACTGACCTATCTCCTCCCTACCCCCCCACCTACACTCACCTTTACTGGCTCCATCCCCGCCTCTTTTTCCGATCTGTCTCCTCTCCATTTCTCCTCTTCTCCTCTATCCATCTTCTATCCACCTCCCCCTCTCTCCCTATTTATTTCAGAAACCCCTTCCCCTCCCCCATTTCTGAAGGAGGGTCTAGGCCTGAAATGTCAGCATTCCTGCTCCTCTGATGCTGCTTGGCCTGCTGTGTTCATCCAGCTCTACACCTTGTTATCTCAGATTCTCCAGCATCTGCAGTTCCTACTATCTCTGAAACATAGGAAGTTGGTTGTGGTTGTGGGAGGTCAGTCATCTCAGCTCCAGGACATCTCTGCAGGAGTTTCTGAAGGTAGTGTCCTGGGCCCAACCATCTTCAGCTGCTTCATCAATGACCCAGCCGCCATTATAAGGACAGAAGTGGGGAAGTTCGCCAATGTTTACACAATGTTCAGCACCATTCGTGACTCCTCAGATACTGAAGCAGTCCATGTTCAAATGCAACAAAATCTGGACAATATCCAGGCTTGGGCTGACAAATGGCAAGTAATATTTATGTCACACAAATGCCAGGCTATGACCATAACCAAGAAGAGACAATTTGACAACCACCCCTTGACAGTCAATGTTGTTACCATCACTGAATCCCCCACTATCAACATCCTGGGGGTTACCATTGACCAGAACCTCAACTTGACTTGCCACATAATCACAGTGGCTAAAGGAGCAGGTCAGAGACTAGGAGTCCTGCAGTGAGTAACTCCCCTCCTGACTCCCCAAAACCTGTCCACCATCTACTTGGCACAAGTCAGGAGTGTGATGGATTACTCCCCACTTTCCTGGTTGACTGCAGCCCCCACAACATTCAAGAAGCTTGACATCATCCAGATCAAAGCAGCTATTTGATTGGCACTACATCCACAAGCATCCAATCCCTCCACCACTGATGCTCAGTCGCAGCAGTGTGTATTATCGACAAGATGCTCTGCAGAAACTCACCAAGGGCCTGCTGCGGTACCACTCATGTCCACTGATCCTTCTGGCACTGGTGTCCTCCCAGTTGAGTTCGGGCAGCTTCCTGGAGATAGACAGAGGTCCTGCTTTGTTCTAGTCAAAGAGCCATTGTCCATCTGCATTCTCTCCAAAGTATTCACACCCTTCCTCGAATAAATTGCCCACACTGTACACAGTACTCCAACTGAAATCTAATGAGTGTCTTGTACAAGTTGAACAACGCCTCACTGTGCTTGTACTCCTAATTCAGGAGCTCATATGTTTTGTCAGATGACCTTGTGATTCCAAGGGGAGGCAATGGCCTAGTGGTATTATCGATGGACTTTTAATCCAGAAACCCAGATAACATCCTGGGGACCCAGGTTCAAATCCAGCCACGGCAGATGGTGGAATTTGAATTCAATACAATATCTGGAATTAAGAATCTAATGATGACCACGAATTGATTGTTGGGAAAAACCTATCTGATTCACTAATATCCTTTAAGGAAGGAAACTGCCATCCTTACCTGGTCTGGCCTACATGTGACTCCACACCCACAGCAATGTGGTTGACTCTTAACTGCCCTCTGGGCAATAAATGCTGTCTTGCCAGCGACATCCTCATCCTGTTAATGAATAAAGGGGAAAAAAAAATCACCCTCTGAGGATGAGCTAAGCCCTTCAACACCTGAATTGGTGATCCTTGATAGTCAATCAAACAGAGCCCATCCCTTTCCAACTTTTCCAAAACTGATCAAGAAAGCATGTATACGGAGCAAGTAGAAAGGATTGTAGCACCACGCTACTGTCACTGAACTAATAATCTAGAGCAAAGAGATTGAATCACTGCATGAAAGCCCTACCATGTACGAAGTTAGATTGATTTAATGAAGAAACCAGAATTTCGAGAATAGTGACCACGATTGCTTCTTATAAAAATTCCTATAGGAAGGGAAGGCTCCCATCCTAACCTGGTCCTTTGGCAAAAATAACAAACAAATTAAAAATGCTCATGACGATAATAATAATGTTGAAACTCTTGTTGTAAAAATAGATCTTTGTTCACTAACATTCTTGAGGTAAGAAATCTGCCATCCTTACCTGGTCTACTTGTGACTCCAGACTCTTAACTGCCCTCTGAAATGACCCAAGCAAGTCACTTAGTTCAAGGGAAGTTAATGCCACCCCTGACCAACAATGTCCATTCCTACAGTGCAGAGGCAGGCCATTTGGCCCATCAAGTCTACACCAACCCTACAAAGGGCATCCCACCCAAACCCAGCCCTTACCCTATCCCTGTAACTCTGCATTTCCCATGGCTAACCCACCTAGCCTGCACACCCTAGGGCACTATGGAGCAATTTAGCATGGCCAATCCACCCTAACCTGCACATCTTTCGACTGTGGGAGGAAACCCAGACAAGACACAGGGAGAATGTGCAAACTCCACACAGACAGTCACCCAGGGGTGGTATTGAACCTGGTTCCCTGGCACTGTAAGGCAGCAGTGCTGACGGCCATGCCACCATGTCATCCCTCCAAAACAGTTATATAAATGGCAATGCATTACATTGGAATTGTGTTCTGCTTAGTCACAAAGGTCTTTTTTTCATGCCACCAAATCACAGTCTAATTTTTGGGGGCAGAGTTGAAGGTGGTTGTCAATGTACAGTAATGTAACAGGATAGGATAAGTGAGGGGTCGCTAATGTAAGGTGGTTGCTAATAAATTCAACGGAAATTTCAGGAGAAATACTTTTTCCTCAGAGAGTGGTGAGAATTTGGAACTTGCCATCACAAGGAGTGGTAAATGTGAGGAACATGGCTGCATCAGGGACACTTGATGAGCAGGAGTAAGGAATAGAAGGATTTGTTGAGAGGTTATGTGGAGAAGGGTTGGAAAAAATCAGACAGGCCATGAACAATGTCCTAGACCGGTTTTCTTTTAATTCACTCACGTGGTGTGGGTGTCACTGGCTGGGCCCATCCCTCGTTGCCTTTGAGAAGGTGGTGTTGAGCTGCCTTCTCGAACCACTGCAGTCTATGTCCATGAACACATTGCCCTTAGAGAGGTAGTTCCAGGATTTTGACACAGCAACAATGAAGGACCAGTGATATATTTTCAAGTCAGGATGCTAAGTAGCTTGGAGGGGATCTTACAGGGTGTGGTATTCCAATGTAACTGCTGCCCTTGTCCTTCTAGAAGGACAATGCTAATGGTTTGGAAGGTGCTGTGTGAGGATCTTTGGTGAATTTCTGTAGATGGTACAGACTGCTGCTACTGAGCATCGGTGGTGGAGGGAATGGATGCTTATGGAATACAATCCAGGGTGGAATGAATTTGACCCTTTCATCCCCTCCTTACCTATTTGGCACTTTTCCAGAATGCCCAACTCCGACCCAGTTATCAAGCAGGGCTGCTTTGTCCTGGATGGTGTAAAGCTTCTTGAGTGTTGTTCAAACTGCACCCATCCAGGCAAGTGGGGAGTATTCCATCACACTCCTGGTTTGTCCCTTGTAGATGGTGGACAGGCTGAGCTATAATCGTGTTTCACTGAGACTCACCTGACCACAATGAGCAGCAGAGTTACATAAATCTCAACTGAAGGGCTTCTCTGTGTCACTAATGGACGTGTAGGAGCCAGCAAAAACCATAGCCTCCCATCCAACTCATTCCGATATGTGGAGAGCCTCCTAGCCCTCCGCCCCCTCTGCAGATCATTGTACAACTCTCCACTGCATTTACTGATGCAATTTGTTCCACACCCAGCACACACACTGCATTGGAATCAAATAGGTAATTCCACAGAAACCCACAAGCCCTTTAACACAAATAAGTGCCTCAAGGCATTTCATTCTGCACCACTTCTCTCAAAGGTTTGGTGTCTTTTACAGTCTGGTTGCTAGGCGTAATGTATGCCTCTGGTTATTATGGGTAGTGAGTGGCACCAATGGCCATGGATAGCAAACAGCTCCAGTTGCTATGGGTACAGAATATCTCTGGTTGCCATGGGAAGCGAATTGCTTTCACAGAGCATCGGTGCTTATCTAGTCTGAATCCTTTCAATGAAAGAAGATGATGTTTTAGATTAATTGCCTTCCCAAACAGGGGCAAAAAAAGAAGTTGACAATCTATTTCATTGCAGTCTGGTGGCCCTTTCATGGATTGAGAAAATACCGAACAAATTTAGCGAGGGCATGTATTTTCTCAGCAGGTGACTAGGCCGAGTGAGATAGAGTATTGCTTAGAGGTGACGTCTCTGTACTGACTCCCAACTGAACAGCTCTTTCCAAACCTGACATTGTATCCCACCAGGATCAAGTAGGAGACAGTATCAAATCAGAGAATGGTGCAGCTTAGAAATAGACCATTCAGTCCATCCTTCCTGCATTCCCTCTCTGAAAGAGCTATCCAACTTGGCTCACTCCTTCGAGCCTTTCCCTGCAGCCCTGCACAATTTGCTCTCCTTGAGTGTTTATCCAATTTCCTTTGAGAAAATTAGAATAAAATCCAGGCTGGAATGAATTTGACCCTTTCATCCCCCCTTACCTATTGGGCACTTTTCCAGAATGCCCAACCCCAACCCGGTTATCGGCCTGTATGACTGTGAGTGTTGTGGTTCAGTGGTTATGTCACTAGTTTAGGGATCCAGAGGGTCAGGCTAATGTTTGGGATTACACAAGGTCAAATCCCACCACAGTAGCTGGTGGGATTTCAATTTGATTAATAGATCTAGACAAGAAAGTGCATCATCATCATAGCGACCATGACAACACTCATCAATTATTGTTTTCCTCATTAACGTCCCTTAGAAAAGGAAACTTATGCCCATGGATGAAGGGCTTGTCATGTGAGGAGCAGTTGAGGACTCTGGGTCCGTACTCAATCGAGTTTAGAAGGACAAGGGGGAATCTCATTGAAACTCACAGAATACTGAGAGGCCTGGATAGAGTGGATGTGGACAAGATGTTTCCACTAGTAGGAGAGACTAGAACCCAAGGGCACAGCTTCAGAGTGAAGAGATGACCATTTAGAACTGAGATGAGGAGGAATTTTTTTCACCGAGAGAGTGGTAACGCTGTGACATTGCCAGAGAGGGCTGTGGAGGCCAAGTCACTTCATGTATTTAAAGTAGAGATAGATGGGTTTGATTAGTAACAGGGTCAAAGGGTTATGAGTGAATTGCAAGAGAGTGGGATTGAAAAACATATCAGCCATGATAGAATAGCAGAGCAGATTCGATGGGCTGACTGGCCTAATTCTGCACCTCGATCTTATGCTCTCACCTGGTCTAGCCTACATCTGACTCCAAATCTAACGTAATGGCCATGATTCTTAACTGCCCTTTGAAATGACCATCAGGGCTGGGTCATTAGGTACCTACAAGACTGAGATAGACAGACTTCTAATCAGTAAGGGAATCGAGGGTTATGGGGAGAAGTCAAGAAAGTGAGGCTGAGGATTGTCAGATCAGCTGCAATCTCATGGAATATTCCATAAGATATGGGAGTAGAATTGGCCATTTGGCCCATTGAGTCTGCTCCACCATTCAATCTGAGCAGGTATGTTTCTCAACCCCATTCTCCTGCCTTCTCCTTGTAACCCTGATTGCCTTACTAATCAAGAACCTATCTATCTCTGTCTCAAAGACACTCAATGACTTGGCCTCCACAGCCTTCTGTGGTAATGTGTTCCACAGATTCACCACTCTTCTCCTCATCTCAGTTCCAAAGGGTCATCTCTTCACGCTGAGGCTGTGCCCTCAGATCCTACTCTGTCTGACTTATGGAAATAGCTTCTCCACGTCCACTCTGTCCAGGCCTCTCAGTATTCTGTAAGTTTCAATCCTTCAAAACTCCATCAAGTATAAACCCAGAACCCTGTTCATATGACAAGCCTTTCATCCCCAGGATCATTCTTGTAAACCACCTGTCGACTCCCTCCAAGGCCAGCACATCCTTCCTTAGATATGGGGCCTAAAACTGCTCACAATATTCCAAATGAAGTCTGACCAGAACCTAATACAATCTCTTATATTCTAGCCCTCTTGAAATGAATATAACCATTGCATTTGCCTTCCTAACTGCCAACAGAACCTACATGTTAACCTTAAGAGAACCCTAAGCCAGGACTCCTAAGTCCCTTTGTGCTTCAGATTTCTGAAGCCTTTCCCCGTTTAGAAAACAGTCTACACCTCTATTCTTCCTACCAAAAGTGCATAACATCACACTTGCCCACATTGCATTCCATCTACCACTTCTTTGCCCACTCTCCAGCCTGTCCAAGTTCTTCTGTAACCTCCCACCTCCTCACTGCTACCTGTCCCTCCACCTTTCTCTGCAAACGTAGCAACAATGCCCTCAGAATGACGGAGCAGAGCCAGTGGGCTGAGGGACCTACTTCTGCTCTTATGTCTTGTGGTTGAATGAGGAGAGATTGGTTTGACTGAGCCTATATTCCCTGGAGTTTAGAAGGATGAGGAGGGATCTGGTTGAAAATTCTAACAGGGCTGGACAAACTAAATGTAGGAAGCGTGTTTCCCTGGGTGCAGAGTTTCAAAAACAGTCTCAGAACATGGATCGACATTATAGGACTGAAATGAGGAAAGATTTCTTTACTTGAACATTGGTCAGATAATGGAATTCTCTACCACTGAAGGCAATGACCACTGAATATGGAACGACGTTCCTGAGGAAGTGGTGGATTTGGGTGCAATTGCAATGTTTAAAAGACATTTGGATAGGTACACGAAAAGGAAACGTTTGGAGGGATGTAGGCCAGGAGCAGGCAGGTGGGACTAGTTCGGGATTATGTTCGGCACAGACCGAAAGGTATGTTTCCATGCTGTATGACACTACATTCAAGACAGAGAAAGGTAATTTTTTAAAGATTTTAAAGGCATCAAGGGCTACCGGGAATAAGCAGGAATATGGTCTTGAAGTAGAGGTTCAGACATACTGAACAGCAGAATGGGCTCAAAGGGCTGAATGGCCTACTCCTAGTTTCTCTGATTTAGAAAGCTGGTCATGGTTAATCCCAAAGCAGTCAATGTAGCAAATAACGCGTTGAGTGAGAAGAGAGCCATGAGTTAGATACATGAGGATTCTGAAGCTGTTGAGCAATGTCTATATGTTGCCTTGTTAAAAACGGCCCTGTTAACTTCTTTGTGGACCTTTTCTCCTTGCAGATATAAATCTAACGAAGACTATGTCTACGTGAGGGGACGGGGCAGAGGAAAATATATCTGCGAGGAATGTGGAATCCGCTGTAAGAAGCCCAGCATGCTGAAGAAACATATCCGCACCCACACTGACCTGCGACCTTTCATGTGCAAGTTCTGCAATTTTGCTTTCAAGACGAAAGGTAAAGGTTGTGTCCTTGGTGTGAGTTAGGTTGGAGTGGGGCATGGGGGGTGTGGCGAGTCCTCATTCAGTTCCCCCTCGAGAAACCGGCAGCCGCCCTGCATTCCTGAGGGACTTTTGTTTTTCAGAAGCCGCAGCAAATTCTTTGGAACGCGCAGCACCTCAAATCGAGGGCTTTGCGAGCAAGCGGGGGGCGATTGTGATCAAACCGATCCCCTTTTCCGAGCTGCACGGTAACAGTGGCAGTGACAAATGCCCTCAGGCTTCTATCACTTCAAAATCATAGGAACTGGAAGAGGCCGCTCAGCCAATTTTAAGCCTGTTGCATCTTTGAGTTAGATTGTACCTGGTTTGTGTCTTAACTTCAACGTCTGGCCTTGATGCTCCTTTTGAAGGAATGGAATCCAGAGTTCTGCCATCGATTCTTCTAAATCCTCATAACATAACTCAAGGCTGACACTGAAGCACCACCAGAAGAGAATTATGTCGGATAGACAAACAAACCCATTCTGCCTGGCCACTTGGTGTTTATGTGCTACTCAAGGCTCCTCATCGAACATTGTAACCCCTTATTCCCTTCTCCAAGAAATGCCAGTCAAACCTCCTCTTAAATGTACCGATTCATCTTCACTTTGAGGCCAGGAGTTCATATTCTCTACAAAACCTGGCAGAATGAGGGAGAGGGAGGATTTCAGAAAACTTACGGCACAGAAGAAGGTCATTCAGCCCACTGTGTTTGCCCTGGTTTTGTGACCTAATGTGTATCTCCTGACTTTTTTCCCATATCCCTGCATACCATTTCTATCCATATAGTCATCCAATGCACACTTGAATGCCTCAAATGTAGTGAAAACATGCAACCAATCTTACTCAGCCAATCAGCTACATCTTCTTCCCCGCATCACATTTTGACACAGAGTGTTTCTCTGTGATGCTGACTGCAGGACACTTTCCCTAAAGTGACCAAGGGATACTCTTCCCAGACTGTTTCACTGCAATGCTGACCAAGGGATGCGTTTCCCAGGCTGCCTCACTGTGATACTGACGAAGGGATGTTTCCCAGAGTACTTCACTGCGATGCTAACCGAGGGATATGTTTCCCAGACTGCTTCACTGCGATGCTGACTGCAGGACACTCTGCCCGGGGAGCTAATGGTTACAGTGATGATTTTCGATGTGAAAAGACGGATGGGAGCGTGACCACTGGCAGGTTCTGGTTGAGCAGTATGACCTGTTTGTGAGACCTCTGTCTTCAGTAGTCCTATGTGTGTGTGTGTGTGTGCCTCGATATTTAGAGCACAGCTCCAGCTGGCTGGCTCTTGTGATTCAGATGGATATCAAAGATCCAGTGGCAGAACTCTTAAGATGAGCAAGACATTTTTTCCAGGAGCCTGGCCAAGGTTACTCCCGTAATGAGCACAGGCGAGAGACAGGCAGTGAAGAAAAGCAGCTTAAGTCATCATGCCTTGAGCTGAAGTTTGTGGGATTTTACTGTGAGCCAAATGGCCGTTGTATTTTGGTTTGCCTGCTCAATCAGCAGTGAACGCAGCCTCAGCTCCTTTGGAGCAAGTTACTTTATGTAACATTGCCCTTAAAAGTGTTTGCACGGTAATGAGAGAGACTTTCTTTAGAAACGTGAGAGTCAATCCAATGTCTCTTAAGGAGAGCGATCAAGGTATAACAACGTAAATATTGCATAGAGCGATTTGAACTGCTGTTAGCCTGTTCATAAATCCATTGCAGTATTTTTAAAGCAGAAACTAAGTTGTGGAGCGTTCCTCATTTATATTCCTCACTGTAATGGAAATGGAAATGAGTCACCCTGCCTCTTTGCAAGTGGGCGTTGGAATGAGGAATAAATAGATGGCCATTGTCAACCTTCACTGCCTGATTATCTCAACCCACTTACCTGTGTCATTTTGTGTTCTCCCTCCAGGAAACCTGACGAAACATATGAAGTCAAAGGCTCATACCAAAAAATGCCTTGAGCTGGGAATAGCAGTAACCTGCACATACAACACAGATGCGGAAGAAACAGGCAAGTTTGATCGCTGTCCATCGTTTTGTCAGATGGCCCTTCAGCCCATTGTGTTGGTGCTGACTCACTTGAGGGAGCTCCCCAGTCAGTACCACGCCCCCCACCCCATCCCACCCCACTCTTCTCTGCAGATACTTTTTTTTTTGTCTGCATCCTTTCCCAGTATTTATCCAGTTCGTCCTGTTGAAGTTACAACCGAAAGTGCCATAGGATGGCTCATTGCAAATGGTTAAAGCTTTTCATTTTTTTCTAGCAAGTCTCCTTATATGCCCCCCTGCAGGATGCCTTGTGAATTATCTCAAATCTGTGACCCCCTGGTTACTGGCCTGCCCATCATTGGAAACAGTCTCTCCCTGTCTGTCAAAACCCATTTTAAGGTTTTGCATACCTCTATTAATGTAATTTAACATCGTGGGTTCTAAGGAGTCTGCTGTCTGCCTGCCTACCCAAACACCCTTCGTCCCCCAGTACCATTCTAGCAAATCGCCTGAGCACCTATACCATCCCTTGGCATGCTTTCTTACAAGTTTGGTACCATGAATGCAGCCACTCTCAAATTTCTTCCTTACACGGGTTGCCATTTTAAGCTGAGATTGGCTCAGTGGTTAGCACTGCTACCTCATAGCACCGGGGACCTGCGCTCGATTCCAACCTCGGGCAACTGTCTGTGTGGAGCTCGTACATTCTCCCCATGTCTGCATGGACTTAGCTCTAGTTTCGTCCCACAGCCCAAAGATGCGTTAGGGTGGGTTGGCCCCATGCTAAAATTGCCCATAGTGTCCAGGGATGTGCAATCTGGGTGGATTAGCCACGGGAAATGCAGGGTTGCAGAGCTATGGTAAGTGGGTGGGATGCTGTTTGGAGGGTCAGTGTGGAATCAATGGGCTGAATGGCCTACTTCTACATGGTAATTCCTACTTCTATGATTACACAGAACTGGGAGGTTATTTGGACCTGGAAGGCATCAAATTGTGTTCATGGGACAGGAATGTTGCTGGCATGACCAGCATTTATTGCCCTATGTTTGGAAGATGCATGCTGGGATAGAGTCAATCAGGCATAGACCAGACCAGCTAAGGATGGCCAATTTAGTCAACCAGAAGAATTTTTCCAGACAATCAGCATTAACCTCTTCATTTCAGATTTTTAATGGAGTTCAAATTCCAAAAACTACTATGGCAGGATTTGAACCCAGGTCCCCAGAGTATTGCTTGTGTCTCTGGATTACTAGACCAGTGAAAAATACCACTAGGCCATCACCTCCTGCATTGCTTTAGCATCTTTTAGCTGGGATCATTAGATAGGAAACCCACTTACTCTTCTCCACCTTGTCAGGAGCATTTAAATTCTCTGTTTTTAATGTGTCTTGACAAGTCGCCTCTTGAAACATTTCTTCAGCTTTCCATTTAGTGACTGCTTCTTCTTACACAGTAGACCCTTTCCGCTCGCTATCCTTGTTCTGATTTCAAGGTTGCATCGATAAAGGTAAAATATTGCCAGTGCTGAAAATCTGAAACAACCACAGAAAATGCTGGAGAAGCTCAGCAGGTCTGGCAACGTCTATGGAGAGAGAAACAGAGTGAACACCTCAAAGTCTTCAGTTCTGAAGAAGAGTCAGACCTGCATTCAAAACATTAGCTGGTGGTTTTTTTCTGTCTGAGAGTTGCTCCCAGCATTCTCAGTGGTTGTCCTGTCTGCAGGGGCTGTACTTCCAAAATTCCCAAATTCTTGCGTGTTTTCCTCGGAACTAATTTGCAAATATTTTCTTGGAGATTTTCAGATTTGCATTGCTTGCTCCGATGTTCACTGTCTCTCAGCAGTTCGCCACCAGCAGTTACTGGTTGATCTGTTTCTGCTGTACTCCCTAATGGACCAGCAGTGCCCCTGTTGTTTGTGTATGTGTGTGTGTGTCTATGTCTGTGTGTGTGTCTGTCTGTCTGTCTATCTGTGTGTGTGTGTGTGTGTGTGTGTGTGTGTGTGTGTGTGTGTGTGAGAATATATAGGTAGATAAAGAGAAGCTGCCTAGCCTGGCAGCCGTTATTGAGAGAAAGGACGGGGTGTGAAACTGTAATATTCAAGCCAGGCTGTTGAGGGATGATGTCAGGAAAATATTTGCACACTCAAAGCAAATAACCACCCTCCATTTACGAAGCCAGCAATGTTTGAGGAGAAGGGAGGTAGCCAATTTAAAATTTTAGAACAGATTACAATAGATATTTATTGGGTTAAGATATTAAGGATTTTTTAAAAAATATTCATTCATGGGGGTATAGCCATTGCTGACTGGGCCAGCATTTATTGCCCCATCCCTAACTGCCCCTTGGTCTGAGTAGTTTTGTTAGGCCTTTCAAAGTCAGCTGTAGGCCTGGAGTCACGTGTAGGCCAGGCTGGGTGAGGACAACAGATTTCCCGCCTTAAATAGCAGATGAACCAGATGGGCTTTTACATCAATCAGCAATGGGCTCCATGGTTACCATTAGAATCCCTACATTATGGAAGCAGGCCATTTGGCCCATCAAGGCCACACGACCCCTCTGATGTCCATCCCACCCGGGCCCACCCCCTCCATCCTATCCCTGTGTTTCCCATGGCTAACCCATCAAGCCTGCACATCTTTGGACACTATGGGGCAATTTAGCATGGTCATTCCACCTAACCTGCATATCCTTGGACTGTGGGAGGAAACCGGAGCACCCAGAGGAAACCCATGCAGACACGGGGAGAATGTGCAAACTGCACACAGACAGTCTGTGCCTGAGGGTGGAATCAAACCCAGCTCCCTGGTGCTGTGAGGCAGCAGTGCTAACCGCTGAGCGACCATGCCACCTCACTCCCATTAGGCTAGCATTAACTTTACGTTTTCATTGAGTTCAAATTTCACTGTCTGCCACGAACCCCTGTCCACAGAGTTCTGTGGTTCTGGGTTACCAGTCTAATGACGGCATGGCAGCATTGCGCCTCCTGGGTTCTGGGACCAAGGTAGGTCAACCACGTAATAGATAAAACACGTTCAAGGGGCTGAATGGCCTTCTGGTGCTCCTATTCTCTATTGAGCAGCTCAAATGCAACACTTCTGACCGATTCGCAATTGGGATGAGCCATTTCTGAACGCTCAAAAACAAACTAACTAGGCTAGGGATGACAGGGCTGTCATATGAGGAGAAATTGGGCCTGTACCTACGAGGGTTTAGAAGGATGAGAGGAGATCTGGCTGAAACTTATGAAATGTTAACAAGGCTGGACAAATTAAGGCACAGAGAAGAGGGAGCCTCGAACCACAGGACACAGTGTAAGAATATGGATTAGGCCAGTTACAACTGAGATGCGGAGAAATTTCCTCAAGAGGGTAATGAACCTGAGGCTGTGAAGGCCTAATCACTGAATATATTGAAGGAAGAGATTGATACATTTTAAAATATTAAAGGCATTTAGAGAGAAAGTGGAGAAACGGTATCAAGATCAGTCATGATCATGTTGAATGGCCGAACAGGCTTGAGGGGTTGAATGGCCTATTCCAGCTCCGACTTACTAAAAGAGGAATAAGAAATTCCAGCGTTGAATTTGGAAACAGGACCAGGATCTCGAGACACAAACTGAAAACAACAGATGCAGGACACCACAGCGGGTCAGACAGCATCCATGGAGAGAGAGCAAGCTGACGTTTCCAGTCTAGATGACTCTTCATCAGAGCTGAAGTGAAGTGTGGAGAGGGCAGCATTTATGCTATAGTTGGGAGAGGGGGGATAGGGTAGTTCACCTGGACCTTCTCCAATCCTGTGTACTGCACCCAATCTGGCTTACCCTACCCTAGACTAACCAGTGTGGGTGACCACTTTGTAGAGCCCTCTGGTCTGTGCGCAAGTAGGACCCCAACCTTCCCGTAGCTGGTCATTTTAACACAGCGTCCGGCTTGTATGCCCACACGTCTCTCCTCGGCATTCTGCGGTGCTCCCATGAATCACAGCCCAAACTGGAGGAACAACATCCCATCTTCAGACTAGGCACTTTGCAGCCTTCTGGACTTAATATTGAGCTCAACACCTTCAAATTGTGAGTCATTTCATCCCTTTCTTTTAGTTTGTTATCGTGTCCTCCCATCCCAGTTACTGTCCTTTCAAGTCTGGCAGTTAAACACACTATTATTCTGCCATTCTCACATTCCAGTCACTAAATCTGAACTATCAACATCTTTTCTCCACCAGCACCCTACCCCCACTACACCACCCCCTCCCCCACTCCATCCACCCACCCACCCACCAAACTGTAGCATAAATGCTGCTCCCTCCACACTTCACTTCAGCTCTGATGAAGAGTCATCCAGACTGGAAACATTAACTTGCTCTCTCTCCATGGATGCTGTCTGACCCGCTGTGATCTCCTGCATTTGTTGTTTTCAGCACACATTCCAACATCTGCAGTAACTTGCTCCCACTAACTGCATGTCCTTGCTTTTCCCAGCATGTGAAAGATTGTAAAATTAGATGTTGACGTTAAGGAGAGAGGAGACACAGAAATGCTCTTGTGCCAGGGCTGATTAACTAGCAGTACCTAGCCAATGCACTCACTGGCTCTTAAACTTATTCTCTCTTTCAGGAATCCCAGAGGAGCCTGAGAAGGACGCTCTGAGTGACGTTCCAGTCCGGCATCAGTTTTCCGATCCGGAAGAGTCCGACGGAGTGGAGGAGGAGGGAGATGAAGACGATGACGATGAGGACGACGATGATGACGATCGCCAAGGTGACAGCACTCCGACCACCAGGTCGCGAAGCACGAGCCCACTCTCCAAACCATCGTCAAGCACCTTTGGCATCACCTCATCCTCTGCATTCGACGTTTCACACTCGAGTAACCAGTCTTCCCTCATCAGTTACTTGGTGACACTACCCAGAATTCAAGCAACTCAGTTCATGCCACCCAGTTATTCACACACAGGGACTCCACTGACAGACTATCCGAGAAATTTGCAGAGCAGGCTGGCAGAGTCAATTGAACACAAAGACAGACTGGACATCCCAACACCCCCCAATGTGTGGCTACCACGTACCAGCGACGACGCGTCCTCGAGAGATGATAGCTCCAGAGAGATGTCCCCCTCGGGAGACACCGGTTCGAGTGCTCACCCATCACCGGCCTACGATGGTTCCCCAGGCAGCGACCCCTCACCGACGCCACGAAGGTATTTATCCCCGAGGAGGGAGCTCTCACCCAGAAGGCACTTGTCCCCGAGGAGAGAGATTTCCCCAATCCGGCACCGCTCGCCAAAGAGGGACACCTACCTGAGTGAGTTCTCTCTGAGGCGAGATGCTTCCCCGAGGCGTCCCTTCCTCCAGAGGAGGGAGATCCAGTTGCCAAGGCAGCTCTCCCCCGTCAAAGACCTCTCCCCGAGAAGGGAATTGTCACCAAGGAGGGACTACAGAGACAGGAGGCACATGCCTTTGGTGAGAGCGACGTCGCCCAGGCGGGGCTGCCTGCAGAGTGGACCCATCGCAGGCCCATACATGCAGCATTCAGACATGAGCCTGGTGAGTATCCACGCTGACCCAACTGGCTCGGTTAAAAAGTCTCAACTGTGTTTTAGGCAGTGCTTCAGTAAAGAGGGAGTGCCACACTGTTAGAGGGTCAGTGCTGAGGGAACACCACACTGTTGAAGGAGTGACCAAGTTCATAGAAGAATCCCTTCAGTGTGGAAGCAGGCCCTTTGGCCCAACAAGTCCACACCAACCCTCAGAGCATCCCACCCAGACCCATCCCCCGTAATCCTCACATTCCTGCACACTATGGGGCAATTAAACATGGCTAATGCACCCTAACCTACACATCTTTGGACTGTGGGAGGAAACCAGAGCACCCAGAGGAAACCCACACAGACACAAGGAGAACATACAGACTCCATACAGACAGTCACCCGAGGTTGGAATTGAACCCGGGTCCCTGGCACTGTGAGGCAGCAGTGCTAACCACTGAGTCACCATGCCACCCCAAGTGATGCCCTGCAGTTGAGAAAAGGAGCTGTGTAACTGCAAGGTTTTCTAAACTCAAGATTTCTCCTGGATTCCCCACTGGATTTATTCACGACTAGATTACTGAGTTCTGGTCTCGCCTGCAAATGTAGAAATCTTCTCTGCATCCAAACTCCTGAGCCCTTTCAGCATTGTTAAGCCTGTGCATAGGTCACATCCTCAAATTTCTCTTAAATGAGAAAGGGAGCCAGTAGATTCAGTCTTTCCAGATGTTCTAACCACTGAATTTGTTCATCCTCCTTGGTTATTGTGAATATGAAGTGCTGATATTTTTAAAATTTCTCTTATTCTAGGGGCTTGTGTAGACTAATAGCTACTTTAACATTAAAATATTGACCAGTCATTAATCAGCTCATATGAAATATGAAGAAAAATAAGAATTTAAAGTCTTCGACATACAGCTTTGAGGAACAATAGGAAGGATGGTAACAGCGCAGGCTGAGATGAGATTTAATTGTGTAAAATTAGAGGGGATTAGGTCATGTGATGGCAACAGCCCTGTGTCCCTCGCATAGCAAACAAGTCAAAGTCCAGGGAGGCAAAGATTTAAAATGATTGATATCAGGATTGGAGGGGTCTGGACCATTTAGGACTGAGAGGAGGAAACATCTTTCACCCACAGTGTAGTCAGCCTGTGGAATTTACTACCACATCAGGCTGTGGAGGCTGGGTTAATGAGTATATCCCTGAAAGAGACAGGTAAATGTTTTAGATATTAAAGGCAGCAAGGGAGATTGTGAGAAACGGGGAATATAGCGTTGAGAGAGAAGGTTGGCCATGATCATAGGCATAGCACGTACAGTCATACAGCACAGAAACAGACCCTTCAGTCTGACTTCAGAGGAAGCAATCGCCTAGTGGTATTATCGCTGGACTGTTAATTCAGGGACTCAGATAATGTCCTGGGAATGTAAAGAAAAGATGTGACAAGTGAATCTATCCCTGTTTGGAGTTAGAGATCTTTAACCCTTCTGGTACTTGCTGTTGCTAATCGCTGGGGACTTCTTCTAAGCAACTAACTCTGCTCACCCCATCACCATATCTATCTATCCCTATCGCCCTCCAAAGCTCATACAGCATCCCTTGGCACGTATCTACGCTGTTCACCTCAACCTACTCTGTATGGTAGGCAGTTCCAGTGAGAGACTGCACCTTGCTCTGTACTGAGTGGCATTCTACAGTTTAGGGACATGCCACCTTTGGAGGTCAGTGGGCACCTCGGGGGCTGGGGTACAACATCACGCCAGAGAATATTATTTTTGGTTTAATAAGTTTCCGTTATCTGTTTGATTGTGCTTTTGTTACAGTGCCCCATTGGACAACCTTGTTATACTTTAGAAACAGGTCATTCAACCCCAAATGGTCTCCCCGTCTCTACTTTAGCTCAGCCCGTCAACATAATTGGTTGATTTATTGAAGCGTAATTGATAAGTGGGAGGGGGTGCTTGGAATACCTCACAAAACACAGCGGTGAAATTTATTTCATGAGATACGGATGGAAGAAAATGCAATGAGAGTGGGGGCTGGGGCTACACTGGGCTCTGGTTTCCTTTAAGTTGCCTTTCTATTTACATTTGGGTCTTCCTTTTGAAATTTGCAGAGAACATCTCACCAGAATCCATTGGACAACAGCAGAATGATTCCCTGGCCGTCGTATCCTGTGTGTGAAAATGCCAAAGGAGACCAGGGCCATGCCATTCTCCCCAATGGGCCTCACGGTTGCCTCTTCAGCCACCTTCCACTGCACTCACAACAACAAGTACGGACCCCGTACCAGATGATCCCCATTGGAGGCATACAGATGGTCCATTCTGGAGCTGTCCCTTTGCCAGGGCTGCTGCCGGCTTCTCAGCTCCCCCTGGGGACGAGGAGGAGGGACGACAGCGTCATCGACGAAGCCACCCACTGCGTCATCGAGAGCATCAAAGAGATGGACATCTTTTCCAAGTCCGAGGATGCACAAGTGGCATCCCCGATGGCTGTGTCGCCCCCCCGGCCAACCAGCCCCACGGATCCCCTCGGCGCCGAGGTGGGGGGTGGCCCCGGTGAGGAGGGAGTGCGCGGTCGGATGGTGGAGCAGCGGACGTTGCGGGGCCCGTCAGCGACCAGCAGTGGGTACGGCGAGCACCCAACCCCCACTGGACAAGGGGGCGAGGACCTTCGACCTCCGGCAGAAGACGGGGAGCGAGCCGGGAGGGCAGGGTGCCCCCCAGCTGGTTGGGCCTGGGGCATTTCAGCAAGTCCACCGTGAAAACCCCTGGGTGATTGGATATGACCACCAGGAGTGACTGGTGCCCACATTGAAAGGAGCGAGAGAGAAAGAGAGAGGCAGAGCAAGAGAGATTGTCAGACAGAAAGCATGGACTCCACGACTGGGAGACGTTCACTGAGGGGCTGGGGTGCGAAGTGAGGACAATTAAGACACAGTGCAACACAGTGCCGTCCTGTCTGGATTCCCAGTGAAGGCAAGAGTTTGGGGAGAGGCTGGATAAACAGGCAGGAAGGAATGAGAGCATGCTGCCACCTTTATCTATTTGTGGTCTAGACTTTGAACGTGCGAAACATTTTCTATTTGTCTGTCAGAAGAAAGGAAAAAAAATAAACCCTGACCAAAATCAAGTTTCTTCAGTTGTCCTTGTTAAATATTTTTATTTTTTTTTAAGAAAGTGTTGCAGATATTTTGTGCCTTTTATTTTTGCTTGAACTCCTGTATGCATTATGAAGGAAAGCGAGAAATTGTACATATTTTAGAATTTTGTGTACATGGCTTAATAATTGTGACGTTTTCTTTTCAGAGCACTTGTTATATTTTTGGGGGGAGGGTGGGGGTTTTGTCTCGAATGATGTGAATGATTGGAAACGGTTTATTTTTATGGGTTCGGGTGATGGGGCAAAGTATCATGTGAGGTTGCACTAAAAATGTATTTTTATACAATTGAACTACCCTTATGTACAGCAATGATCCTGTGATACTAATATTTATTACCATTTTTTGTTTTATAACTTGTGGAGCCTCTGTTCCTCCCTCCCATTGTAGGCGACTCTGACATGAAGCATGGGATTTGTTTTTTTTTTGCAGAAGTTAGAATAAAGATTTGTAACGCTGTAAATTGTTTGCTGCTGAGATTCCGAGGGGTGGGCATTGCTATCGGAATCGATTCCCTGTCTCCTTTGGAAAGATGAAACCTTCGCGAATAATTCTTCTTCGGCTTTAGTTCCAGCAGCCAGTGCTGGCTTTGTGGGGCTGTTAGGGAAGAGAGAGGCAAATGGTACTTGAAGGAAGACCCGATAGAGCAACAAACTTTGAGGTGCAGATCTTTCCCACTTTCCCCATCTGTCTGTCCCTCTCTCCTTCCTTGCCTGCTTACGAGCTGCCCTTTCGTTGTCTGCTGCTGTCCTTAGGAACCCCCAGCATCTACACCCCAACGTCAAGTCCCATTGAAAAATCCCTTCCCAACCCTAGCTCCCACATGGGCCTTTCCTGGTCAGGATGACTGAGATAGACAAGGCAGTTGAATAGCCTGGGATGGAACGGGTAAACCTCACCTCCTGCTCCGTCATGAAACATAGGTGCTGCAAGTTGACTGGTTGCTGGAGACACCACCAGAGTGTTTTTATGAGACCCTATTTTCCCAAACTTGCATCACAACCCGCTCCAGGTGTATAGAATGACAGAGTCCCACCAGTGTGGGAGCAGGCCCACCGAGTCTACACCGACCCTCTGAAGAACATCCTGCCCAAACCCACCCCCCCTACCCTATCCCTGTAACCCTGCATTCCCCATGGCTAACCCACCCAGCCTGCACATCCCTGGACACTATGGGTAATTTAGTACGGCCAATCCACCCTAACCTGCACATCTTTGGACTGTGGAAGGAAATCAAAGCACCCGGAAGAAACCCGTGCGGACACGGGGTGAGTGTGCAAACTCCACACAGACAGACACCCAAGGATATAATTGAACCCGGGTCCCTGGTGCTGTGAGGCAGCAGTGCTAACCACCGAGCCACTGTGCAGCCCCTACCTGCTAAAAGCCAGCCCAGAAATCAGCGCAAACAAAATCAATTTATTTCTTAAAACTGTAAGTCTTTCAGGAGCATGTTTAAATTTGTTAAATCGGGATATCAGACAGTATTGCCCACTCCTTTTATATATATATTATATATATATAATTTTTTTAAAATGACTTACCGTGATTATGCACTTAAGAAGAGAATAGATTGAAAACCGAAGAATGCATATGATGTAATCATTTGTTTGAATTAAATTTTTAACCCAGACTGTTGTCGTACTCTTATAAATGAAGTGCTTATTGGTAATTTTAAAATATAGTACTGTTTAGCGTTGATTGAATTGTATCAGGCCGGTGTACATCTTTTACGCCTTTGTGAAGGTTTAAAACAAAAAAACATATTTTAAACTTATATGTGAATATTTTTTGTGTGTTGTGCTTGATAAATTTAGCAGAGACGGAAAATACATTCCAAGAAACCTGTACATATTGTATATTCCAAGTGAGTTATCTGTGTAATTCTTTTGTGTAATTTAGTCATAAACTGACACTGTCACCACATTTCCTGTTTTCACACTTAACTGTACAGCAAAGACTTGAACAACAAGCGTGATAAAAAGCACAGACCTGTCATTTTAAACAAAATATTCTATATATATATTATATATATATGGGGTTGGGTGGGAGAGGGGTGGTAGGGTCAGGGGAAGAACCCTTTTGAAAATGTGTGTATGTGATGTTCAGTGCAAATAAAATGTGAGGTGGTATTATCTGTTGTGTTTAATTGTGGTTTCTGCAGGATTACGTTGAGGAGCTCACGCTGATCCCATTGTCCTTATCCATCTGTCTGGTAGTGTCGGAGAGCGAGTTTTGGCTCATATCATTGTTCAGGACCTGAGCATCGGGAGGAACGTCATGTCCAAGTTTGCTGACGGCAGCAAGTTCTCTGTGACCAAAACCAAGATTGCTGGAAAGGCTCAGCAGGTCTGGCACCATCTGTGGAGAGATATCAGAGTTAACGTTTCGGGTTGAAACGTTCGGGTTGAATAGTTCTGAGGAAGAGGTCACTCGATCCGAGAGGTTATCTCTGATTTCGCTACAGTTGCTGCCGGACCTGCTGAGCTTTTCCAGCAATCTCTGTTTTTGTTTCTGATTTACAGCATCAGGCGTTCTTTCGATTTTCAGCGAGTTCTCTGTGTTGGAGTGTGGAGCAGAGTAGGAGATCTCAAGGGGGCGTGGAGTGGTGGATAGGGCACAGGGATGATGTGGCGGATGGAATTTATTGCATAAAAGCACGAGGCGATGTATTTTGGCAAGAGGAATGAGACAAAGCAAAGTAAGCCGACCAAAGAGATCTTGGGGTGCAGGTTCATAGTTCCTCGAAAACAGAGTCACAGGTAGACAGAGTAGTGACGAAGGTGTTTGGTTCACTGACCTTTATTGGTCAGTGCATTGAGTATAGACATTGGGAGGTCATGTAGCTGCTGTACAGGACATTGGTTAGGCCGTTTTTGGAATACTGCATTCAGTTTCCATCCTGTACAACCCTATGACTTTAAGCCAAACAAGGCAGTTTTAAAGTGTTGGGGGTGGGGTTGCTGTGCAGGAACCAAGAGAACTGGGAGTGTATGGATTTAAATCTTTGAAGACCACAGGACCAGTTGAGAAGACAGTTTGAAGATCAGAACTTTATATGGAGTGTCCTAGAGTACAAAAGCAAGGAAGATATGTTAAACAACCATACATACTGGCCAGGCCTTGGTTGGAGCTTTGTGTTCAATTGTGGGTACTCGGGGCAGTGGCATAGTGGTATTGTCACCGGACATATAATCCAGGAATGAAGGCTAATGTTCTGGGTTCATGGCCAACGCTGAAGTCTGAGCTCGATTTAAACAGAGATGGAATGAACAACTAGCCTAATGCCAACCACTGGTAATCTGGTTCACTGATGCCCTTTAGGGAAGGAAATCTGCTGTCCTTATCTGGTCTGGCCTACATGTGACTCCTGACTCGCAGCAATGCGTTTGACTTTAGATTGCCCACTGATCATTTCAGGATGGACAATAACGCTGGAATGCAGGTGGTGGTGTTCATGGAAAGTGGCTACTCTTGCCTTTGTAGGGGGGAGAAGTGGTAAGTTTGGAAGCTGCTGTCAGAGAAGCCTTGTCTCAGAAATGGTGCATGTTGCTGCCAGTGGAGGGGACAATTCCCAACCCAACCCACAGCTTCCAAAGGCTCTCCATTATTTGTCCAGTTGTCCCAGTTAGGTGGATTGGCCATGCTAATTTTCCCTATAGTGTCGAGGGATTTGCGGCCTAAGTGGGTTATCCATGAGAAATGCAGGTTACTTGGATAGGGTAGCAAGTGGGATGCTGTTTGGATGGTTGGTGCAGACATAATGGGCTGAATGGCCTCTTCTACACTGGAGGGATTCTATGATTTGGCAAGTCCTCATAATCCTAGTGTGTGTATAAAAGCATTAGTGTTTCCAGCATGACTATCCCTGCTGTGATCAGTTGACGAACAATGAACATGATCTGACAGTAGAGTGCCATGTCGTCAGGCTTCCTATTGAGGGGTATCCAGAAATGCTCTGAAAACGACACCTGGTTTTTATACATTAGCAGATCTGGATAAAATGAGTTGTCTTCAGAGTTGCAGCGATTCAAGATTAATCCATTTGAGAAACAGGGTGCTCTCTGTGGAGTTTGGGAGTGAAAATGTATATCTTATTAATTTGGTGCCATGCCTTGATGATCATGCAGTTGACACATCAACAGAGAAGAGCTAAAAGTGGTTGTAAAGACTGGTGGAAAATGGAGACTTCAGAGAGATGGTGATTCCTATTGGTCCAAGCTCCAGTTTAAAACATAACTGAGATCTCAGCAAGCCTCACTGTTCTTATAAATTGAAAACTAGGTCTGATAAAGAAATGTAAAACCTCTTGCCATCTTTATTGACATTACTAATAGGGATTCTGTGGCATCTCTACAATTTAATTTCCAAAGCACCACTTAGAAATCGTATGAATTAGTGGAAGTGTTTGCATTGGTGGTTCAGTGGTAGATTTCTCACCTGCTTTGTGGGAGGTCTCGGTTCAGTTCCCAGCCAATGCATGGTACTTCTTTCCGTCCCTTCTCAAATACTCATGACAATAAATGATTCAATTTAAGTGACTAATAAACGGCCAGGTTGGAGTAAAACTCCCTCTGGCTTTATCAGGGGAGAGAGAGTGGTGTAGAACTGAAGTTACAGGACTAGTAATCCACAAAGCCCAGGCTAATCCTCTGGGGATATAGGTTCAGAAAATATCGTACTAACAGGTGGAATTTGAATGCAATTTATTTGTAAATCCGGAAATAAAAACCAGTCTTGAAACTACACATTTATAATAAAGAAGCTGTTGTCCTTTAAAGAAGGGTGTCTGACCTCATACATGAGACTTCAAAAAAAAATCTTAATTCTCGCCCTAACCCCCTGAAATGGCTGAGTTGGCCAATCAGTTCCAGGGAAATTCAGGATGTTCTTCTTCATGACGGATGAAAACCAAACACAAATGAGTGAACTGAAATTTAATTTAACAGTTTTTTTTAAGAAAAGACTGAAATTGGCAAAAGGACATTCAGTAGAAACCTGGAATATCACACCTGAAAGGTACCAAGGACGCTTCAAAGGGATAGTTATAAAAAGGAGAAACGCACTACAAACTGAACTGTAATGTCCTGGGAGTTATCTCAGACTGTGACTATGATGGGCATGAAGACAGTAATTTGGACAAGAGACATAAGTTGTGTTTTCTCCTTTCACAAATACACAAAACAGGCATTTCAGGCTAGTTTAACCCGAGTCTTTATGTTCTCGTGGATGAAGATGTGCTAGTGAATTAAGATGCTCATGTCTGGATCACAGTTGAAGGTTCGCCCACTAGTCATTCTCGCATTGCAGGTAATGGCCTCCCTCACTCAATTACTAGAAGCCAGCAAGCCAGCACAACGTTCAAATGGAAATAGAACTAAAGGATTTCAACTAACCAGCAAAGCCAAGAATCTCAAAATCAATAGCTCAGCTATCATCATTCTACTCTTTACTCTTATCAGAGATTGAACTGTATATCTTGGAGCTTTTATCTTAGCTTTGGGTGTCTGTATGATAAGCTCAATCATTGTTACCTCAAGAAAGCCTAGCGATATTAATACCTTTTAAAACATGAGTTCCTCAGATCTGGGAGAAAGGTATCAAGGGAATATGGTCCTTAATGAATTAACCTGGCAGTGACCAAGCAAAGGAGTGATTAATGAAACAGCTAGTTCTTACTTCCTCAGAGTTTGACAAGTTGGGATATCCCATCTGAAATTATCAAAACCTGGGAAGTCTTACCTGGAGTCTGGTCATAACTGATGTGGCACCCCATGACAGAGACATTTCTTGACAATGTCCATCAAGGAAGGGAACCTGCTCATCTTACCCAGTTATGGAATTCCCTGTTCTGCAGCAAGCAAGAGGAGTAGGCAAATGGGAATGCCAAATTTCCGATGTCCATCATGGTCTCACACACACCGTCCTCACTTTTACACACAGTATAGCCATTCCTTAAGTGTGACTGGTTCAACACCGTGGAATACCCAATCTAATTGCTGTGTAGGAGCCCACTCACCAGTTCAGACTGGACCAATTCAGTTAGATGACTCCTGACCACATTCCCAAGGGTGACCAGGAATGGACAATAAGTGCCAGGCTCCAGGCAGGGAGGCCCACACCCTAAGAATGAATTTTAATAATACCATCAATGCTGCTGACTGCCTCTCAGCTTGCTTTTAACAAGTTCCCACATGGGAAACTGAAGCGAAGGTAGCAAGCACATGTGATCCAGAGTAATTTGAAAAACTGGACCCAAAGTTGGTTTAATGCTAGGAGACAGAGAATGGTGATAGGAGATATCCAGTGGTGTTCTAAAGGGATTAGTGCTGGGTCCCTAATTGTTTTTGATACATATATATATATATATAAACAATATAGAAGAAAATGTTGGTGGGGGTGATTAGTAAGAAGTTTACAAATAGAGCAAAGGTGGTTGACAGTGAGAAGGTTTTAGGTTACAGGAGGATACGTGTGGATTTGGTCAGATGGGTGGACCAGTGGCAGATGGAATTTAACACTGATAACTCTGAGGTGATGCACTTTGGAAGAAGCAACAAGACAGGGGACTACTCATGGAATGTTAGGACACTAGGAAACTCAGAGGAATAGACGGATTTTGGGTGTTTGCTGACAAATCCCAGAATGCAGCAGGACAGGTTAATAGGGGTGGTTAAGGCATACGCAAGACATAGATTATAAGAGTAGGCAATTTATGTTGGAGCTGTACAGGAGTTTGGTCAGGCCCAGTTGGAATATTGTGTGCGGTTCTACTCCCCACAGTACAGGGGACGGTGCCTGGGAGATGCAGCACAATGTGCCTGCCATGGAGCATTTTAGCTACAGAGAGAGGCTGGATAAGCTTGGCTTATTGTTTTCTTTGGAGCAGAGAAGACTGAGGGGGAACCTGATTGGAGTAAGATTATGAGAGACATAGATAAGGTGATTAGGAAGCAGCTGTTTCCCTTAGTCAAAGGATCAGTAACAAAGGGAGATGATTATAAGACGAAAGGCAGAAGGTTTACAGGGAGTTTGAGGAAAGACTTCTTCACCTAGAGGGTGGAGAGGTTCTGGAAAGCGTTGTCTGGAAGGGTAGTTGAAGTGGGAAAAATTACAATCTTGAAAAAATACTTAGATGAGCACTTGAAGTGTCAAAACATTCAAGGCTGTTGCCCCAGTGCAGGAAAGTGGGACGAGTATAGATTGGTCAGTGTAGATGTGATGGGCTGAATGGCCTCTTCTGTCCTGTATGATTCTTTGCCCTCTGCAATAACCACTTGTATATACTTGACCAAAGCACTTTAGAGTAAGTAAAGAACTGGCAATAGATTCCCAGTGACACTGATGCCCGATGAATAAATAAATAAGCAGCAGGGAATGAGAAATAGAAAGGGTTGGGAATATTCAGTGGGACCGGCAGATCCTGTTAGGAGAGGAACAGCGTTAATGTTTATCTGAGGTGATGGTTCTCTAGAATTGGATAAAACCCAGCTGAACTGCATAGAATGTGTTGTCTTCTGTTGCAGAGTGAGATAATTGAGTGAAGTCATCATGTCAGACAGCACAGAAGTGATTCTTTGGCCTCTTAGCAAAACCGATGGGCCAAATGGCCTGGTCTGTGCTGTATGACTCTATTACTGTACATAGTGAATTTACGTACATCAGCTACTGCTTGATCCTGTAATAAATTTGTTGCTTTGCTAAACTCTCTTGGGTAAGATCATGTCAATGTGTAAGCTGTAGAAAAGTGGTGGAATTATAATGATCTCAGCTCTGAATGTGGTATTCAGATCACAGTTCATTGTAGGGATCAATTGGCCTCATTGTGGCCAATGTAACTGTTGTGCTATTAATCCGCTCACCGAGATTCTCCTCTGAGATATCACAAAATTATTTTTTCAAATCTCTGCTTTCCTCAGCCTGACCGGGTTTTTGCAGCTAGTTGCTGAAGAACAAAGGAAGAGAATTGTTCTGCTCACAGTCTTTGTCCTGACGATGAGAAGAGAAGCCTTTAGGAGTTGCCAAGGAATGAAGTGGGGTATTCCCAATGCGTGTGTCAACTGGTGATGACCAATACATTAAAATATACTTACTGTATAGAATCACAGGCCATTCAGTCCACTACGTCTGTACTGGCTGTCTCAATGCACAGTTCGCTGAGTGCAATTCCCTCGCCTTTTCCTTGTACACCTTTCCCTTTCATTCCACTCTCAAGCTGCCCACTCCAAACCCGCTACATGAAAATATATTTCCTTACGTCACTTTTACATCTTTTGCCAATTCATTTAACTTCCAGCCTCCGTTTCACAAGTGGGAAGAGTTTCTCCCTATCTACTCTGTCCAGACCCTTCTAGATTTTGAACAATTCAATCAGATCTCTGTTCAGCCTTCTGGTTTCCAAGGTCAACAGTCCCAACTTCTCCATTCAATCTTCAAAAATGAAATTCCTCCTTCCTGAAAGACTCTAGTAAACCTTTACTGTCCTCTCTCCAATACCTTCACCTCCTTCCTAATGAGAGCTGCCTTACACTGTACACAACATTCTAGCTGAGGTCCAGAAAATCTCTTGTACGAATACAACATTGTTCTTTTGCTCCTGCATGCAATGCCCTTCTTAATAAATAAATAATAAATTCAGAAGTCATATGACACCAGGTTCTTGTCCAACAGGTTTATTTGAAATCGCAATCTTTTGGAGCGTTTTGGTGACGAAGGAGCAGCGCCTCAAAAGCTTGAGGTTTCAAATAAACCTGTTGGACTATAACCTGGTGGTCATGTGACTTCTGACTTTGACCACCCCGGTTCAACACTAGCGCCTCCACTTCATAATAAGTAATAGAATGTTTAATTAACAGCTCTCTCCATCTGTCCTGTCCTGCTCCCTTTAGAATTGAGCCCTTTATATTTGTCTTTGCATGTTCTGTATAAAATGAATCCCCTCACATTTCTCCATTGAACATCATCTGCCCTGCATGCTTGTACTTGTCGATGTCCTTTTGAAGGTCTACATTGTCCTCCTCACAGTTTACAACTCTGGAAAGCTGCAGAGCCCCCTGCCTGGTCTTAACCTCCCAGGTTTTGTCTTGTTCACAAATTTTTGAAAGTGTGCTCTGTGCACAAATCTTTAGGTCATAAAGGAAGACACATGATACTACCTGCTCTAGTGTTATGGGCTTGTTTTTGATTCAGGATCAGCAGTTCATTGAGTGGCTATATTTGGATAGGTACGTGCACACTAGGAGCTTTAAGACAGTGTCGGTGTGCCACAGATTTTGCTTCCAAGTCCAGAATGCTCTCAGTTCAAGATGCAATCTTGCAACTTTAGTACACAACTCCGAATGCTTTGGTACAGTGTCTTTCCTTTCATTCATGCGTGGGATATAGGCAACATTCATGTCCTCGAACAGATGGACTCTCTGGACTGTTTTGGAGGGTAATTGAGAGTTAATCCTATTGTTGTGGGTCTCAAGGAGCAGATATCCTGCCATGTGGGATCATTAATAAACCAGATGGGTGTTACACCTGCAGTTGCCAATTGGCTAAATTCTACTTCCAGATTTTAATGATTAATTCAAATTTTGCCATCTGTTATGGTGGGATTCAAACTATTGCCCCCATAACATTAACTGAGGTCTTTGATTTACTTGTCCAGTCACATTGCCACTACCGCACTGCCTTCTCTGCCAGTGGGGATGCATTGTCATACACTAGCTTTCAAATTGATGTGGGGGGCCTGTCTGCTGGATGTAAAAGTCTTACGGTGCTGTTTTGGAAACGACTGGGAGAGGGGTTTCCTTCAGGTATCCTGCCCAAAATGTATCACTCATCCAGCATCACTGGGGCACACTCCTGGAATCCCCTCCCTAAGGGCATTGTGGGTCTACCTACAGCACATGGACTGCAGAGGTTCAAGACGGCAGCTCACCCCCACCTTCTCAAGGGGCAACTAGGGACAGGCAATAAATGCTGGCCCAGGCAGTGACTCCCACATCCTACGAGAGAATAACCAAAAAAAATCACGTGTCAAATTGTTATTTACGGGAAGCTTGCTTTGTGCGGATTCTGCTACCCTGTGTTATGACAGTTGTTGGGATGTTGGGAATGGTGCCATTGAAACACAACGTTTTCAGAATCACACCAGACTGAAAATGTTAACTCTGTTTTTCTCTCTCTGTACAGACGCTGCCAGACCTGCTGAGTTTCACTATCACTCTCTGTGTTTGTTTCTTCTTCCTCATTTAGACCAGGTATGCTGCACTGTAAGCCATTTAGACTTAAAATATAATCATAACATAGAAACCCTACAGTGTAGAAACAAGCCACTCAACTCAACACTGATTCTCTAAAGGACATCTGACCCAGACCCATCCTGCTACATTTCCCCATCCCTGAACGCTATGCATAATTTAGCATGACCAATCCACCTACCTTGCACTGTGGGAGGAAACCAGAGCATCCAGCAGAAACCCACACAGACACAGAGAGAACGTGCAAACTTGACACAGATAGTTACCCAAGACTGGAATTGAACCCAGGTCTGTAACATTGTGAGGCAGCAGTGCTAACCACTGAGCCACTGTGCTGTCCAGGTCTTCTCATGTAGTATAAGTGATCAATATTTCACCAGCCAAGCACTCATGTCAGATCTGTTAGAGACTAGGCTGCCAGCAAAGTTCCCTCAGCCAAGTATCAGCTTGCCTGAAGAGAGAAGAGTCAAAGTTGACTAAGTTTCTAGCTGCAGAGCCCTTATCTCAATCTTAGCCTTCGATCAGAGTAAGAACAGCATGGAACAACACACTCGAAAACAGGCAGATGTTTGGGGGTGGGGATTTGGGCGGAAGGGGGTCAAACAAACCTAGAAGCACTGCCCAACAACAACACCTCCGGACAATATTCCCAACATGCACCAGGTGTGTGTTCCTGGATCCCTGCCGTTAAGAGCTACAGGACGCCACAGTGCCAAAAGAAAGAGAAAGTCATCAGTTAGAACATAAGAACGAGGAGTAAGAGTCGGCCATTCAGCCCCTCAAGCCTGCGCTGCCATTCAATACAATCCAGGCTGATCTCATCTTGGCTTCAATTCCACTTTCCTGTCCACTCCCCATAACCCTTCACCCATTACGAGTTAACAATCTGCCTACCATCTCCTTTAATTTACTCAAAGTCCCACCACTCACCGCACTCCATAGAGTCATGACCCTTTGAGAGAAGTAATTTTTCCTCATCTCTGTTTTAAATCTGCTACCCCTTATCCTAAAACCCATGACCTCTCATTGTAGATTGACCCACAAGGGGAAGCACGTGTCCTGTATCTACTTTATCATGACTTTATCAGTCCCCTTTAGCATCCTACATAACACAGTTGACCACAATGTAACTGAACCAGCCCAGTCCTCCTTATTTGATACAACATTTGGTGCCATTCATACACACATTATTTAAAAAAAAAACTTGGTCAGGTCAAAGACGTGTCTTGAGGGGCAGTTTAGAAACCAATGAATTACCATCAGGGAACTATGCAGGCTCACCTCCTGTTACAACATGAAAAAACAGCTCCAGTCCCATTATTCCCCTTTCCATAGCCTAGTGGAGCTGAGGTTAACACTCTGCCTTGCTCCACACCCAGGTCAGATTGACCATAAGAAAATATTATTCTATGGCCAATATTTCGAGAGAATAACAAATGTCTGGTTAGCAGATTAAGACATTAATTCAGTCCCTGTAGGCTTGTTTGCATTCATAAACTGAATTGAATGATGTGATTGAATTTTTACCCTGTAGTTAGATCCTGCTGATTGGCTAGTGTCTCTACATTATGTACACAGTGCTTCAAATTAACTGCACTGAGAGACAGCTTCAAGTCAGTGGTTTATAACCATGCTGTTTATCTAAATACTGGCTGATGGTTAGGTATTGGATTGAGTAAGCCTGGGAGATGGACGCCGAAAATCCAGTGCATTACGAATTCAAACTAACACTCAAGAGAAGCTGAATTCAGTTTTCAAAAAAACTGGTCTTGCTCAAGGCAACTGTGAAGTTGTTGCATGTGTGATTCAGTGGGGAATAGAAATCTGACATCTTTGCTCAGCGTGAGCGTGTCAGTGGGTCTGATCAGAGGCAATGTGCTGGAATTACTCAACAGGTCTGACAGCATCTGCAAAGAGATTTTTTTAAAAAAATCAGAGTAAATGTTCTGTGTTGAATGTGACTTCCCCAGAGCTGAAGGGAGGTGGAAGTTTGGAAGAAGGGCTACTGGACCTGAAACGTTAACTCTGCTTCCTGTCTCCACAGATGCTACCAGACCTGCTGAGTTTCCCCAGTGATTTCTGTTTTTGTTGGAAGTAGAAGTCTGGTGGGTTTTATCCTTTGAGAAGGTGGGATGGGAAGAAAGAGGTAGAAATGAGGTAAAGGGTGGGAGAGACTGAATGACAACGATGTTGGGGTGGGGCTTGACTCTGGGATCTCACACCGACTCTAATGAAGGTCACAACAAACTAGCATCAAATTAAACAGGGAATAAGGAAGACTTATGAGATAATAGCCTTAATTGCAAAGGGAATGATGTATAAAAGTGTAAAAGATCTCAGCTGGAGTACAGTGAACATTTTTGATCCCTTTATCTAAGGAAAGTTATCTGGCAATGGGGCAGTCCACAGAAGATGCTGTCTTTCAGATGAGACACCAAATTCCTGACTGTCTTCTTTGGGACACACGAAGAATCCCAAAGAACTATTTCAGAGAAGGACTGGGAAGAATTCCCCGGTATGCTGGTCAATATTTATTCCTCAACCAACACCTCATAATAGTTAATTTGATCACTAACACATTGGCTCTAAGTCAATCAATTTCTACGTTTACTGCAACTGCTCTGAAGTATGTTGTGATAGTCAATGGTGCTGAAATCTGTCTATATGCATTAGCAGCAGTTATAAGCATAGCCAGAACATTGGGCAGAATACCTTTACTGTCCTTCAGAAGTGTCTAAAGGTCTTTTAAATCCCTTAGGTAAAGCAAGCTGGGTCTGGATTTAAAGTTTCATCTGAAAGACAGTACGTCCACCATTAATCTTCGCTCCTAATTGGCCTTCTCTTCTTAAATTTGGCATATCACGAGAAAACGATCATGGTGTGGGACAGCACGGTGGCTCAGTGGTTAGCACTGTTCCCTCACAGTGCCAGGGAACTAGATTAGATTCCACCCTCGGGTGACTGTGTGCGCATTCTCCCAGTGTCTGCGTGGGTCCCCTCTGGGTGCTCTGGTTTCCTCCCACAGTCCCAAGATATACAGGTTAGGGTGGAATGGCAGTGCTAAATTGCCCACAGTGTCCAGGGGTGTGCAGGCTAGGTGGATTAGCCATGGGAAATGCAGGGTAACAGAGATAATGTAGAGTGATGTGTCTGGGTGGGATGGTCTTCGGAGGCTTAGTGTGGACTCAGTGGGCTGAATGGCCTCTTTCCAGTCCAACAGCGGCACCTCCACATCATATTGTAGGGATTCTATGATTCCTAGTCAACTAACCCCGTGATATTTTTTTCGTTTAATGAGTATGTCTAGCCGGGCCAGCATTTATTGCCCATCGCTAATTAACCTTGAAAAAGTGGTTGGTGAGCTTGTTTCCTTTAGAGCTGAATTCAAATCTCATGGCTGGATTTCAACCCATCACGGCAAAAACATTCTGGATTTTGGATTGCTCATCTAGCAACATTACCAATAGACCCTCCCCTTATCCACCAGCCTCCACCTGGAGCACTCAGTTGCTAGACCATCAGATTTTTAATCAGAGGGGCCGGGGTCATGGCTGTTGGTTAGCTCAGTTGGCTGGTTTGCATTGCCAAGTGATGCCAACAGCACAGCTCACTTCCTGCACTAGCTAAGGTTCTTATGGCAGAATTAGCCCAACATGTCTGCTCTTGCCATTCAGTCATGGCCCCTCTGGGCCTGTGGTGGCTTGACCCCAGCATCCCAACGCACTTCTCCTTCTCCTCTTTTCATGTGTCCTCCTGCACATATTCCTCAAAATGAGAAGATCGTGGGGCCAGGAGGAAACAGGATGGGCGTGAGTCTGATTGTGTCAATCTTTTGTAAAGTGTTTGTATGGGTACAATGGTTCCAAATGGCTTCTAAAGTGTCTCCTTCTCCCCTATTTCCCTTTCAGAAAGTTTTAATCTGTTCCTCCGTTCCTTCAGGCAGTACCTTCCAGCTCACACCAACTTGCTGCCAGACAAGGATGCACCAGAACCTGGCCTGGAGTCCCCAGGAATTGCGGAACAAGTTCCAGGAGACTGCTTTGTGTGTGACCCTGGAGGAAAACCATTGGGCACAAAAAAAATTGCCATTTCCTCTTAACAGTTCTCATGACCAGGATTGAAAATGGGAACAAACAGTAGTTGTTTGGCTGAGAATCGAACCTCATCCATTGGCCTAATGGATCTTGTCTTACTTTCCAATTGGCATTAGCGGAAGGCAGTGTGTCACAATGATGGATGTGGTGCCTAAATAATAGCTGGAGAGTGGGGGAAATTAAGTAAAATGTTGAAAGTCCAGGAGGATCTTTAATCACAATTGGCAAAGCTACCCCTCAAAACTATTCCTCTTTCCAATTGCCTTAAGTCTGCTCGATTCTTGTTGGAGATGCGAAACCCACTCTCCAGTCTCTCAGCTACCGCTATCTTGTTATCAAATTGTTGCAAACATCTCCGCTCACGTCCTGCTTTGGTTCTGAGTGCAAACCTTTTGAATCCATTGGCTCTGCAAACCTTGCATTGGGTTCCAGCACAACAAACTGATCCATGTACACTGTGGGTCATCGACTCCTGTTATATCAGTGGGCCATGACTTGTTAACAGAACATTCATAGCACCAGGCAAAGAGGGGCCCCAGTTGCATTCCTCTGTTGGCTATTGGCCAACAAGCACTCGAACCTCTTAAGGAACAATGCGTAAATTTCAACACATTAAATCTAATATTACATCATAGCACACGTGGAGAATACGTGCCCCTCCCTCAGCTGATGAATACCATGTTGAACAACACTTGGAGAAAGCACTGAAGGTAGCAAAGGTGCAGCATGTACTCTGGTGGGGGATTTCAGTGTCCACCACGAAGAGTGGCTCGGCAGCAGTATTACTGATCAAGCTGGTCAGGCCCTAAAGGACATAGTTGCTAGACTGAGTCTGCAGCAAGTGACGCAGGAACTAGCAAGAGGGAAAAACATACTCGAGCTCATCCTTACCAATCTGCCAACTGCAGATGCATCTGTCCATGACAGTGGCCATCACGCAGTCCTTGTGGAGACAAAGCCCCGCCTTCACTTTAAGAATGACCTCCATCATGTTGTGTGGCACTCTCACTGTGCTAAAGGGGACAGACTTCGAACAGATCAAGCAACTCAAGACTGGGCATCCACGAGGCGCTGTGGGCCATCAACAGCAGCAGAATTGTACTCCAGCACAATCTGTAACCTCATGACCCGGAAAATCCCCCACTCAACTATTACCATCAAATCAGGACATCAATCCTGGTTCAATGGAGAGTGCAGGAGGGTATGCCAGGAGCAGCACTACGCATACCTGAAGATGAGGTGGCAACCTGGTGAAGCCACCAAACAGGACTACTTATACGCCAAACAGCGAAAGCAGCAAGTGATAGACAGAGCTAAGCGATCCCACAACCAACGGATCAGATCTAAGCTCTGCAGTCCTGCCACATCCAGTTGTGAATGGTGGTGGATAATTGAACAACTCTCTGGAGGAGGAGGCTCCACAAATATCCCCATCCTCAATGATGGAAGAGCCAAGCACATAGCACAAATGGTAAGGCTGAAACATTTGCAACAATCTTCAGCCAGAAGTGCAGAGTGGAAGATCCATGCTAGTCTTCAGCCAATTCATTTCACTTCAAGAGACAGTTTGAGGTGCTGGGTATTGCAAAGGCTTTAGGCCCTGGCAACATGCTAGCAATAATGCAAGAGATGTGTACTTGCACAATGGGAAGATGGTCGTGGTTGTTGGAGGTCAGCCATCTCAGCTCCAGGACATCTCTGCACTAGTTCCTCAGGGTAGTGACCTAGGCCCAAATGTCTTCAGCTGCTTCATCAATGACCCACCCTCCATCATAAGGTCAGAAGTGGGGATGTTCTTGGATTATTGCACAACGTTCAGCATTATTTGCAACTCCTCAGATACTGAAGCAGTCCATGCTCAAATGCAACAAGATCTGGACAATATCCAGGCTTGGGCTGACAAGTGGCAAGTAACATTCACACCACAGAAATGCCAAGCTATGACTAGCTCCAACAAAAGAGAATCTAACCACTGCCCCTTGACATGCAACGGAATTACCATCACTGAATGCCCACTATCAATATCCTGGAGGTTACCATTGACCAGGCATTGAACTGGACTTGCCATATAAATGCAGAGGTTGTAAGTGCAAATCAGACAGAGGCTACGAATCCTGCACTGAGTAACTCACCCCCTGAACTCTCTAAAGCCTATCCACCATCTACAAGGTACAAGTCAGGAGTGTGATGGAATTCTCCCCACTTGCCTGGATGAGTGCAGGTCCAACAATACACAAGAAGCTTGACACCATCCAGGACAAAGCAGCCACTTGATTGGCACCACATCCACAAGCATCCACTCCCTCCACATTGATACTCAGTAGCAGCAGTGTGTACCATCTACAAGACGCTCTGCAGAAATTCACCAAAGATCCTTACGCAGCACCTTTCAAAGCCATGACCACTTCCATCTAGAAGGACAAGGGCAGCAGATACATGGAAGCACCATCCCTTTCATTTTTCCCTCCAAGGCTGTTCTTTCACTGTCGCTGGGTCAAAATCCTGGAATTCCCTACCTAAGGGCATTGTGGGTCAACCAATAAGATATGGACCGAAGCGGTTCAAGAAGGCAGCTCACTACTGCCTTCTCAAAGGCAGCTAGGGATGGGCAAGAAATGCAAAATTGAGGTGGGACGCAATAGAAAATCTGATAATCAGAAGCACACTTGCAGTATTTGATTCCTCCCTCGAGATCTCACCTGGCAAAGCAAGGTCAGTTTCCATGGTGACTGGACAAGAAGCCATTTTGTTCTTTGATAATGTTGCCCCTTACCTTTCCATCTGAATATGCTGTCCTTCTGGCCTTCATCAGAAGGGTCTGCTGAGAATGGCACCAATGATTCCTTCGAGTGAAGAAGACTAAGGGGTGACCTTGTTGATCTAGTTTCCTGGATGGTGATTGCTGGCACCTTGTGGAATTTGCCACATTTTCCAGAGTGTGGTAGTTTGACACAGCTCACTAACACCAACCCTATTTTGTCTCTGCTTTGTCTTGTGTCCCTCTAATGATTAGCGGCAGAGGATGTACTATTGTAGAGTTTCTGAGGAAGACGCTGTGTTCTTAGATAGCGTGAAGGTTTCTTCAATAATCGCAATAAGCATTACTCCATTTAGTCAGGTATAATGCACGAAGACTTAAAGGAGTTGGCCTGGATGCTAGGGTTGGACTTCTTACCTCCACCCTTAGCCTGTATGCAATATCAGTGCATGGGTGAGGTTAATGTAAAATGACTTTACCCTCTTCCAAACCATTACTGTACACTATGGTGGTGAGGAGGGGCACTGTAAAGGGTGAGTGGTATACAGCACATCAGTTTTCCATCTGACTATGAACTGTCTCCCATGATGCAATAGGAATTGATTGGCATGCTTGCCAATTTTCAGTTAGAATTCTGGTCTCCCTGCTATAGGAAGGATGTTGCAAAACTTGAAATGGTTCAGAAAATATTTAGAAGGATGTTGCTAGGTTTGGAGTGTTTGAGCTATAGGGAGAGGCCGAATAGTTAGGGGCTGTTTCCCCTGGAGCGTCGGAGGCTGAGGGGTGACCTTGTAGAAGTTTACAAAATCATGGGGGGCATAGATACATTGAATAGCCAAGGTCTTTTCCCCAGAGTCCAAAACTAGAGGGCATGGGGGTTTAAGGTGAGAGGGGAAAGATTTAAAAGGAAACTGAGGAGAAACTTTTTCACACAGAGAGTGGTGCGTGTAAGGAATGAGCTACCAGAGGAAGTGGTGGAGGCTGGTACAATTACAACATTTAAAACGCATCTGGATGGGTATATGAGTAGGAAAGGGTTAGAGGAATATGGGCCAAATGCTGGCAAATGGGACTAGATTAATTTGGGATATCTGGACAGCATGGACGAGATGGACCGAATGGTCTGTTTCCGTGCTGTACAGCTCTATGACTGTATGAGTGTGTAAGTAACAGTCAATCGAACTTGTTACCAAGGTGATTGCCCTGAACATCATGCAGCCCACACCATAATAGGCTTGGTGTGAGAATCTGGGAAGGAGTGAGGAAGCCATGAAAAGCCAGAAAGGGTGGGGTGGGGTATGACATCATCCATCACTACCTGCATCAGAATGGCCCCACCCCCACAAAGAGGTCACCTTCCCCTTTGCTCCTCTCTGACTAACCTCTGCAACTCTCCCATGCTTTCCCTGGGGTGAACCCTCCCTATCTTGTCTCTTGGGCCCATTGAATCTACCAGCCACCCTACAGGTCACCGTCACACACTTTGCTCTCCCATCTTGACCAAATGAGACCTGGAAAGTCATGGCCAGGTTCCAGAACATGCAGAGACAGAGCAGGCTGGCTGAGAATCCTCACTGCAGGAGCTGCAAGTGATTATACCTCCTCTCACGCCAAAGACATTTATAACATGCCTGCTTTCACAATCAGCAACACATGTGTGTCGACGTCATGGAAACATAGAGTGTTCAAACCGTAAAAATAAATAATCTCCGTTTTAAAAAAAATTGAAGAAATGCAGCAACGATTTTCCTTCAGATTTCCAGTCAATGTTGTGTTTAACAATGACACGCTATTAGCAAACCCCAAATTGATGTAGATTTCCAGCTAGTTTGTGCTGCTGTGTCTAATGCTTTAAAGCAATACCTCCCACAATTATTATAGAGAATTTAAAAAGTTAAAAGGGTCGTCTGCTGTATTTAAATGGACAATTAGGGCTAATTATTTCATGCCCTGTGGCAGAAGTTACATCGGAGTGTTTGAGAAGAGCTTGTGGAGGAACTGGAAGGAAAATTATAAAGTAGGTGAGATGGCCAACCCACAAGTGAATCCAAAGTCAGTCTGTCAGGTACTGAGCCTTCCAGAAAGTTTCCATGTCTTGTTTGTGTATGGAGATTGTCCAACAGCTGCACAGACTCTAACAACCACATGCTTAACCTTAGAGCATAGCTGTCCGATTGCAAACAACAGCAGCTTGACTCAAATTTGTTTTGCTCCCTTTGAGATGCACAGATGAGCACTGACTCAAATTGGGTATTTGCCCCCCGTGAGCCACTCCACTGCCCCTTTCCAGTGCCTACTCTTCACAGGGCAAAGGCCAGAGAGTCAATATGGGTGGCTTTTTGACCTGGGAGTGCATCTTGGCTGATCCAAACCTGTTCTCCCCTGTTACCCACCTACAACGAGAAAGAGAAAATATTTATACACAGCATCTGTCAGAGGGTTCAGTGGTCCCAAAGTCGTTTGCAGCCAGTGAGGTCCTTTTGATGTGTTATCCTCACAGTCATGAAGGAAGGCTAGGTGGATTGGCCATGCTGAATTGCCTGTAGTGTCCAGGGATGTATAGATTAGGTGGGTTACAGGCGGATGGGTCTGGGTGGGATGCTCTGAGGTTCTGTGTGGAGTTTGTTGGGCCGAAGGTCCTGTTTCCACACTGTAAGGATTCTATGATTCTAAGTTGTGAACTCAAAGTCTGGAGAATATAGGAGGCATGGTTAGCAAGTTTGCAGATGTCACCAAAATTGGTGGTGTGGTGGGTCATTGGGCTAAGGAGTGGCAGATAGAATTTAATTTGGATAAATGTGAGGTATTACATTTTGGTAAACCAAACAACAGCAGGACTTAATCAATGGTAGGGCCCTGGCTAGCGCTGTCGAACAGAGAGACGAAGGGTTTCAGGCACATAATTCTTTGAAACTTGCATCGCAGGTAGACAGGGTGGTTAAGAATTCCTTCATTGCTGAGACCTTTGAGTATAGGAGTTGGGGTGTCATGTTGAGGCTGTACAGCATGTTGATGAGGCCCCTTCTGGAGTGTTGTGTGCAGTTCTGGTCGCGCTGCTTTAAGAAGGTTAATAAATGGGAGACGTTTCAGAGAAGATTTACCAGGATGTTGCCAGGAATGGAGGGTTTGAGTAATAAAAATAGGCTGGATAGGTTGGGATGTTTTACCACTGGAGGGTAGGAGGTTGTGAGTTTTCATTGTTGGTCTCATTGAGTTATTTCAATCATGTTATTTCTCCACAGATGATATTTTGATTTATTTCCCTTAGCTTCTCCATTTTGGTTTTTGTTTAATGTTACAATGCCCATGGTGGGCAGCCTCTGTTTCTCTTTATTTGGTTGATACAGGAAGAAAGAACTGAGATTGACCCCTGTGCGAGTTGGCTTCTGGAAAGGGAAAAGTTCCTGAGGGAAAGGTGGAAACTGATGTATTTGTAAAACTGTAGATATACAATCAAACCCTTTAAAGCTCTAAAGGTTTGTCCCAGCTGTAAGGTAATCTAAGGCCTGGATTTAACATCGCACCTCATCATTGATACAAGCAGCTTGAAGGGGTGGCACGGTGGCTCAGTGGTTAGCACTGCTGCCACACAGTGCCAGGGACCCAGATTTAATTCCAGCCTCGGGTGACCATCTGTGTGGAGTTTGCACATTCTCCCTGTGCCCCATGAGTTTTCTCTGGTTCCAAATCAGGTTGGGTGGATTGGCCATACTAAATTACCCATGGTGCCTAGGGATATACAGACTGGGTGGATTAGCCATGCAAAGTGCAGGGATAGGGTGGGCTGGGTGGGATGGCCTTCAGGGGTAGATCTGATGGGCCATATGGCCTGCTTTCACACTATAGGGATTCTATGATTCTGAAGCTTTTACGGATGGAGATGGTGAACGTGTATATTATGTTCAGGTGATTAAGTAATAGGGTAGAAAGTATAGAAAGATGAGGGGAGAATTCTAAATGTGTTGACCTCTAAATGATGCAGGAATCAAAAGGTTTGTGTCCTAGTGAGGAGTTAGTGGAGCAATAAGAGGATGTAAAAGAGATAACTCATTGGGAAAGGTACAATTGGGAGCTGGTATTGCGACAAAATGAGCACAATTTACCAAAACATATCAAATACAAATAATACATTCCTACCTTTGCCTTTCAGTGCTTCAGCAATGGAGATGGGTGATGGTCTAGTGATATCTTCACTGGGCTGTTAATCCAGGTGCCTAGGTGACATTCTGGGGACTTGGGTTCAAATCCCAACATGGCAGATGGTAGAGTTTGAGTTCAACAAAAGTCTAATGATGACCATTTGGCATTTGTCAGGAAAACCCATCTGGTTGGCTAATACCCTCTGGGGAAGGAAGTCTATCATCCTTACCTGGTCAGACCTAGATGTAACCCCAGACCCATACCAATGTTCAATCTGGTTAACACTAGACAACAGTGCTGGCCTAGTCAAAGATGCCCACATTCTGTGAATGAATAATAAAATATCAAATTGTGGGAAATTCTAGCAAATACCAATAGGTTCACATCAAAAGATGGCTTCCTTTTTGTCAAAAGGAGTTACCAAACCAAAGGCTCAAATGGATTTTGAGTTCGTTCCAGCCTTGATTGATCTAACAGATTAGTATTGGAACAGGCTCAATGAGCTGAATGCACTACCCCCATTCTTTTGTCATAAAAATCTTTATGAACAGTTAAATACGACAACTGATTTATGTAGAACATTAAAAAGCATCCCAGACAAGATGGACAGCCAGTTAGTTTGAGGTGTTATCGAATAAGAGGTAAAGTCACCATAATCTTATCAGCCTGCTCTCTCATTAGAGAGAAACCCCTGGTGTTACTTTAACCAAAGGGTCACTACACCTCAGTCAAAGGGAGAAGCTGAGTCCTTTATGTTAGCCTCAACCAGTGCAGGAATTGAACCCATAAAGTTGGCATCACTCTACATTGCAAACCAGCTAGCTGACTGACTGAGCTAACCAACTCCTGGTTAAGGAAGCAATGTCAGTCAGAAAGCCAGGACTTATTCCCTGATCCTCTCTAGAGCTGCCGAGTGCATGCATTTGTTGGGTAAGGAAATATCTAAATCTTTGAGTTGTGAAAACTTAATTTCACCTAATTTAGTTTACAGCTTGTAGTTGGCATTAAAATGAAATCTATAGTCTAAATTATTTGGTTGTGAACTTTGAAAATGTTTATTTTCGATGGGGTCAGGCTATTTTGGATCTGGTATTGTGTAATGAGGCATACATTATTTCAGAATAAAAGGGTCCCCAGGGAACAATGATCATACCATAATAGAATTTAGCATTCAGTTTAAGAGTGAGAAATTTGGGTCAAAACAACTGTGGTCAACATAAATAAAGATGTGGCTGACTGGAGTGGATTGGGAAAGGAATTGAGCAGAAAAGACAATTGAGGAACAATGGCAGACATTTCAGGAAATTGGCTACGACTTACGACAAAAATTCGATCCCAGTCATGAAGAAGGATACTAAGAAACCAACCATATTTAATCAAAGAAGTTTAGGATTGTATCAAATTGAAATTTAAAAATAAAACATACAATGTGGCAAATATTATTGGTAAGCCAGAGAACTGGAAAAGTATTAAAAGCCAACAAAAGATGGCCAAAAGCACACAGAGAGGGAAAAAATACACTTTGAGTGTAAACTGGCAAATAAAAACAAACAGTAAGAACTTTTTAAAATATTTGAAAAGGAAGACAGAGGCCAAATTGAACTTATCATCTCTAGAGAATGAGGTTAGATCAATAATAATGGGGAATGAGGAAACGGCAGAAGACTTGTTGCCTAAATACGTTGCATCAGTCTTCGTGGTAGAGGACACTAATTCCATTCTAAAAATGCAAAGTAATAAGAGACTAGTGATTGGGGGAAGGAAATAAATACAATTAGAGATAAAATACTAGTGAAGCTAATGGGGCTAAAGGCCACTGGGTCTGATGAGGTTTTGATGGGTTTCATCCTAGGATTTTAAAGGAAATAACTACAAACATAGTGGATACACTGGTAGTCATCCTCCAAGAATCCTTAGATTTGGGAGAAATGCAAAAGTGTTTCGAAACTGCCAATGTAACATCCTCGTTCAAAAAAGAAAGAGGACAAAAGCAGGTAACTATAGGCAAAATTAAAACTGAGAGGACTGCGGATGTTGTAAATTAAAAATAGAAACAGAAATTGCTGGAAAAGTCCAGCACATTTAGCAGCATCTGTGGAGAGATATCAGAATTAACATTTCGGGTCGAGTGACCCTTCCTCAGACCTGCTGAGCTTTTCCAGCAATTTCTGATTTGTAACTATAGGCCAGTTAGTTTAATATCTGTCATTGAGAAAATGTGAAGTGTCATAGAGCTGTAGAGCGTAGAAACAGAACCTTCAATCCAACTCTTCATTGTTGACCAGATATCCGAAGTTAATCTAGTCCCATTTACCAGCATTTGGCCCATAGCCCTCTAAACCCTTCCTATTCTTATACCCATCCAGATGTCTTTTAAATGTTGTAATTGTACCAGCCTCCACCACTCCCTCTTGCAGTACACTCCATACATGCACCACCCTCTGTGTGAAAAAAGTTGCCCCCAGGTCCCTTTTTATTCTTTCCCTTCTCACCTTACATGTATGCCCTTTAGTTTTGAACTCCCCTAGCCTGGCAAAAAGACCTTGGCTATTCACCCTATCCATGCCCCACATGATTTTGTAAAGCTCTATAAGGTCTCTCCTCAGCCTCCGATGGTCCAGGGAAAATAACCCCAACCTATCCAGTCTCCCTCCATGCTTAAGAAATTAATAGCAGAACATTGAGAAATATATAGTCTAATCAAGCAGAATCAGCATGGCTTCATGAAAGGAAAATCATGTCTGGCATATTTATTGGAACTCTTTGAAGAGGTAACAGGCAGGATAGATAAAGGAGAAGCAGTGGATGTAATATGTTTGGATTTCTAAAAGGAGTTTGATAAAGTGGCATACATGAGGTGACTTAGAAAAGACCCCCAGGTATTGGGAGTAGTATAACAATGTGGAAAGAGGTTTAGCAGGCAGAGAGTTACAATAAGGTTGGTGGTGCCATTTTCAGGACAGTAATCTGTAACTAGTTGACTGTGACAGGGATCAGTGTTGGGGCCTCAATTATTTACAACATATATTAATGTTATTGATGAGGAAAGTGAATCTACTGTAGCTAGCTTTGGGAATGACATAAAGATATATGGGAGGGCAAGTGTTGAGGATGCTATAAAGCATCTGCAGACGGATATAGACAGGCTAAGTGAGTGGGCATCAACTTGCAAGTGGAATATAATATGGGAAATGTATGGCTATGCTTTTTGGCAGGAAGAATAGAGGAGCTGAATATTATTTATTCAGAAAAAACTGCAGCACAGAGGGATTTGAGGCTCCTCATGATTGATTCACAAAAAGCTAGTATCCAAGTTCACCAAGTAATGTGGAAGGCGAGTGGACTGTTGGCTTTTATTTCATAAGGAATGGAATACAAAAATAGAGAAGTATTGCTTAAATTAAACAAGACATGAGTCAATACTTCTTCATGGAACTTTAGGAAATTCAGCATGTCCGTAATGACTCTGACCAACTTTTACATATGCGCCATCGAAAGCATACTGTCTGGGTGCATAATGACCTGGTATGGCAATTGCTCTGCCCAGGACCGTAAGAAACTGCAGAAAGTTGTGCGCCCAGACCAGCATGGAAGCCAATCTTCCATCCATGGACTATATTTACACTTCTCATTGCTGTGGAAAGGCTGCCAACATCACCAAAATCCCCTCCCACCCCAGTAATGTTCTCTTCTGTCAGGCAGAAGATACAGAATCTTGAACACATGCACTAACATGTTCAAGAAAGCTTCTTCCCTGCTGTTATTAGACTGTTGAATGGACCTCTCTAACTTCAGATAATGTTGACCTTGCTTTGTGCCCGTCCTGTGCAGCCGTAACCTTGTACACCTTGCTATGTCTAAACACCCTATGATCTGTATGTCCTTGTTTGCTATGATGTACCTGTACTGCATGCAACACAAAATGTTTGACTGTACGTAGGTACATGTGACTCCAATAAATCAAAATCAACTTCCACATCAGATTCCAGTACACAATGAACAGATTTGGTCCCTTTATCTAAGGAAAGGCATATTGGCATTGGAAACCGAAGATTAATTAAATTGATTCTGTGTATGGAGTGTTTGTCTTATGATGAGAGGTTGAGTAAGTTGGACTTGTACTCATTGGAGTTTCAAAGAATGAGAGGTGACTTTATTGAAGCATTCTTAGGGGGCTTGACAGGGGAGATGTGGATAGGGTGTTTACTCTTGTGGGAGAATCTAGCACCAGAGGGACAAATCTCAGAATATGGTCACCTGTCGAAGACAGGGATGAGGTGAAATTTTTTTCTCTGAGAGGATAGTGAACCTGTGTAATTCTTCATCATGGAGGTTGGATAGTTGAGTATATTTCAAAGCTAAGGTAGACTGATTTTTAATCAGTATGGGAAAGTAATGGGGAAAAGGCAGCCATGATTTCATTGAATAACAGAGCAAACCTGATGGGCTCAATGGCCTACATTTGTTGCTTGTCTTAACAACTGATGTGTGAAACACAAGGTAGTAACAGGATTGTTAATCTAGTATAAATTCTCACTTAACTGTAATGGTACATAAGGGACACATGTCAGTAACCTCTACAAACATGCACATTAATTATATTGTTCTCGGAGACTATGGGCGCTCTGTTCAGACCATTAGGGAGTTCGAGGGCACCATCTACAGCTAAGGTATCAGCATTGCAAACAGTACAACCAATGCTTTCATCATTAGCACCAGTCCAACCGAGAGAATCAACGGTAGCCAGTATCAGCACTTACCACGCCCTGAGCTGCAACCTCTCTCAGCTTCAGCCCAGGTACCATTCCAATCCACTGTATTAGCATTCCAGCCAAATCAAGAATCTTTAAAGCCTTGGTACAGATTAATTCTGGAGGTGTGTAACAATATCCCATTTACCAGTCGAGGGCAGAATCTCGCAAGATGTGATTGCGTGTGTGCGCGTGTTCAGCAGGTGACTACGCTGACATTATTGAGAAGTAACGTTGTACAGTTGGCTGTTCAATCTCCTCACTCAAGTGTAAGTCACTTGATGGTGAATGGGAGCCAGAGGTTGCCCCTAAAGTGGTAGAAAAACTGGCCAAATCTCTGGGTAATGCAGGCACATCTCCAGGCATCTATCATAGATAACAAGCATGGGGCTGGATGAACACAGCAGGCCCCATGCTTGTTATCTCGGATTCTCCAGCATCTGCAGTACCTTTTATCTCCAGGCATCTATCATATCTGTTGACAGAGGCATGGGAACATCATTCCAGGATCTCAGTCACTCCCACGTCATTGATCGCAGTGTTCAGGTCAGTAAGGCATCCCATATTGGTTTCCAACCAACTCTTCCGGTTGAAGCACACATAACCATCGACTTGATCATGGCAAGTCCATTAATGGTGTAAAGGAATGTTTAACTCTCTGCTTCACTCCCACTCCGTCTTTGACTCCAATGAAGCTCAACACAATGTCAAAGAGCAGCCCCTCATCTTTTGATTATGATCTTTACAGCCTTCTGAACTCAACAATGAGTTCAACAATTTTGGATCATAAACTCAAAATTGGATCACTTCTGAAGTTGTTGATTCTACTGCTGCCATTCACACCTTGTTCAGCCCCGTCTTTGATTTCCTTATGTGTCTGGATACCACTCTCCTTAATCTTGTATTGTCATCCCGTTGGTCAATCAATAATCCCTGCCATCCACTCTGCCACAGATCTTTAACATACTTTTCTCTCACAGGGCCACAATTCAACTTGTGCCCAGACAGCACAGAAAATGGCCATTGAATATTTTTAAGGCATTATTTAAAAAGGTTCAAAATAACAATGGAGTCTGTGGCTAATGGAATGTGGAGTTAGGGCGAACGCACAAAAGGAAATCAGCCAAGATCTTATCAAATGGAGGAGTAGGCTTGAAGGGCCTAATTCTGCTCTTAATTCTTTGTCTGTGCATAAGTGCATTCATCCTTCCCTGCCTCTCTTCTCAATTAAAACCTGTCATATTTGCAACATTTTTCAATTCTTTGTCAGGCTATCAACCTGAAAATTTAACTCTCTTTATCTCTCTACTGGCCCAACCCATTGAGCACTTCCTGTTTTTTTAAAAATTTCAGTTTTCTAGCATTCTCAGTATTTTATGATTGGATGGATGAATATGGTGTAGGTTGAACATGGGCCAGGGCACATAGAGAAAGCTCTTGTTTCTCTCCAAACGGTGCAATGGGATCTGTAATGCCATACCTGATCAGGAACTTGGCTCAGTGTCACATCCGTACATTCACAACCGTCACCCACATTTAACATTCTAACACCAAGCTAGAGGATTTGGTCAAACTCTGGTCTGGAATGTGCTGCGGATAGGACTTTGGGAGCAGGTTCAATGGAAACGTCCATAAGCAAATTGGATAAGAACTTCATGAGTAGACATTTACAAGGCATTTTACTTCTAAATCCTCGATTTAGAACTTGCTGTTTCTGGGATTTGAGTTCTTTGTCTTAAAAAAGATGTCTGGATCAACTTTGTCAATTCACTTTGTAGAAATATGGTCAGAGGTTGCACAACACCACGTTATAGTCCAACAGGTTTATTTAAAATCACAAGCTTTCAGAGCTCTTGTTTATGATCCAAACCTGTCCGACAATAACTTGGTCCCGTGGCTTTGTCCATCCCAGTCCAACACTGGCACCTCCACATCATGGGAATAGGAGTTCGAGAATGGGAAATGCCAGGACGACTGAAAATCTTGAACCACAGACTTGGGAAGGAACGTGGAGTTTGAGGTGTATTTCAGCTGGTAGAGTTTCCTGCCAGCTACTCAAAGAGGGACAATACCCATTGATACTGCTGCCCCTCATCCATTTCTCACTTCAAAGAAGTGGTCTTATAGCTATCACATGGGCAGGTTACCCACCATAGAGAGCTGCTGGCCAATCAGATTGCTCAGCTCCTCAATAGCACCAGTAGACGAAGTGGCCAGGATGGGGACTAAAAGCAGCCCCCTGATGGTGTAACCATTGGAGTCAAGGCCCAGGTAAGTGAGAGAGGTTACACAGTAGGAAGAGGGGAGAGACCTCGATGGCATCCCAGGGGAAGGAGAATTTTCAGGGTCACTTTCTGGTCTTCCTTTACCCCTTGCCTCTTAATGGCTTACTCCAGCCTAAAAAGAGAGGCTAGAAAGGAAATGACCATGCTGTGGTAATATCACTGGACTAATAATCCAAAAACCTAGGATTTTAAAAAAAATCATTGGCCTTAGGGGCTGCAGGCTGAGCCAGCATTTATTGCCAATCTCCTGTTGCCTTTGAGAAGGTGATGGTGAGCTGCTCTCTTGAACTGCTGCAGTCCATTTGTTGTAGAGACACCCCCTGTGCTGATAGTGAGAGAGTTCCAGGATTTTGACTCAGGGATACTGAAGGAATGGTGATATATATTTTTCTTTTATTCATTCATGGGATGCGAGCATCGTTGGCTGGGCCAGCATTTATTGCCCGTCCCTAGTTGCCCCTTGAGAAGGTGGTGGTGAGCTGCCTTCTTGAAATGTTGCAGTCCATGTGCTGCAGGTAGACCCACAATGCCTTCAGGGATGGATTTTGATCCAGTGACAGTGAAGGAACGGTTGTATATTTCCACGACAAGGGTAGCGAGCGATTGGAGGGAACTTGCAGGGGGTGGTGTTCCCGTGTATCTGCTGCCCTTGTCCTTCTAGATGGAAGTGGTTGTGGGGTTGGAAGGTGCTGTCTGAGGATCTTTGGTGAATGTCTGCAGTGTGTCTTGTAGATAGTGCACCCTGCTGCTACTGAGCATCGGTGGTGGAGGGAGTGGATACTTGTGGATGTGGTGCCAATCAAGCGGCTGCTTTGTCCTGGATAGTGTCAAGCTCCTCAAGTATTATTGGAGCTTCACTCATCCAGGCAAGTGGGGAGTATTCCATCACATTCCTGACTTGTGTCTTGTAGATGGTGGATAGGCTTTGGGGAGTCAGGAGGCGAGTTCTAACTGGGCCATTCCTAACCTTTGACCTGCTCTTGTAGCAACTATGTCTATATGGCAAGGCCAGCTCAGTTTCTGGTCAATGATAGCCACCAGGATATTGATAGTGGGGTTTTCAGTGAAGTTAATGCCATTGAAAGTCAAGGAACAGTGGTTGTGTCTCCATCTCTAGTTGGTGATGGTCATAGCTTGGCATTTGTACAGTATGAATGCTACGTGTCATTTTTCAGTCTAAACTTAGATAATGTCCAGGCCTAGATCAGTGAACATCCCCACTTCTGACCTTATGATGGAGGGAAGGTCATTGATGAAGCAGCTGAAGATGGTTGGGCCCAGAACACTACCCTGCAGAGATGTCCTGGAGCTGAGATGATTGAGTTCCAACGACACAACCACCATCTTATGTATTAGGTATGACTCCAACCAACTGAAAGTTTGCCCCTGATACCCATTGAATTCATCTTGTGATAGAGCTTCTTGAGACCACACAATTTTCAAATGCAGCCTTGACATCAAGGACAATCTCTATCACTCTACATTCAGCTCCTTTGTCCGTGTTTGAACCAAGACTGTAAACAGGACAGGAGCCGAGTGGTCCTGGTTAGAACCCACACTGAGCATCACTGAACAGGTTATTTCTGAGCAGATGTTGGCTGATTGCACCATTGCAACACTTCCATCACTTTACTGATGACAGAGAGTAGACTGACAGGGAGAAATTGGCTGGGTTGGATTGGGTCCTGTTTTTTGAGTATAGGACATAATGGCACAATTTTCCATATTATCAACTAGATGCCAGTGTTGTAGCTATACTGGAACAGATTCAGTCAGGGCGTAGCAAGTTCTAGAGCATGAGCCTTCAATACAATTGCCGCAATGGTGTCAGGACTGATTACTTTTGCAGTTTTTATTGATACCATGTGAACTGAATTTGCTGAAGACTTGCATCTGTGACATTGAGAACCTCTGGGAAGTGGGTTCAGTTCTTACTATGGCTGCTATTGGAATATAAATCCGACTAACACGTTTGGAATTGAAATCCAGTCTCAGTAAAAGGGACTGTGAAACTATTATCGATTGCTTTGGAATCCATCTGGCTCATTGACATCCTGTAGAGAAGGAAATCAATCATCATTTTGTAGTTCAGCTTACATGCAACTCCAGACCCACCGCCAGGTGGTTGGCATTTAACTGCCCCCTGGAATGGCCCAGTAAGCCATCAGTTCAAGGGCAATTAGAGATGGGCAACGAATGCTGGCCCTGCCAGTGATGTCTGAATCCCATGAGAAAATAAAAAGAAAGTGGTCATTAGTTGTCCACTTGAGGGCTTCAGTTGGGGTGGTAGTGGGCTGACCTCCCTACACCACTGTAAAGGTCTGGATGGATAGGGAGGTACAGGCAAGGGAATTTTGAGAAGACTGTCCGGGTCATCTTTGGACAATCTGGAGCATTGTGGAGGCCTGCCAACCCACTAATGGGATAGTATGGATTTCAGAACTTTGTTAGTAATTTTAATGACCTAATTGTTTTCCTGATATCATCTGCCACTCCTCCCACCTCCCCCAGTCACCCAGCAAGTAGCCCCAGGAACCTCTCTCCCTTTTCTATCATAGGAAAGTGAGATCATATCTTAACCTCATTATAACATGCTTCATGGCTGGAGCTTAGCAGGAGCATTGATGGAAATTATGCAGCAATTGCACATAGAAACCATTGCCATCCCCTCAGGCTCCAGTTATACATTGCACCATTAGCTAACACCAGATTGATTGCATGATATTTTTATTCGTTCATAGGATGTGGATATGGCTGACCAGGCTGTGATCCCTAATCGCCCTGGAGGAATTGGGACGTGAGCTGCCTTCTTGAGCCACTGCAATCCTTTGAGTATAGGAGCACACACTGTTACAGTGAGAATTCTAGGATTTTGGCCCAGTGACACTGAAGGAATGGTGATATATCTCCTAGTCAGCTTTGGATGGGAACTTGTGGGTGGTGGTATTCCAATTTTTCTTGCTCTTTGAGATAGCGGAGATCACGGGTTTGTAAGAAATCATCAAAAGTTTTTTACTATAACTCTATTAATATTGCAAAACCTGCTGAGATATTTCACTGGAGTGGTGTCAGACAAAATATGACACCAAGCTGTATTTTTCATTCATTCATTAACAGGATGTGGCCAAGCTGACAGGGCAGTATTTATTGTTCATGAAGGAGTTCTGAGGATAGGGGACTAAAATATCAGTCAAGGAAGGAGTTCTTAAGGAGTGGACTAGAGGAAGAGGGAAATGCGGAGAGGTTTCGGGCAGGATTTAGTGAGTTTAAGGTTTGAACAGTTGAACACGCAGCTATCAATGGGGCAGCAATGAAAATCCAGGACACTTGAAGAAACAGAAATTCAGATATCTCAAAGACTTCGAAGATCCTCAACTGGAGGATACGGTTGAAAAGAAAGGATTGGAAAGGATTATGGGAGTGTGATGGGGACCCAAGACCACGGAGGAATTTGTAAACAAGGATGAGAAATAATGGGGAAGGAAATTCTGAGAAAGGGTCGCCGGATCCAAAACACTTACTCTGATTCCTCTTCACAGATGCTGCCAGACATGCTGAGCTTTTTCGACAACTTCTGTTTTTGTTTGGGAAAAAAGAGAATTTGAGAACTTAGAAATGAGGAGATCATTCAGCTCCTCAAGCCTGTTTGTCCAGTCAATTAGAGTATTAGACCATAAGATGCAGGAGCAGAAATAGTCTATTTGGCCCATAGGGTCTGCTCCAACATTCAGTGAGATTGTGGCTGATCTGATCATCCTCAACTCCACATTCCTGCCTTTTCCCCATATCCCTTGATTCCCTTAATGATTAAAAATCTGTCTCTCTCGGCCTTGAGTATACTTCTCAACAACACTGCACAGTACAGAATTCCGCAAACTAACTATCCTCAGAGGGAAAAAATGATCCCCCTCACCTCGGTCTTAAATGGGTGGCTCCTTACTCTGAGATTATGCCCTCTGCTCTGAGAATTTCCCATGAGGGGGAGCAACATCTCCATATCTACCCTATCAAGCCCCTAAGAACCTATACTGTGCTGCTTGCAAACAAAGGTTTTTATGCGCTTAGGTACGTGTGATGACAATAAATCAAATCAAATCAACATATGTGTCAATAAGGCCACCTCTCATTCTTCTAAACTTCCATGAGTACAGGCCCAATCTACTCAACCTGTTCTCATAAGACAGTCCCTCCATATCGTATGCATATCAGCCTAATGAACCTTCTCCGGGCTGCCCCTGATGCCAGGGTATCTTTTCTTGAATAAGGGGCCCAAAACTCTTCACAGCATCCCAGGTGTGATCTCACTAACGCTATTACAGTTTCAGAAAATCTTCTCCATTACTTCAGGGGAGATAATGGCCTAGTGTTATTACCGCTGGACTGTTAATCCAGAGACCCAGATAATGCTCTGGGGACCTGGGTTTGTCACCATATGGTGTCACCAATGTCACCATAGCATATGGTGGAATTTGAATTGAATAAAACATCTGAAATTAAGAATCGAATGATGACCATGAATCCATTGTTGATTGTCAGAAAAATCCATTTGCTTCACTTATGTCCTTTAGGGAAGGAAACTGCCATCCTTAACTGGTCAGGCCTACATGTGACTCCGGCCCACAACAATGTGGTTGACTCTGAACTGTCCTCTGGGCAATAAATGCTGCCTAGCCAGTGATGCCCTCTTCAAATTAATGAATTTTAAATAAAGTTCCATTGGCTCATCCTTGATTCATCCTTTTGGCCGACAACAACTTCTTCAATCTTGGCGTTGAAAAGTTCAATTGAGCCTCACCATATTTTGGAGGTGATCAACTTTCCATCTCAGTCTGTGTAAAAGAAATCTTCTTAATTCTTGAATGATCTAGCTCTGATCTAATGAGGGTGTAACACTTGGAAATTGTTCCTATCTGCGTGATGAAATCCTTTAACCATTTTAAACGCCTCAGTTACAGCATTCCCTAATCTTCTATACTCCAGTGAAATCAAGCCACATTTATGCAACCTTTCCTTATTTACTGTACCCCCGCCAAAGACCCCAGAACAAGTAAATGTAAGTCAATGAGTGTCTGCAAGAGAAATAAAACAATTTAAATATACAAACAGAACCGATTATGTTCTTGTTGTGTGCTCTGTCCATTCCCAGCTCTCGCAATCCAGAAAGTCAGTGCCTAAGAAAGATTTAAATTTAGTTTAGTAGAACAATGCATTAAAGATTAAATCAGGTAATAAAGGAGAAAGGCAGCAATCTGTATTTTCGATTAGAGGGCTCCGTGTTGTCTAAACATATAAACTAAGTGGTGTAAGCCCTCTCCAAATCTCTCTATCCCATCATTGGTGTCAGGCATTTCAGTTCCCTCAGACCATGCCTAATCTTGCAGGAGCTCCCCCACCCTAAATCTCTATGCCTCTCACCAACCCGCTCCACTCCCCTTCGCAATTTTTAAAACATTCTCCAAACCCAGTTATTTGACTATTCTTTGTTGTCCCTCCAAATCTGTCCATCTTTCCTGCTGCAACACCTCCCCCCACCCCCCTACCTTACCTATTTGTTGTCCCTCCGAATCTGTCCATCTCTCCTACTGCAACACCTCCCCCTCCCATCCCCCACCTGATCTGTTTGAAATATTCACCTCAAACTCTCGGGCTGGTATCTTTGAGACTTCCACAGCCATGGGAGACCCAGATTTCTCTCGCTCCTCTGCACCAATGGAAGGGTCTAGTGATCTCAGAGGGAGTGTAGGACAGAATCAAATGGAAATATCACGGCAATTGAAGGGTTAAATTATGGGGGCCATTGTATCAATGCGGCTTGTGTTACCTTGAATGCAGCAGATTAAGGAATGATTGTGATTGAATATTTAAGACGATGAACGGACTTAATCAGGTCTGTAAGGAGAAATTATTAACTCAGATGGGGAAATCTGTATATAAAGGACATGATCTGAAAATTAGACGTAGATAATATTTATGTCTCAACTCAAAATCCCTAAACTGAATTAATACTGTATTGTTTCTACACAAATAGACCGTCATGTTTGCTACATTAATTACAGTGTTATTATTTATTTACTCGTTCGTGTGATATGAACATTTATTACTGGAGTCACTCAGGAGGGTTTAAACTCGTGTGGCAGGGGAATGGGAACCAGAGCAATAGGTCAGAGATAAAAGGTACTGCAGATGCTGGAGAATCCGAGATAACAAGCATGGGGCTGGATGAACACAGCAGGGCAAGCAGCATCGTAGGAGCAGGAAAACTTGATGTTTCGGGCCTAAACCCTTCATCAGGTCAGCGTGCGCAGCGATAGAGGAGAAGATGGAAATTAATTCAAGTGAGTCTAATAGGAAGAACAGGCGGGGCCAGGTCAATGAACAAGGCAGGATTAGTGGCCAGAAGTGCATTTATTTTAATGCAAAGGAGTGCAACAGGTATTAGCACATGGAACTACTGTAATTAGTACACAATCTAATGGAGCATTGTAACCTTTAAAAAAAACGTGGTTATGAAAAGGCCAGGACTGGCAGCTGAATGTTCCAGGGTTTGGATGTTTCAGGCATGTCAGAGAGGGATCAAAAGGCATGAGAGAGTTGCATTATTGAGTACAGAGAATATCACAGCTGTACTAAGAGAGAGCATTTTGGAGGCTCATCCAGTGAGGCCATATGGGACAACTCAGGAATAAGGAAGAAGTAATCACTATGGTGGAGTTACACTATAGTCCTTCCAATAGCCAGCAGGAGATAGAAGAACAGATATGTAAGCTGACCATGGAAAGATGTAAAAAACCAACAGGGTAGTTGTAGTCGATGATATTAACTTTCCCAATATTGACTGGGATTCCCTTAGTGCCAGGGGCCGAGATGGGGCAGAATTTATTAAGTGCATCAGAAAGGTTTCTTACAACAATATGTAAATAGCTCAACCAGGAAAGGGGCCATACTAGAATTCATTCTGGGCAATGAGCCTGGCCAAGTGATCACAGTTTCATTGGAGGAGCATATTGGGAACAGTGATCATAATTCTGTAAGTTTTAAGGTAGTTATGGATAAGGATGAGACTGGTCCTCGTGTGAAAGTGTTAAATTGGGGGTGGGGGGGGAAGGCTAATTATGACAATATTCGACCGGAATTGGAGAAATTGGATTGGGGTGGCTGTTTGAGGGTAAATCCACATCTGGCATGTGGGAGCCTTTTAAAAGCCATTTAATCAGAGTTCAGGGCCAGCATGTTCCTATGAGGATGAAAAATAAGGATGGCAAGAATCGAGAACCTAGGATGACAAGAGATATTGAAAGTTTACTCAAAAAGAGAAAGGAAGCATATGTGAGGTTTGGGAAGTTGAAAGACAAGGCTCTTGAGGAATATAAAGGAAGAAGGAAAGGACATAAACAGGGAATGAAGAAGGCTAAAATGGGCCATGAAATGTCCTTGGCAAGTAGATTTAAGAAGAATCCCAAGACATTTTATCTGTGTATTAGGTACAAGAGGGTAGCTAGAGAAAGGGTAGGTCCACTCAAGGACAAAGGAAAGAACTAATGGTTGGAGCCAGAGGAAGTGGGTGAGGTCCTTAATGAGTATTTCACATTGGTATTCTCCAAGGAGAAGAACATGGATGATGGTAGGAATAGGGACGGGTATGTTGATATTCTGGGGCATGTTAATATGAAGAATGAGGTGGTCTTGGATGTCCTACAAGACATTTAGTTAGACAAGTTCCCAGGGCCTGATGGGATCTATCCCAGGGTACTGACGGAGGTAAGGGAGGAGATTGTTGGGATCTTGACAGAGATCTTTGTATCCTCTGTAGAGGTGAGTTCCCACAAGACTGGAGAATAGCCAATGTTGTTCCCTTGTTTGAAAAACACAACAGGGATAATCCAGGAAATGATAGGGCAGTGAGCCTTATATCAGTGGTAGGGAAATTATTGGAGAAGATTCTTAGGGACAGGATTTCCTCACAGTTGGGAAAAACTGGATTTATAGGGATAGTCAGTTTTGTACGGGGGAGGTCTTGTCAGATATTTGATTGAGTTTTTTGAGGAACTGATGAAGATGAATGATGAGGGTAGGGTATTGGATATTGTCTACATGGGATTTATTAAAGCATTTGATTAGGTTCCTCAAGGGAGGCTGGTCCAGAAGATTAAGTTATATGGGATCCATGGTGGGTTGACAAATTGGTTACAAAATTGGCTTGGTCATAGAAGCCAAAGGGTAGTTGTGGTGGGATGTTTTTTGATTGGAGGTCTGTGACCAGTGGTGTTCCACAAGGGCCAGTGCTGGGATCTCAGTTGTTTGTAGTATGTATAAATGGCTTTGATGGGAACATAGGTGGTCTGATTTGTAAGTTTGCAGGTGGCATGAAAAATGGTAGAATTGTGAATAGCAAGGAAGGTTGTCAAAGGATACAGCAGGAAAAATATTAGCTGGAAAGCAGGGCAGCGAAACGGCAGAGGGAGTTTAAACTGGACAAATGTGAGGTGATGCATTTTGGGAAGTCAAATACGATGGGAAAGTACACTGTAAATGGCAGGTCCCTGAGGGAATTGACATACAGAGGGATCTTGGGGCCCAAGTCCATAGCTCCCCAAAAATGGCAACACAGGTGGATAAGGTGGTAAAGAAGGCATACGGCAGCTTGTCTTCATTGGTCGGGACATTGAATATAAAAGTTGGCAAGTCATGTTGCAGCTATAGAAAACTTTAGTTCGGCCGTATTTGGAGTAGTGTGTGCAGTATAGGCCACCACGTTATAGGAAGGATGTGGAGACTTTGGAGAAGGTGCAGAAGAGGTTTACCAAGATATTGCCTGGATTAGAGTGTATTAGCTTTAAGGAGAGGGTGGACAAACAGGAGGATTGTTTTTGCTAGAGCATCAGATGCTGAGGGGCAACCTGATAGAAATACATGAAATTATGAGTGGCACGGATAGGGTGGACATGTCAAATACTAGGGGGCACCATTGTCATTGTTGGAAAAACCCATCTGGTTCATTAATGTCCTTTAGGGAAGGAAATTGCCATCCTTGCCTGGTTTGGCCTACATGTGACTCCAGACCCACAGCAATGTGGTCCATTTTTAACTGCCCTCTGGGCAATTAGGGATGGACAATAAATGCTGGTCTAGCCAGCGACACCCTCATCCCATGAATAAAGGAAAACAAAAACTTTTCTTCCTCTCTTCTCAAGGTATATAGGCCTGGTCACAATTATGTACAGAGAAGTATTTGAACAGGAGGAGAAGACAGACATGTTGCTGAAACCTTCCAACATGCTCTCATCAGGACTTACGCAAGAATACCAAATTTTGAATGACCACAACAATTTTTACTGCAGGAGAAAAGCAGGGTACATGGTTGGCAAGTCATCATTGGTTGGCCAATTGAGTAAACAGCAGAGATACATTGGCTTACCTAAGCTCATGGATAATTTCACGAAGGCACAAAATATGATCACACCGGATATAGTCAGTCAGTGCTAGGATTCGATTGATGGATAATGACTCTCTCGCCTGCTCTCCCTCAAACCACACCGTGCTGCCTGCACAGTGCTAATATAAAGAAGCCCCTTGATCCCTCATGAGCAGTGGGCTTTGTAATGAAGTGTTAAATGTGTGGGGAATTTATCTTTGTTTTCATAGGGAGCCTGTTTATTACCTTCTCTTCCTGGCCACGGGCCAGGTACACAGCTCGGTATTTAACCAAACAAAGTTACAGGGCCTCGGCAAGACACATATGGGCTGTATGGGAGGAATGAGTCATAAAATGGAACCAGATGCAGAGGTTTCTGAGGAGATAGAAACTGTCCTGAGGCAGATGTGTTTGCAACTGTACACAGCCAATGAGACCTCAAGCTTTACAGGAGACAAACACCCCACTTTCTCAGGTCAGAGGACCCAGCTAGAGCATTACATACACACCTTAATCTGATGATTAGTCATGCACGAAATCCTCATTAGCTGCAGAAGGAAACAATGCCTTTTTAAAAATCATATAAAGAAAACTATGTTGTGTGGAGCACCTTCAAAGCAGCTTAAGTGTAAAAAAGAAGCTTAACTCGTGGTGACACCAGTGATATGTACTATCCTAGAAAGGTCCCAACACACAGCAAGGTTAACATTCTGCAGACATGAATTTGAACCAAGCTGAAGTAGAGGGGTTTAACGTTAATTAAAATCAGGAAGTGAAAGCTGATATCAGTGATGACGATTGTAAAATTATTATCAACTATTGTAAAATCCCATCTGGCCACTAATGTCCCATAGGGAAGGAAATCATCTTTCCTCACCCAGTCTGGCTGACATGTGACTCCAGACAGTGAAGTAACAGCACAGACCCCAGCTTCCAGCCACCAAAATCACCTGTTTATGAATTTGGCCTATAGCCAGCCAACTCAAAGTCAGTCACCCCCAACCGAAGAGATTCCAATCTCCTGGTTATATTGGTCAGCCAGGACTTCCTTGATTGGCCCAGGTTAACAGCCCCAAATCAATGACCTCGTAGCCAACAAGGTTAATCTGGTTCCGATCACTACATACAGAAAATGTAGGCGATTTGCAGCTGTGCTCTGAAATAGCCAGGCAACAAATCAGAGGCGGTGAGGTAACCGATAGTGGCCTTGCAAGCAATGGCAACATTTCATGCCAGGATGATTTAAAAAAAAATTAACCTGCCCCACTGGCATCACACTGCGTAATTCGAATTGGGTGTGTGTAATGCTTCATGTATCCTGGTGAGGAGTATGAGCTGTAATTGGAGGCTGAGATCATTCACAAATAATTTCAACCAGTGATTAGCCAATCCATCCATTGCTGTGTGAACTTGTTGGGAATTAGCAGCAAGCTGAAGAAACACAAACATGGGGCAGCCCTGTGGTGCAGCGGTAATATCCCTACCCCTGGACAAGGAGGCTGGGGTTCAAGTCCCACCTGCTCCAGAGGTGTGTAATAATGTTTCTGAACAAGTTGATTACAGGGAAAAGCTTAAAAACACAATGCCCTGAAAGGGTTAACATGGAAGCTTTGGGATAGAATGATAGAATCCCTGCAGTGCAGAAAGAGGCTATTCAGCCTGCACCACCATTCACCTATCCCCTTGGCCAATCCACATAACCTACATCTTTGGACTGTGAGAGGAAACCACAACACCCAGAGGAAAGCCATGCAGAAACAGGAAGAATGTGCAAATTCCATATGGACAGTCACCCAAAGCTGGAATTGAACCCAGGGTCCTGGTGCTAAGCACTGAGTCACCATGTCACCCTGCTCACTGAGGCATCAATGACCCTCTCTGGGAAGAGCTGGTCCATTTGTTTATTGGTCATTTTTAGACAGTTCTACTGTCTACAACCATGTCTCTTACCTAGTGTTAATGTAGTCAACTGGTCTTAAGCTAATGTCACCTGTTACCTGACTAGCATGTTATAAAATATTGCTTCTCATTCAAGTATGTTCCTCTCCTACTAAAGAGTCATGAGTGGTGAATCACTCATCATTTAAGACTCGTAAATCCTGTGCACTAGTCTTACCAGAAAGATTTGTGGCAGCAAATCTATCCAGCAGAACCAGACACAAACATTCATTCCGAGATAAGAATCAGGAGCAGGAGTAGGCCATTCAGCCCCTCGAACCTGCTGCGCCATTTAATATGATCACGACTGATTTCATCTCGGCCTCAACTACACTTTCCTGCCTACTCTCCATACCCTTTCAACCCATAACTCATTAAAAATCTGTTTATCTCTCCCTCAAATGTATTCAGTGTCCCAGCATTCCACCAAACAAGGAACAAGAGCAGTCCACTCGGCCCTTCAAGCCTGCTCTGCCATTCAATAAGTCGCGGCTGATCTGATTTTAACTTCATGCCTGCATCGCCCCAATAATCGTTCATCCCAGATGCCAGCTACGGGCATCTCTCACAACAGACACCGTGTCTACTTAAACAGCTCTCCAATTAGTCTCACTTCCCTGCTGTCTCCACTTCATCCTGGATTTTTTTTTCCCTTCGGAACTAAATATTTTATTTCCTTCTGGGAGTTCCTACAGTGTTCTTTCAGGCAGCTCGTTCCAGATTGTCATTATTCACGGAGTTAAAGAAAAAAAAATTCTTCCCTCTGCCTACTGTTCTTGCCAATTATCTTAAATCCATGTCCCCTGGTGAATGACCAGTTTGTCAGCCACTGCAGTTTCTCACCGTCAACCCTATCAAAACCATTCCTGAATTTGAATGCCTCAATTTTTTTCTCCCCTGAGGAGAACAATCCCAATCTCTCCAGATTGAAATCGGTGGACAAATCAGCTGTGCTGGCAGAATACTATACATTGCTACACACAGTAATTACTAACTAGTTGCGTTACGGCTGAGAGACAATGCTGAGATTATCCAGAAGCTCAGCAGGTCTGGCAGCATCTGTGAAGAAAAAAAAGTTAAGAGTCAACGTTTCTGGTCCAGTGACCCTTCCTCTGAATGTTTTTGTTCCTGATTTACAGCATCCGCAGTTCTTTCAGATTTTACCGAGGTTATCCTACTCATCATAAGAGTAAGGACGCAGTACTGTTTGCTATATGGACAAGGCACTACAGCAACAATTCTGCTCAGAGACCAGAACCCAACTGGTCTGCTCCTCCCAGGATCGGTCCTTTAAAATCCTATTATCTCATAATGCCAGTGGGTGATGTGGTGCAGTGCTGCTGTCAATGGGTTGGCAATTAAATTTGGGGGGCATGGGTTCAAATCCCACACAGCAGATGGTTTAAAATTTGGAACTCAACAAAATGCCAGCAGCTAATGCTGACTGCCATAAGTACCCAACTTGTTGATGAATGCCTTTTGGGAAAAGAAATCTGCTGTCTCCTGGCGAGGTCTACACATGACTCCAAACCCACAGCAACCTGGTTAACTCTTCACTGCCCTTTGGGTAGTAGTTGGCCCGGCTGTGATGGCTACATCCCATGAGTGAACAAGAACAAGTTATCCCCTTCATTTACAAAAGCTGCTGTACAACGCAAATAATGAATATGGTCTCCATTAACGAAATCATTTAACTTGACTTTACTCAATTATTCACCTTCTTTTCCTCTGTGCTTCCCGTCAAAGATGTTACTGTCCAGAACGCTACCTCAATGTCAAATAGGCTGTGCTTCCTGGTCACCTACTGGACTCAAGCTATGTTGCATCTTTGCAAAGTGTTGGCTAGCTTTCTGCAGCTAATTGCTGAGTCGAACAGCGAGCAGGATATGTGAGTTATCGATTTGATATTGGAGGCATACTGCCTTGGCAGAGGTGCTGCCTCCTGAGTGAATATTAAATAGAGGCTTTTCTCTTCCCTCAATGCACTGTGGCAACATTACAAAGATTAGGGAGATTTTCCATTGCTGTCTTCGCCAGTAATTAGCCCTTAACCATCATTACAAATAAGAGTCTGCTCATTGTCACATTGCTTTTTATGGAGCTTGCGGTGGGAAAATTGCTTGCTATGTTACAACAGTGGCAACACTTCCAAAATAATTAGGAAGGTGTGTCCTCAACCATCGTTGAGGACCAATGGCTTTGAATGTTTTGTTTCCAGGTGATAGACTCAATGTAACTCTACACTATCAGAAGAAGCTTTAGGACATCCTGAATTCATGAATCATAGAACCCCTGCAGTGTGGAAACAGGCCCTTCGAAACAAGTCCACGCTGATCCTCGGAGCATCCCACCCAGACCCATTCCCCTGTAACCCACCTAATCTACACATCCCTGAACACTACGGGCAATTTAGCATGGCCAATTCACCTAGCCTGCACATCTTTGGACGGTGGGAGGAAACCGGAGCACCCAGAGGAAACCCACACAGACACGGGGAGAATGTGCAAACTCCGCACAGACAGTCACCCAAGGGTGGAATTGAACCCAGGTCCCTGGTGCTGTGAGGCAGCATGGCTGACCACTGAGCCACCGTGCTGCCCCGAAAGGAAAAACACAAGTCAGAGGACAGAACAGCATGGTAGGAGGCCATTTCGCCCATCCAATCTGCCCCAGCTCTTATGAAGAGCAACCCAGGTCGTGCCTCTGCCTGGCTCTTCGAAACGTCTGTTCATTCGGTTAGAACTGAAGGATTGTGGGTCTTTGCGCTGAAGATGAAAAGGCTCAAGGAGGGCAACATGGTGGATGCTGAAATCAAAGTAAAAAAATATTCAAAGTGTCTGCAGAAATCTGTTGAGTACATTGCAGCTCTGTGAAGTCTATTTACTGTTCACCAAATAATTAAATTATAATTAAGTAATAAATGTATCTTTCCTTTTATTTCCATGTTGGAGTGGAGAAGGATGGCGTGTTGCTCCTGCAACCTCATTCTCCACTCCAGAATATAGGAATGTGCCGCATCTGGAACATGTACTTCTGGAATCTGGGAGATTTGGGTCTGACAAAACTCATTTTGTTGGCTGCAGCCCCATCTGGTGTCCAAGCATGATCACTTCCCAAAACAAAAAGGAAAGCAATTGCTGGAGAAACTCAGCAGGTCTGGCAGCATCCGTGCAGAGAGAAAAACGCGCCCAGTCCAATGACCCTTCCTGAGAACTTTAGCTTATGACCATTTCTTTGTTGGTCTTTGCTGAAATTTTATCCTTTTTGCATCGCGCAGCATAGATGAAGACCATTCAGTCCACAATATCCATGCTGTCTCCTTGAAAGATTGATCCAATTAGTCCGATCCTCCCTCCTCTCTTTATCCTGTAGCCCTGCAAATTTTTCTTGACCACGTCTTTTTCCAATTACTTGTCAGCTGCAGTACAATGGACTGCATTCTGGACTCTGAGTCAGAGATTGAGTGCTCAGGCCTTATATTCAAGACAGTAGAGTTTGAGCTATAAGGAGACAGGGGCTTTTGTCTCTGGAGTGTCGGAGGCCGAGGAGTGACTTTATAGAGGTTTATAAAATCATAAGGGGCATCGATAAGGTGAATAGACTAGGTCTTTTCCCCAGGGTAGCAAAGTCCAAAACTAGAGGACATAGGTTTATGGTGGGAGGGGAAAGATTTAAAAGGGACCTGAGGAGTAACTTTTTCACGCAGAGGTTGATGCATGTATGGAACGAGCTGCCAGAGGAAGTGGTAGAGGAGAGCATGATTACAACATTTAAAAGACATTTGGACAGGTACATGGATAGGAAGGGTTTAGAAAGATATAGGCCAAACGCAGGCAAATGGGACTGGTTAGTTTAGGAACCCTGGTCAGCATGGACGAGGTGGGCTGAAGGATCTGCTTCCATGTTGTATGATTCTATGACTGTCTCCAATTATTTGTAAGGGGAATACAATGGGTCACATTGTAGACTCAGAGTCAGAGTTTAAGTGCTCAATCCTTACTCTAGAGATACAAATACATTAGACCAGCAGTATGGAGGAAGTGTTACACTGTTGGCAATGCTGCCATTAGGGTGACATATTAAGCAAAGGGTCTGTCTGCTTTCTCGGGTGGATGTAAAAGATACCTTTGCATGATTGGAAGGAAAGTGGGGCAGTTATCCACAGTGTCCCGTGTCACTATTTATCCCTCATTTAACACCATGACAAACAGATAACATGGCCATTATTACATAAGAACACAGGAAAATAATCAGGAGCAGGAGTAGGCCATCCGGCCCCTTGAGCCTGCCCCGCCATTCAATAAGATCATGGCTGATCTTTTTGAGACTCAACTCCACTTACCCGCCCACTCACCGTAACCCTTAATTCCTTTACTGTTCAAAAATTCATTGAGCCTTGCCTTAAAAACATTCAGCGAGGTAGCTTCAGCCGCTTCACTGGGCAGGGAATTCCACAGATTCACAACCCTTTGGGTGAAGAAGTTCCTCCTGACCTCAGTCCTACATCTGCTTCCCTTTATTTTGAGGCTATGCCACTGTGGCTACACTGCTGTTTGTAAGAGCTTGCTATGTACAAACTGATGTGTTTCTATCACAACACTTCAGAAGTACCCAACTGTGACAAAAGTGTTCTGGCATGTTCTTTTTTTAAATTCTTTTGTGTACATGGACACCTTTGGCTGGGCCAGCATTTATTACCTGTCCCTAGTTGCCCCCTTGAGAAGGTGGTACTGAGCTGCTTTCTTGAGCTGCTGCAGTCCATTTGCTGTGGGTGGCCCCAGAATGCCATAAGGGAGGGAATTCCAGGATTTTAACCCAGCGATAGTGAAGGAACAGCGTTATGTTTCCAAGTCAGGATGGTGAGTGGCTTGGAGGAGAACCTGCAGGTCATGGTGTTCCATGTATCTGCTGCCCTTGTTATTCTAGATGGAAGAGGTCATGAGTTTGGAAGGTGCTGTCTGAGGATCTTTGGTGAATTTCGGCAGTGCCTCTGGTACATAGTACACACTGCTGCTACTGAGAGGTGATGGAGAGAGTGGATGCTTGTGGATGTGGTGCCAATCAAGTGGGCTGCTTTGTCCTGGATGGTGTCAAGCTTCTCGAGTGTTGTTAGAGCCACATTCATCCAGGTAAGTGGGGAGTATTCCATCACAATCCTGACTTGTAGACAGTGGACAGGCTTTGGGGAGTCGGGAGGCGAGTCACTCGCTGCAGTATTCCTAGCCCCTGACTGGTTTTGAGCCTCTGTGTTCATGTAGCAAGTTCAGTTGAGTTTCTACTCCATGGTAACTCCCAGGATGTTGATGGTGAGGGATTCAGTGATGGTAACGCTGTTCAATGTCAAGGGGCAGTAATTAGATTGTCTCTTATTGAAGATGGTCATTGCCTGATATTTCTGTGGTGTGAATGTTATTTGCCACTTGTCAGCCCAACCCTGGATATTGCCCAGATCTGGTTACTTGAACCCTGAATGCTGGCACTCAGGGGTGAGAGTGCTACCTCTGGAGACTGACGTGCCCACTGTCTGTCCTATGATACCCATAACGTTTGGTCCACTGGGCCTGACTCAGCATTTGATAAGATCATCATTGATTGGGCCCTTAACTCCACTTTCTTGCCTATCTGCTATTGATCCTGAAGTCCCTTGCCAATTGAAACTCTGTCCAACTCAGCCTTGAATATGTTCAATGACCCAACCTTCACTGCTATCTAAGGAAGAGAATTCCAAACAATAATGACTCTTTGAGATATTCTTCACCTAATTGGGAGGCTTCTTATTGCTAAAATGTGCCCCCTAGATCCGGATACCCTCAGAGGGGTAAATTATCCCAGCGTGGACATTGTTAAGCTGCTTCAGAACTTTATATTTCCAATAAGGTCACCCCTCATTCTACTAAATTCTTAGACTTGAGCATAAGCTGCTCAACCTTTCCGAGGCAACTTATTTTGTCGATGACTGCTTTGTCCTTCTTGAAAGATAGACAGGGACAGCTTTCTCCAATTCTCGTCAGAACTTCATATCCTCAGTGCTACCAAAGCACTTGCATGAAATACAGCCCTTTTGTGTGTTCCAGTACATGGATTCATTGGCTCCAAGCTGGCTAACTATACTCTATGTCTTTTTCTCTCCAACGTGGGAACTTCTCCTCAAGTTTAAATCAAACAGGCGTTACAGACTTTCTCATGTCTGGCTGGCTCCAGCCTCTTTTGATAAAAATGTAAATTTCAGTCCGGACTAGATCATGATTGTTGATCATGAAGTCGATCGCGAAGTCTGGCTCATCCTGCGGCCAAGTGATCACTGCAGCCATTTTTAAGTCAGTGTTATTCCTTTCTGGTACCATTTCACTCCATAATAGTCCCAGGTATTCAGAAATCAATATTTTATTATTATTGTGAATTGCCAACTTCAATGTTTATGCTCCCGACAAGTCGAACCAATACGCTATCATTTTCAATTTTTTTTCTCCAGCCATCCCTTTGATGCGTCTATACATTCACCTCAATCACCCCTTGGCTGTGAGTTTCACACTCTCACTGCTCTCTGGGTGTTGTTGTTTTTCCAGAATTCCCTACTGGATTCATCAGTGATTGCCTTAAATCAGTAGGTCTGAGTTTTGATTCACTCTTCCCCTCACTGATCTCTACTCCAATATGTGAAATATCTTCCTCATCAGACACTTTAACCGTAAAAACCTCTATTGGGCGACCTCACCTGCCTTCTCTTTTCTGGACAAAGGGCCCAGCCTTGTTCAATTGTTCCTGATGGGTGTAAACTCTGTCAAACAAGTGTTTTCTAAAAGTCAGTGTGGATTTACTTATAAAGGCCTTGGCATTTTCATTTGGCGTGTGCTGGAGATTGAGCCCCATTTGCTGAAGGGAGGAGTTTGGAAACATGTTACCCCTCCAACCCTTGCCTCCAATATCCCTCACCCAATCCCCACCACACCCTCCCCAGAACTCAATCCATCATCCGTTAGACTAGACTGGTTCCCAGTGGGGACGGAGCCCAGGATACACCATCACACCATATGATATAGCAACAGAATTGGGCCATTTGGCCCGTTAAGTCTGTTCCACTGCCTCCACTTCTTCAGGAGGCTAAGGAAATTCAGCATGCCTATAAGGACTCTCACCAACTTTTACAGATGCACCATAGAAAGCATTCTATCTGGATGCATCACGGCTTGGTACAGCAACTGCTCTGTCCAGGACCATAAGAAACTACAGAGAGTTGTGAACACAGCCTAATCCATCGCACAAGCCAACCTTTCATCCACAGAATCCATCCACAATTCTCACTGCCTCAGGAAGGCAACCAACATCATCAAAGACACCTCCCACCCTGGTTATAATCTCTTCCAACCTGTACTGTCAGGCAGAAGATACAGAGCCTTAAACACACATACCAACAGATTCAATAGTATCTTTCTCCCCTCTGTTACTAGACTTATGAATGGACCTCTCAAATTTTAAATTTATTGTTGATCTCGCTCTCTGTGCACCTTCTCTGCAGCTGTAACATTGTATTTCTTGCTCTGTTCTATACCCTAATGTACTTTGTATGGCATGATCTGCCTGTACTGCACACAAAACAAAACTTTTCACTGTACCTAGGTACATGTGATGCTAATAAATCTAATCAAATATATTTCTCAACCCCATTCTCCTGCCTTCTCTCTGTAACCTTTACATCCCTTCACTGATTGAGAACCTCTCTATTCCTTATCTCCCTGGAACCCCACACCCTTTCCTCTCACAATCCTCCTGTGTTGCAGTGTCAGGCAAACAAGATGACAATTTACTCCCTGCTTCAAGTTCCTGACAATAGAATTGATTGGAAGGAATTGGTGAAAGTTTCTGCTCATCAGTCCAGCAGATGGAGCCAGAACCACACAAAGACAGAAGACGAAGGGAAGCAGGAATGAGGAAGTAGAGATATGGACAATTTTTCAACTGTTCATCAGCCCTATTTTAATAGTTACTTCCTGTTTCTCAGTTTCTCTGCTTCTCAGCCTTTCTCAGACAAATGCTAGTTAAAATCTCAGTTAAAATGACATCCTGCTTCCTCTTTGCAGTGAGCCTGGTGAATGAGACACACTGATCCACCTTGTCTCCTACACCATGAAGGCTGTCCTTCTCAACATCTCCCCTCACCCTGAGGCACGGTGACCCTCGTGTTAAACCATCACCAACCATCTCTCTCCAATGACAGAACAGCCTTATGCTCCTCTGGAACTAGGACAACTTTACCTTTACCTTCCAATGGCAATGAGGTACAAGAGGTGAATTTGTTTCCAAGTAAGACAGTTCCTTTTTAAACAATTTTTTCCCTATTTTGAAGAAAAGTTATCACTGGCAAACACACTGCCTGAGAGTTGGGTGTAGGTTGGTTCAACGATCCACTCAAAAAGGGGGAGGAGACAGTTACCTGGGAAGGAGAAATGCGCAGATTACAGCGAGCGAAGCTTGAAGTGAGAAGCTCATTGGGAAGAGCTGGTGCAGAAATGATGGACAGAATGGTTTCATCCTGCACAGTGACAATTCTGTGATTCTGAGATTTATCTCCAAACCAACATCGGAAAGACAAATTACCAATCATTACCACATTGCTGTTTGTGAGAGCTTGCTGTGTACAAACAGACGATCATATTTCCTACATTACAACTGTGGCCACAACTTCTCAAGCATTGCATTTTAGAGAATGTCTTAAGGTATGGAAATGAATGGGGGTGTTACTTTTCTACATCCTATACCCTTTGAACTATGGCCCTTCAAATTCTCCCTTGACAAGGAAACCTCCAGGAATGCAAGGCAGTATATTTTTAGAAATAAATAATTGTTTTAATTCAGTGCTCCCTCCATCAAAAATCCAACATTTGATACCAAATCATAAATACTCAATAAGCTCGACGCCATCCAGGACAAAGTAGCTCATTTCATTGGTACCACATCCCATGAGCAATGCTCAGTCGCAGCAGTGTGTACCATCTACATGATGCACTGCAGAAATTTACTACAGACACTCAGACAGCTCCTTCCAAACGTGACCACTTCCATCTAGAAAGATAAGGGCAGCAGATACATGGGAACACAACCCCCTGTAAGTTCCCCTCCAAGGCACCCACTATCCTGACTTGGAAACATATCACCATTTTGAACCCTGGAACTCCCTCTCTCACAGCCCTGTGAGTGTAAGGAGGATTCAAGATGGCAGCTCACCATCACCTTCTCAAGGGCAACTAGGGATGTGTAATAACTGCTGGTGCATCCAGCAATGCCCATATCCCATGAATGGGTAAACATAGGTGAGAAACTATGGGAGGGAATGTTAGAATGTTGATCCCAGCAAGTGAAGGCACAACCATCAGTGGTTGGGAAAATAGAATTTGGGCTACACAAGAGAACAGAATTGGAGGAGTACAGGTTACAGAGAAAGGGAGTAGTGAGATCCAGAGGGATTTAAATATGAGATTGAAAGTTTCGGGTTGGAGGTGTCTTGGTTTTCCAGTAATGACATAAGAAGTTTAATGAATGGGCGAGTGCTGGGGATGATTGGAGAGTGGAACTTGTTGTTGATGGTATTCCAATGTACCTGTTGATCTTGTCCTTCGAGGGTAGAGGGTGCAGTTTGGAAGTCACTATTGAAGGAATCTTGCTGAGTTACTGCAGTATGTTTTGAGGATGGGACACATTGTCACTGCTGTGTTGATAATTTTGGGTCGCTTGAGTGTTGTTGAAGTTGCACTCATCCAGACCAGCAGGGAGTGGAACTGAGACATTGTTAAAAACTTAACGCTTTTCCCAAGCTTTCACTCAGCCCTCCTGGTTTGGATCAGTTTTTGGAACTGTTCTGAACCTCTGAAGAAGAGTCAATCCTACCGGACTGAAAATGTTAGCTCTGTTTCTATCTCGACAGATGTTGCCAGTCATGTTGAGTTTCTCCAGTGTTCTGTGAACTTTGATGGGAAGAGGAAAGGCTTCATAAATCTGAAGCACTGGAGGATTTAGGAGGTCTAGTTCAAGATTCTCTTAGGGTTAACATGCAGGTTCAGTTGGTGGTCAGGAAGGCAACTGCAGTGTTCGCATTCATTTCCAAGAGGGCTAGAGTACAAGAAAAGAGATGCGCTGCTGAGGATGTATAAAGCATTTGGAATATTGTGAGTAGTTTTGCGTCCTGTATCTAATGCAGGATGGGCTGGTGTTGGAAGGGTTCTAGAAGAGGCTTACAAGAATGATCCTGGGGATGAAAGGCTTGTCAAATGAGGAGCGGTTGAGGACTCTGAGTCTGTACTCTGTTTAAGATGAGGGGGGATCTCATTGAAACCTACAGAATACAGAGAGGCCTGGATACAGTGGACACGGAGATGTTTCCACTAGTAGAAGAGACTAGGACCTGAGGGCACCTGCTCAGTTAAACTGAGGCTTTACCTGCTCCCTCAAAGCGGACATAAAAGTCTCATGAAACTGTAACAGAGAAAATCAGTGGACATTTGTTGACAAAAGTGCGGTAATGTATGGGAGACAGAACAACAGTGTCAGGTATGCAAGATGTCAATTCTAACTGATCCAATCAAACAGCATTCCCCCAGATGTTTGTAACAGGCAGAGTACAGACATCCTTTGCTAAACAGTCCTGTGTGCTAATAGCTACACTAATGGCCAAATGAAGATATTCATCTGAGCTCATAACGTGACTTATTTAATAAGGTTAGAAGCAACATATATTAGTTCACATTCTTTGCAAACGAGGGGAATATGTTCAAGCTTTGAGCGTTTTTTGAATCACTGGAGTGCTTAGAAAATCTACATTTCCCCATTGTTTTCTCTCAGTAGCAGTGCTACTCCAAAAGCTTGTGATTTCAAATAAACCTGTTGCACTATAACCTGGTGTCGTGTGATTTCTGACTTTGTCCATCCCAGTCCAACACCAGCACCTCCACACCATGGCTTCTCAATGGCAACACCTCGGCCAATCAGATTCAACTTAAAATCTTTCTCCTGTAGTATAAATTGTCATGATCATTTGAAATTTGGCACACTTGCATTGACCCTGATGAGGGTTAGATAAAATAGAATCATTTCCAACTTTACAGCGAATCTCAAAAGTGCCGTACGTCATTATTTTCCTCCGTCAATATTTCTCAATACTCCAGAAGGTTTTTGTAGCATTTACCTATCTCTAAAGCACAGTGAACACCACAAAAAGGATATTGTCACCCCACTGCCTCAGTGTTTAGTTTACATAGCCCAAGGCTTCAGGTCAGAAACCGAAAGTAAGTGAAAACTGTGAAGAAGTGGATTTGTTTAATCCGTAAAAACCTTCAGAACTCCGTTAATAAACATGGTTAAGGTAAATCATTGACCTTTCAGTGCACATGCAATATTTATTAAACACCAAACAGCCTGGATTTCCAGCAGCCGCAGTTCTCTGTTTTATTTTGGATTTGAATTAGTCACAGATGCATATTCAGCCTAACATGATAAATCTGTTCTGTTCTGAGGATAAATCAGTTTAGAGGAAGGATCACTGGACCCGAAACGTTAACTCTGTTTTCTCCTCCACAGATGCTGCCAGACCTGCTGAGCTTTTTCAGCAACTTTGTTTTAGTTCATGATAAATCTGTTCCTCCCTTGACAGATCCTGCCAGTCCTGATCAGATTTAATGCAAATTCAAACAGTGGCTGTTGACTTTTAAGGCAATTTACAGTTACAAAATATATTTCCTTTCACTCGCCAACAGACAAGTACAATTAATGACTCACCCACTTGGCATGCAATAGAATCAAGAGAGTTCTGGATAAACACATCATGCCAAGCTGGTGCCAAGGGAGTGGTGTTCTTAACTTGGGGCAGAAGGTCATTGGGTTCAAGTTTCAAACCACACATCGGAGCACAACATGAAGAGAAGTACTGCAGGATTGGCGTACTGTCAGAGAGTCAGTGCTGAGGGACTCCCGCACTGTCAGAGGGTCAGTGCTGAGGGACTCCCGTACTCTCAGAGGGTCAGTGCTGAGGGAGTACCTCACTGTCAGAGAGTCAGTGCTGAGGGAGTACCGCACTGTCGGAGGGTCAGTGCTGAGGGAGTACCGCACTGTCAGAGAGTCAGTGCTGAGGGAGTACCGTACTCTCAGAGGGTCAGTGCTGAGGGAGTCCCGTACTCTCAGAGGGTCAGTGCTGAGGGAGTGCCGCACTGT
>JAHRHZ010000018.1:3769016-3807815 GCA_024137785.1 Ginglymostoma cirratum
CTCTTGTCACATGTACTCAAGTACAGGAGTACAGTTAAAAGCTTACAATGTTGCCCCACATTATGCCATCTGAAGTACAATGTACCCAGGTACATATCTTAGATACAAAATAGAGAACTAAATAAAGAAATAAAGTTACATTATTTTACAGTTATTTACAGTATAAGTTCGAAAAATAAGGAATAAAGCTAAGAAGATAAACTTTACAGTCTAAGCAAATGGCTTAATGTTTTCTCTCAAGTTGAGAAAGTCACCACAGTATATAAAAAGAAATTCCATGAACACTCTAGGACGCAAAAATGGTTTAAAAACTGACCTGTTTGTTTTCTTTTTAAACCTGTTCACAAAAATAGACCAACATCCATCTGCGATAACAAGGTGTAGAGCTGGATGAACACAGCAGGCCAAGCAGCATCATAGGAGCAGGAAAGCTTGGCGTTTCAGGCCTCGACCCTTCATCAGCAAAGAACATCCATCTGCCACCAGTTTAAAACCTTAGCTCTTAAAAAGTAGAACACATAAAAATCACACATCTTTAATCAAATACACCAAGCTCAAAGATGAATCTTAGACTTTAATAAAGCGAAACAGCTAGGGATGAACAAAGGGGTACTTTTGGTAGAGACAGGAATAAATGATGATAAATAAAGGGTGGTACACATTTATAGGGACATTTCAAAATGTTCAAATTTAAAATAAATGTAAATATTCAAAAATTAAATTCCACTAAAAATCAAAAGCTCATCTATGTTTACCAGGAAAATTGTGGGCTGTGTTAAGTTTAAGAAAAGATGCATTTTATATGGTTACAGTTCACTGGAGAAGAACACATTGGAAATCGAAAAACAGAGGTAGCTGGAAAAGTTCAGCAGGTCTGGCAGCATCTGTGAAGAAAAAAATCACAGTTAACATCTTGGGTTCAGGGACTCTTCCTTAGAACAGCCTCAGTTCTGAGGAAGGGTCACTGGACCCAAAACATTAACTGTGATTTTTGTTCCAGATTGACAGCATCCACAGTTCTTTCAGTTTTTCCATTGGAAATCAAGCTGCTATTGTTACAAAAGTTGAAAGTTCTAGAAAGGTAGACAAAATTCCCTAATTTACCTGTCTTTTAGACCCAGGAAAACAGAAAGCACAAAACAGGTACTTAACAAGAATAACAATTTATTACAACTAAATCAATTCTAGCTCCAGCTAAGCATTTATGAACAATCAACATGTAACTCTCTAAGTTAAAAAAAAGACATGTCAAGACAAGGTGTGATAATTCCATAGACCAAACAGCTACTTGTCACTGGCTAAATTTTTCTTTGCATACACCACCAGGCTCTAGTTTGTCTGCAATAACCTCCCTTCCCCAGCCCCTACCCGCCACCCACCCCCCAACCCCAACCTGAACAGGCAGCACTTACAATGAGTGTCAGGTCACTTGGCTTTAAAAATGTCATCAGTCTTTCAACAATCCTTGGTTTTTTAAAACAGTTCATTGTCCATTTCAGTTATAACCAAAATCACAGAAACATAAGACAGTTTTTTGGTGTTCTGAAGAATAGCTGTCATTGTATGGATTCAGAATGTTTTAGAAAGCAGATGAAAGATGACCAAAACTGGACGAAAAAGTGAAAAAAATGAGCTAGGATTTTGTCCTTAGTTATTTAAAATTTTTATTGAGAACTTAGATAAATTGAAAGAGAAATAATATATCTAAGTGTTTTGATGATACAATGTTTGGTGGAAATGTAAATTGTGTGGAGGATACAAAGAAGCTAAAACAGGTAGATACCAGGCAAGTGAATGGGCAACAATAAAGCAGATGGAGTATAATATGAGTTAAGTCTCAGGTTATTGTCTTTGGGAGTTGGAATGGAAAACTAAAATTGGTTTTAAAAGGCATGAAGCTTTTTAAGTGTTCATGTTCGGTGAGAAGAACAAAGACCTGTGGTGCAGGTGCATAGTTCCTTGAAAGTGGAGTTCTAGGTGAACAGGACAGTGAAGAAGGCATTTGGTACAATTACCTTTATTGGTCAGTGCATTGAGTATAGACATTGGGAGGTCATGTTACAGCTGTACAGGACATTGGTTAGGCCACTTTTGGAATACTGCGTTCAGTTCTGGCCTTCCTGCTATTGGAAAGATATTGTGAAACTTGAAAGGGTGCAGAAAAGATTCACAAGGATGTTGCCAAAATCAGAGGGTTGAGCTATATTGAGAGGATGAATAGGCTGGGGCTAATTTCCCTGGAACATCAGAGGCTGAGGGGTGACCTAATAGAGGTTTATAAAATCATTAGGGACTTGGATAGGGTGAATAGCCAAGGTCTTTCCCACAGACTACGGGAGTCCAAGACAGTTCTAAGGAAGGGTCACTCAACCCAAAATGTCAACTCTGATTTCTCTCCACAGATGCTGCCAGACCTGCTGAGCTTTTCTAGCAATTTGTTTCTGTTTCTAATTTACAGCATCCACAGTTCTTTTGGTTTTCAAAACTAGAGGGAATAGGTTCAATGTGAGAGGGGAAAGATATAAAGGGAACCTCAGGGGCAACTTTTTCACGCAGAGGGTGGTGCATGCATGGAATGAGCTGCCAGAGGAAGTGGTGGAGGCTGGTACAATTATAGCATTTAAAAACATCTGGATGGGTAAATGAATAGGAAGGGTTTAGAGGGATATGGGCTAAACACCAGCAAATGGGACTAGATTAATTTTGGACACCTGGTCAGCATGGACGAGTTGGACTGAAGAGTCTGTTTCCATGCTGTACAGCTCTCTGACTCTATGACTCAGTGGGTGTACTCATAGGAGGAACACAAAAGGTTAGCATGAAGGTACAGCAAGCAGTTACTACAAGGGAAATTGGCGTACAAGAATATTCCTGTAATTGTATAAAGCCACTGATTATTGTGTGCAGTTTGGTCTCCATGCTTAAGAAAGGACGTACTTATATTGGAGGTGTTTCAGTGCAGTGGTTCCTGAAATGTCAGGATTGCTCTCTGATGAGGAGCTTAGTAAAATAAGTTTATATTCTCTGCACTTCAGAAGAATAAGGGTAATCTTATTGACATGTAAGGGATCCTGAAGGAGTTTTGACAGGGTGATCTTTTCCTGGATAGGGAACCTAGAGCTCCAGAGCACAACCTCAGAGTAAGGGAATGATCATTCAGGACTGAGATGAGGAGAAATGTATCAGAGATAATAGGTACTGCAGATGCTGGAGAATCCGAGATAACAGGGTGTGGAGCTGAATGAATACAGCAGGCCAAGCAGCATCATAGGATCAGGAAAGCTTGACGTTTCGGGCCTAGACCAAAGGGTCTAGGGAAACCTTGTTATCTGAGGAGAAATGTCTTCATTTAAAGGGCTATGAAGCTCTGAAACTGTCTACAACAGACAGTTGTGGATGCTCCGTTATGGAGTACATTCAAAAGTGTGATCAACATATTCTTGACGTCACAGGGTATAGAGGAATACAGAGACTGCACAGGAAAAGAAAGTTAAGGCACAAGGTTAGCCATAGGATCATAAGAAATAGAAGCTGGAATAGGTCGTCTTACCCCTCGAGCCTGTTCCACCATTCAATAAGTTAGGGGCTGATCTTTTCATGGTTCAGCTCCCCTTACCTGCCCTTCACCGTAACCCTTAATTCCCTTACTGTTCAAAAATCTATCTGTCTTTGCCTTAAAAACATTCAACAAAGTAGCTTCAACCGCTTCACTGGGCAGGGAATTCCACAGATTCACAGCCCTTTGGGTGAAGTTCTTCCTCAGCTCAGTCCTAAATCTGCTCCCCCTCATTTTGAGGCCATGCCCCCTGGTTCTAGTTTCACCTACCAGTGGGAACAACCTCCCTGCTTCTATTTTATTTATTAAATTCACAATTTTATGTTTCTATAACATCCCCCATTATTCTTATTGAATGGTGGAGCAAGTCTGAGAGACTGAGTGTACCATTCCTCCTTCTATTTCTTCTGTTTATATGTTCTCAACTGGCCTGGAAATGATGGGCTGAATGGCCTCTTCCAATGCTATAAAACTCCATGACATAATGAAACGCAACAATTGAAACGAGAAGGACATTAGTAACAGCAACAGTGGTTAGAAGTGTTTTATATTGATCTAGAGTTACTTCAAAGTACAAACCCTGTTTTTGTATATCATCAGAGCATTGTGGCCATAAACTCGCTGTTGAGAACTGGGCAAAGTTATCACTGCAATACTTTCATCTGTAACTGGCTCTGTTCCTGCACAGTGGTCTACTCGTGCCATGCTGGGATTTTTCATTCAGGAGACAAAATGCTGCTTTCAAAGTTACTCTCAGTAAGAGATCAGCTCTACATTATGTCACCTGTATGATCCCTAGGGTTTTATCTCTCTTCCCCTTGATCATTTGCTCCCAGGTTTGCTGAAAGTCCACTTTTGCTCCGCTGCCACCACCAGAAGCCTTGAGCCGATGACCAACCACAGCCGTGCCATCACCTGCACTGGACCCACCAATGCCAGAATCACCACACTTCAGACTTGGAAATATATCGCCGTTCCTTCACTGTCACTGGGCCAAATTCCTGGAATTCCCTCCCTAATAGCATTGTGGATCAACCCACAGCAGGTGGACTGCAGTGGTTCTAGAAGGCAGCGCACCACCACCTTCCCAAGGAGCAACTAGGGACGGGCAATAAATGCTGACCCAGCCAGCGACGTCCACATCCCACGAATGAATAGAAAAACACTATCATGTTATCCATGTGGCCTGTTCTTTAATGGTGGCTGGCTCTTTTAGAACTTGGCATTCCAGTCGTGAAATGTGAACAGGGAAAGAAAGAGATAGCATCAGCGCAGCGACTAGTTAGGGTATGGAATGCACTGTCTGGAAGTGTGGTGGAGGCATGTTCAATTGAAGTACTCGAAGAGCATTGGATGGGTATTTGGATAGAAATAATGTGTAGGGATATCAGGAGAAAGCAGGAGATTACCACTAGGCAATGATGAAAGTTTGAAGAGCTGGAGCAGGCACAATGGGCCGAATAGCCTCCTTCTGCTCAGTAACAATTCTGTTATTCCGTGATAACACCATGTTTGGTTTGGGTGTCGGCACAGTATGAGGGGCAGGAATGTTTTTCTGTCACTGTTTACTGTTCCTTTCTGAGTGGCGTAGCAGATATATTTTCACAAATAACTCCCTGTTAGGTGTGTAAATTGAGAAAGAAAATGGTGACGTCAGAAAGGCTGAAAATAGGAGTGTCTATGTACTGGGGGGGGGGAAGGGTGGTATGGGGGGTGGGGGTGAGTAGGAAGGGTTAAAACGATGCAGCAGAATGGTGAGCCCCAAGGTTCTCCAGCTTTGAGTATCAGGCCTCATTGCCACGGAGTTGGAATGATGACCCAGCCACCATTGCCAAGAGACCCTCAAGTAAATGGGTTCAGCATTCAGTGAGGAATAGACATTAGAACATAAGGCCTGGTCTTAGGTTGCTAAAGTGTGCCTCATGTTTGCATATAGCCAATGTAGCGGATGGGCCATTTCCTAAAGGAATTCGATGGCCCCTTTCCTGCCTATCATTTTGGAACTGCAGTTGGGCACACAATACTTGTACATACATGTCACAATTCCCTGGTGAGCGTGTTTAACAAAACCATTTCTGATCATGTCTGAGCCCGGGGCATAGGGAGTGTAGTCATCAGACAGGCACTGACATGGCAAACACATAACTTAAGAGAAACTTTTTTCTACAGAGAGCCAAGAATATGGAACTCATATAAATGAGGTATGCTTAAGGCCTTTGTACATTAAAGGGGAGGCCTAAAGCACTGCTGAGAGAGGAAGAGCATAGAGGGGCAGAATGGAAAGAGATCATGGTGTGGAAGGAGCGTCATGGGGAGAACAAACAGCAGCGATAGCAACTTGCATTGATAATATGCCCATCACAAAGTAATCCATTGCATGGTGCTCAAAAGCAACATTATCAAGTAAAAGTGGAGATCAGCAATACCATGTGATATTAGGGACAAATAGCAAACAACCTGACAAAGAGGTAGGTTGGAAGATTAATTAAAGGCCTGAAGCTGGTGTAGATGCTGGGAGTTGAGTGATGTTCTTCCTGGGCTTAGGTCTAGCCAACTGAAAACACAGCCTCAAAGGTGTCCACAATTCAAGGCAGAGTTAGGGGAGGGTAAATATCTCAGAGCATTGTAGGGCTGATGGAGGCTACAGAGATAGAGAATGTCATCGGCATTGAAGGAGGTTACAGTGCCTGGGAGTGTTGTTGGTGTTGAGAAGGCTGCAGGGATAAGGAGTACTGTTGGTGCTGAGGAGGTTATAGAGATAGGCGTGGTTGCAGGAGGTTGCAGAAATGAGGAGGGTTGTGGGGCATGGAGAAGGATGAAGAGATAGGCAGTGTCGTAGGGAATGGAGAAAATTACAGAGATAGGGAGGGCTGTAGGGACTGGGGAAGGTTACAGAGATAGGGAGGGTTTTAGGTGCTGGAGAAGGTTACAGGGATACAAATGGTTGTTATAACTGTTAAAGCCTGAAGAATGTCTTTGACAGACTATATCTGAACCATGGTCCTACTCATTGCACAGCCAGCATTCAGGCAGTAATCTCTCAAAGGGAAACGAGATCTCCAATTAAAAGGAGGACACTTCCAGAACTATGGGGACAGTGGTTGGATGGTAAAACTAATTGGATAGGTCTACCAAAGAACAAACCTTTATGGACTGAATGGTCTCTTCCCGTGCTGTTGGATACCATGAGTATTGTTTGCACTGTTGGTCCTGTTTCCTCAGGAAGGATGTACTGTTTATGAAGGGAGTGTGACAGAGACTGATCCCTGGGATAGTGAACTGTGAAGTGAGATTGAGGAAACTGGGCTCACATCCCTTTAAAGAATGAGAGACTATCTCATTGAAGCAGCCAACATCCTTACAAGGCTAGGCAGGAGACATGAAGGAAGGATGTTTCCCCTAATGGGTTTATGGGCCCTTTAGGGCTGAGATGAAGAGCAACTGTTTTCCCCTCAGGGCTGGTGAATCTTTGGAACACCCTACCCCAGGTTGCCATGGAAACTCAATCAATGGTTTTGAGGGACATAGTGAAGGGAAATGACATTGAGGTAGAATGGTGGGTATATGTTTGAGGGGCCAGATGGCTTAATCTCACTCCCACCATTATCACTAAAGAATCTGACCTTTCTCTCTCTGCCTTCCTCTATTCTGTCTCTTTCTTTCTCCATCTCGCTCCCTTATACCTCTCTTTGAATTGAACTACCTGTATTGTCACACATCTCTCTTTCTCCTCTCTACGTTTTCTTTCCCTGCTCCTCCCTAGCCTCTTCTTTCTTTGTCCCTCTGTTTCTCCTTTCTTTTCTCTATCTCCCTCCAGGGATGGCTTTCTCTTAAACCTGGAATCGTTCTCGCTCTCACACACACACACAGATACAAAGCCCTTGCAACATTGCTGCTCCAGTGACTGAGTTCAAAGCTTTATGGCAGCAAGTGATTTGTTGGCTGCGCGGAGGAAGGTGTTAAACCTATGGACCATGAAGCAACGGGCAGCAATAATGAGAGAGCCAGAGCAGGATATTAAAAGTTGACCACAGTTTCTCTTTGTTCCCCATTGTGGAGCCTGCGGCAGTGTTTCCTGAGCTGAAGGTGGATTCAGCTACTGTCGTTCTGCTCTCTCTCGGGCTTGCTTTCCTCTCTTTGTTCCTCCAGGTCAGCTTTAACGTGGCAGGTGGTTTATAATGTGACGCTTTACAGCTCTGTCGGTGTTCGAGGCTGATCGCTGTGAACAGATAGGATTACTATAAGAGGGAGGGACTGTCAAGAGAGAGAGTTTCCTGTCTACGTGAACTGCCTGAACTCAAATCCTGCAGTAAACTCTAGTCAGTCCGCAAGATGCAGACGTGTTGAACTGCTTTCTTACCTTCTGTAGAGAGGGAGCTGCATTATCCTGGGTTCTGGAACAATATCTTGGTGCGTTTATCTGACAGCTTTTGTGGAGATGATTTTTTTTACCCTCTCCGTTCTGGTGCTAACACTTCAGCTGCCTCTGATTCCAGGAGGTAAGTCCTTACAGTTTTGCAATCTCTCCCTCCTGAGAGCAAGGGGGGGGGGGATTATAATTGGAGGGGTGATATGAATGAATGAATGAATGAATGAATGAATAAATGCAATTGTTCCTTCAACCCTCAAAACAGCCAGAGTTAGGTAACACCAACTGCAGAACATTGTCTCAGTGTGGGGTTATATAACATACACACACACACACACACACACACAAATACAAGATCTATTATAGAAAGAATAGTGAAGTGCTGAAATCATTTTCTGCTCCAGCTTTTACTGTTTATCCATATCAGTATATATCAGAATTCAGGTGTTTGTTTATTTTACAAATACCACTTTTTCAATTGACCTTTCCATCCATTTGACTATATATATAAAAGCTACCTTTTTTTTGAAATCCCTTCAATTCAAGTAAACTTCAGTTTATTTCTGTTTAAAGCACCTTCTGGTTCCCCTGAATTCGGGAATAAAGAATTCTACACCCTCCCTTCCAATCCCCTTGGAACAAGATATATCTCAAACAGCAGGCAGCCGCAGGGGGAAGCTTTCAAAGCCGTCAGTGCCCAAGATGAAAAGCTGATCGTGTTTCCTCGACAGGTGAAGCTGCTTCATTACCATTCCACATAACCTCAGGAATGTGACTGGGAGAGACGTCTCCCGGCATGGACTGGCTGTTTTGGTCAGTTTCGGGATCCGCCCTCTGCACTACTCTGTAACTATGCCCCTGATATAGTGACCAATGTGCCTGTCAAACAAAAATAGCACACTATCATCAAGAGGGTGAGAATGTAGAGCGAACAATATGCTTGACGAGGCAGTGCTGATCGACTTACTGTGTGCAGTGTCACATCAGGATTGCACTACAGTGGGCACCAGTTTCTTTCATATTCAGTCACAGGGTGTCAGAGTCAATGGTAAACCCAACATTTATTACCTGTCCCTACTTTCCTTTTGAGAAGGTGGTGGTGAGCTGTCTTCTTGAACTGCTGCACTCCATGTGTTGTAGGTAGACCCACAGCACTGTTAGAGAGAGGGTTCCAAGACTCTGACCCAATGTTACTGAAGGAACGGTGATATATTTCCAAGTCAGGATGGTGAGTAGCTTGGACAGGAACCTGCAGGGGGTGGCCTTCCCATGTACCAGCTGCTCTTGCCCTTACAGATGATAGAGGTTATGGGTTTGCTGTCTAAGAGCCTGGGTGAGTTGCTGCAGTGCATCTTGTAGATGGTACACTCTGCCACAGTTGTGTGTCTCTGGTGGAGACAGTGAATGTTGAGTGTAGTGGATTGGGTACCAATTAAGTGGGCTGCTTGGTACTGAGCTTCTTGAGTGTTGTTGGAGTTGCAATCATTCGGGAAAGTGGGTAATATTCCATCACAATCCTGACTTGGACCTTCTAGCTGGTGGACAGGCTTTGGGGAATCAGTAGGGTGAGTTAATCACCATCAGGTTCCCAGTTTCTCTCCAGTTCTCATAGCTGCCATGTTTATATAGTTGATTGATTTGAGTTTCTGGCCATTAGTAACCCTGAGCATGTTGATAGTGGGATGTTCACTGAAGGGAATGTCAAAGGGAGATGGATAGGTTCTAACTTATTGGAGATGCCCAATGCATGGCATATGAATGGCATGAATGTTTATTGACCCCTAACAACCCAAGCCTGAATGTTGTCCACATTTTGTAGCATGGTTGGATGGATGGAGTATCTGAGGAGATTTGAATGATCCAAGACACTGTAAAATTGTGAGCAAATCTTTTGATTTTTGATCTATTGTTGGAGGAAAGGTTATAGATCAAACTGTTCATGATGATTGGATGTAGGACTTTATACTGAGGAGCTGAGCGGTCCTAGAACCTAAACCAAGCATCAGTCAGCAGCTTCATACTTGTGTCTACTTGATAACACCCTCCATTACTCTGATGATTGACAATGAGCTGTTGAGGTAGTAATTGGTTAGACTGGATTTGACTAGTTTTTTTATGGTTAGGACATGCCTGTATAATTTTCCACATTGTTGGAGATGCCTGTATCATAGCTGTACTGCAACAGCTGACTAGAGCATGTGGCCAGTTCTGGAGTACAAGTCTTCAGTATTACAACTAGGATGTTCTAAGGTTCATCTGTTCCTATATTGCAACAGTATCTACATTTCATTGTGAAGGTCTGAGATATACCAAGGTCGCAAAAAGATGCTCTATAAATGCTTATTGTTTCTCAGAAGAGGAACTGTGAGTAATGTATCTGTGTTCAATGTTACTCAGAAGATTGTTTCTTTATTGCAGAGCTGTTAGTAACAGACTGAATACCAGATGAATAAGAGCACAGTAACAGGAGAAGGCCAATCAGTTCTGTCATTCAGTTAGATCATGACTGATCTGTATGGTATTCACTGGTCTCAGTGTGGTCTCCACTACAATAAAGAGATCAAATGCTTTGTAAGACATTTCAGTTCAGTCCACAAGACAAACTCAAGCTTCCAGTGGGCTTGTCACTTTAATTGTCCACCTTGAGGTCACTCTGACATCTCTGTCCTTGACCTGTTGCACTGTTGTTGTGAAGTTCAACATAAGCTTGAGGAGCTGGAGTTCATCTTTTGATGAAGCATTTGATAACCCTTGGGGAGTCAGCATTGAGTTCAAAGATTTCCGACCATAATCCTTAGCTCCTGCTTTGTTTTCCTGCCATTGGTCATTTTATTTTTTTGCTACTTGTGCCTGTGCCAGCTTTGTGTCTTCTCTTACGACAAAAACAAAGTTGCTGGAAAAGCTCAGCAGGTCTGGCAGCATCTGTGAAGGAGAAAACAGAATTAACGTTTCGGGTCTGGTGACCCTTCCTCAGAACATTGTGTCTTCTCTTACCTCATTGCCATTCTCTTTAACCTTGGAGGACCAACCCTTCTGTCATTCAACCTTTCCTGACTGTCACAAACTCACAGCCTTTCCTTTTGAACTTGACTCACCCACACTCAAAACATTTCAAACTTGTGCCATCTTTAAAGAAAGGGCACAAACCTGAAACGTGAACTCTATTTCTCTATTGATGCTGTTGAGTATAGCAAGCATTTTCTGCTTTTATTCCTGATTTCCAGACCAGGGAGAGGCGATGGCGGTGTAGCATCACATCACAACTATTAATCCAGAGACTCCGCGAATGTCCTGGGCACCTGGGTTTGGATCCCACCGTGGCAGATGGTGGGATTCAACAAAAAAAGTCTGGAATTAAGAATCTATTGATGACCATGAAACCATTGCCAATAACAATGCATCTGGCTCGCTAATGCCGTTCAGGGAAGGTAATCAGCCATCCTTACCCTGGTCTGGCCTACATGTGACTCCACACCCACAGCAATATGGTTGGTTTTCAACTGCTGTCTGGAGCAACCAGGCAAGCCACTCAGTTCAAGGGCAGCTAGGGACTGGCAATAAATGCTGGCCAGCCAGCCACGGCCATGTTCCACAAGTGATTAAAGAAAATCCACTGCATTCTGTTTTTCGATTAGTGTGTTTCATCTCCATTTATATTCCTTTAGTTCTATACCCCTTGACACTTCTACCTAACGAATATCTGACCCTCTCAGTCGTTAAAGCTCCAATTGTCTCCCAGGTTCTGTAGATTTTTTGGGAAGAATCCCAGATTTCCACTGACATTAGTGTGAAGAAGTACTTATTACCATCACTGTTAAATGATCTTTTTCTAATTTCAAGATGATATCCTGTTGCTCTGAGTTCCATTTGCTAAGCGGACTGTTTCTATCTGGCCACATTATTGGATCTACTTAACATTTCTGAACCTTCAATCAAGTCCCCTCACCTAACTATAGCTGAGAATATGCAACTTTCACATAAGCTAACTCTTCAAGATCCACTATTGTCGTGGAGTGGTTGACAACAGTGATCTCATTATAAAGATATCTTTGCACCTCTCCCCTATTTTACAGAGTGTGTCAACTTACCTAAAACTAAAATAAGGAATGGGTCTTATTTCTGGCAAGAGAGCTCAAGAGTGATTAAGCATTTGCAATAATGCATAGTATACTGTGAGGATTGTGTTGAAGAGGAGATCCCTGATATTATTTGACTGGGATTCCTGCAAGTTTGGAGATGCAGAGAAGTCCAGCAAAAATTCTAAGGCATCAGCCAATGCTCAGTTGGTAGCACTCCTAGCCTTGAGTCAGTAGGTCATGGGCCCAAAGGTTAAGCACATCTTCAGGTTGACACACTGTGGCAGTACAAAGGGATCGCTGCAGTGCCAGAGGCAATATCATTCAAACAGTCGACTAAACTCCCTCAGATGTGCATAAAAATCTTAAGGTGTTCTGATGCAGAGCTTGAGATTTCTCTGCCGAGGCCAGCCCACTGTTTGTGGGAGATAATAGGAACTGCAGATACTGGAGAATCCGAGATAACAAGGTGTGGAGCTGGATGAACATAGCAGGTCGAGCAGCATCATAGGAGCAGGAAAGCTTGATGTTTCGGGCCTAGACCCTTCAAGGGTTCATCCAGCTCCACACCTTGTTATCACAGTTTGTGGGAGCCTGTTTTATTCACTCATTGGATGTGTATATCGCTGGCTAAGTCAGCATTTATTGCCCATCCCTAGTTGCCCTTGAGAAGGTGGTGTCTTCTTGAACCACCGCAGTCCACTGCTGTGGGTTGACCCACAACGTCGTTAGGGGATTCCAGGATTTTAACCCAGCGACACTGAAAGAGCAGCAATTTTTCCAAGTCAGGATGGTGAGTGGCTGGGAAGGTACTTGCAGGTAGTGGTGTTCCCATGTATTTGCTTCCCTTGTCCTTCTAGATAGAAGGAGTCGTTGTTTTGGAAGATGCTTGGGTGAATTTCTGTGAATTTCTTGCGGAAAATGCACACTGCTGCTACAGTGGTGAAGGGACTGGATGCTTGTGGATGTGGAGCCAATCGAGTGCTCTGCTTTGTGCTGGATGTTGTCAAGCTGCTTGAGTATTTTTGGAGCTGCACCCATCCAGACAAGTGGGGAGAATTCCATCACACTCCTGACTTGTGCCTTGTTGATGGTGGACAGGCTTTGGGGAGTCAGGAGGTGAGTTACTCACTGCAGGATTCCTAGGCTCTGACCTGCTCTTGTAGCCACGGTATTTATATGGCAAGTCTAGTCTGCTCCTGGACAATGGTAACCAGAAAATAAACTTACTATGTAGAGATTGGCTTCAGGACATTACAACAGCGACTGCCTTTCAAATGTGACTGTAAAGCACTTTGGGAAGTCCGGAAGACGTGAAAGGGCCGACATCAATTCCAGCTCTTTCCTGTTCCATTAATACTAAGAAAGAAAGAGAGGAGAACTCTGAGCAACTGACTCAGCATGGATCGTTTTTATGTTATGAAGTAAATAGCGAGGAATTATATTGAGAATTAATCAGAGAGCCTCAAGCAGTGAATGCTGTATCAGTTTTCATTCGACAGTTGGTGTCGTTTCACTGTTCTGCTGCTGCTACTGGGACACCAGAATTAGTCGCTGTAAAAAGGATAAATTAGCTTTAGATTCATGCAGAAGCAGAGCTACGCTCGACAAATCTGTGTACTTCATCCCATCTCTGCAAGACAATGGGGGGAAAGGTTCAAATTCAGCAGGCTACTCAGACAGTTTCCATTTAGTTTTTGCAGATGGCGATTGTTATTTCTGTATCGTTGCACTCTTCCCTCGGAGAAGAGCCTGAGCTAATGGAAGGATTTGCAGACTGCCAGGCTGCAGCATCAACATTCCTGCCATGTCTGTAACCACTGAACCATAATCTCCTGCCCTCATACATTCCAGTCCTGGGACATTTCTATTCTGCTGTGACAGCCTGTGGCAGTAATTGAACAATGCAGTGCATACTACCAAAGTGACTTACTGTGGTAAATAGTATTGATGTGTTTAAAGGGAGGCTGAGTAAGTACATGACAGAGAAAGGTGTGCAGGTTGGATGTGATAAGCCCGAAAGCAGGAGAAAGCTAGGACACAGTATAAACGCCATTAGATACCAGTTGGGCTAAATGGCCTATCTTTGTGCTATAAATTCAATATAATCCTTATACCTCGCCAATAGATGTTTCTTTGGATTCAGGACTGGAATCAAGTGAGCAGGCAAAGATTCTTCATTGAATGAACTAATTTCTGCAATGATTGGAGGGAATATATTTTTGTCACGTGGCTCTGACTGTCAGCGCGTGCCTTTGTGCTGACTGGAAGGGATTCTTCACCTGATTACCCAGCCTGTTTCATCCAATATCCAACCTTCCTTTCAGAGTCACAGTCAATGTGGCTGAATGCAGGTAACGTTGGTGCCATATTAAAGTCACCTCTGACTCCATTGTTGATCGTGTAACCATTAATCATTAAAAAAAAACACACACCTGGTTCACTAATGTCCTTCAGGGAGGGAAATCTGCCATCCTTATGGTCTGGCCTACATGTGACTCCAGACTCACAGCAGTGGGGTTGACTCTTAACTCTGGGTAAATAGGGATGGGCAATAAATACTGGCCTAGTCATTGACACCAACATCCTGTGAATCAATAATTAAAAAACATAGTGGCCATTTGGCCCAAACAACCCATGCAACTCCCCTTCAGTGTCCTCCTGTCTTTCCTCATCTAAATCCATCACCTTAACCTCTATTCCCTCCTCCCTCATTTGTTTGTCTCTCTTCCCCTTAAATACAACTGTTCTACGAAATTTAACATCTCCTTCTGGTAGCGATTTCCATATTTTTATCCCTCTTTGGTTAAGGATGTTTCTTCCAGACCCCCTTTGGGTCTCTTGGTGACTATTTTACATTGAAGGTCCGTGTTTATGCTTTTCCTCACAGGAGGAAACATCCTCTCTGTATCCAATATATCAAAATATTTCATCATTGTGAAGGTTTCTGTTTTATGAAGCTCCTCAACTTCCGTTTTTCCAAAAGAGAAGCAAGACCAGTTTATCAGTCCTTTCCTGAGATGTTCACCCACACATCTCTGGGATCATTCTTGTTAAGTTTCCTCTGGTCCCTCTCCAGTGCCTTCATAGTCTTTTTGTAATATGGCAACCACATCTGCATTCAATACCTAAGCGTAATTTAACAAACATGCAATACTAGTCTAACACAATATTCCCCCATGTTTCACTTCTATCCCTCTAGAAATAGCCCTAGCATTTGATTTATTTTGTTAAATTATCTTGTTTGTCATGTATTTGTACTCCGAGATTCTTTGGTTCCTCTAACTGATCAAGACTTCCGCCCAATAAATAACCTTCCTATTCTTCCAAAATGCATCACCTCATATTTGGACTTCATTTTCCAATTACATACCCATCCTGCATGTCTGTTAACACTCTTCTGTAATTAGTTGCAGTCCGTCTTTACCTAGATCTGGTGTTGATTCCAAAATTAGAAACACTGGCCCAGATATAGTCGGAGGTCACACAACATCAGGTTGTAGACTAACAGGTTTATTTGTAATTACAAGCTTTCAGAGCGCTGCTACTTCGTCAGGTGAGCTCTCAGAGTCCAGATATAGGGAGGGGAGATAGAATGGTGGTTATGTCACTGGGCTATATATCCAGAGACCCAGGCTCACATTCTGGAGATAACAAGGTGTAGAGCTGGATGAACACAGCAGGCCAAGCAGCATCAGAGGAGCAGGAAAGCTGACGTTTCGGGCCTAGACCCTTCTTCAGAAATACGGTTCGAAAGCCATCAAGGCAGATTAGTGAAATTTGAATTTAGTAAAAATTTGGTATGATGACAACCACTATTGATGATTGTCAGTTGTTGTAAAACCCCATCCAGTTTACTATTGTCCTTTTTAAGGAAGGAAATCCTACCAGATGGTGGAATTTGAATTCAACAAAAAAAATCTGGAATTGAGAATCTACTAATGAAATCTACTGCAAAACCATTGCCATTAAATACCTATCTGGTTCACTAATGTGCTTCAGGGAAGGAAACTGCCATCCTTACCTGGTCTGGCTTACATGTGACTCCAGACCCACAGCAAAATGGCTGACTCTTAAGTACCCTTGCAATCACCCAGGAAGCTGCTTGCTTAGATTGGGTTAGGCAAAAGATGTTGGCCCTAAGTCATCAGCACCTGTGTGCTGTGAATGAATGTGCGCGAGATTGGAATGAAAGAACCCAGTCTATTCTAAATGCTTCCCTCATACTTTATTTTTGTCGCCGCAGGTAACTCAGAGCCACTTGCTGCAGACTTGGCTGGATCAGAGACGGAGCGCGATCAGGGACTAGGGGAGGTCCACCCATCTCTACACAGACAGAAACGCTGTTCCTGCAGCAACATGCAAGATACAGAATGTGTTTACTTCTGCCATGTAGGCATTGTTTGGGTCAACACACCAGGGTAAGTGACCCCTGCAGCTGATTAATTCAGTCGAATTTCTTCCTTTTAGCCTGTTTCTAGGAAGCTGCTGGTAGCTGGTAATTTGATTATTCTAATGCTTTCCTGGTCAGACTCCCACCTTCCATCTTCTATATACTTAGCCTTGTCCACATTCCATCTGCTCATGCCTTGACTTGCTTCAAATCCTGTTCGTTCATCAACCCCATACTCAGCAATCAACATATGGGCTCCCAGTCCCAAGTTGAAATTCTAACTTTCAAATCTTTCCATGACTTCACCACTCCCTCTCTCTGTAAACTCCTCAAGCCCCCTGAACCCACAAGGATCTCTCTGGTCCTCCAATTCTGACATTCCATGCATCCCTGATTTCCACTGTTGCATCACTAGTGGCTGTGCCTTCAACTGCCTGCACCCTAACCTCAGGAATTTCCTCCCTGAATCCCTCTGCCTTGGTCACCTCCTTTACAATGCTCCTTAAAACCCATCTCTTTGACTCAACTCTCATTTTCTGACCTGATGCCTCATATTAAGTGTCAGTATCAAACTGCATTCGATACACATCTGTGTTTGCTGTGTCGTGTTCCACATAAGTAGAAATTTTGTAGCTGCAGGTGATTTCCTGCTTCTGCTCTGATTTAGTTTCACTTCAAACAAGAGTGGTGTGTTTGCTTTCAGGTAAATAATCTATAAAGTGGGAAAGTTATTGCTAAACCTTTATAAAACACTAGTTAGCTTCCAGCAGGAACGCTGTGTCCAATTCCGAGCATTGGATATTTGGGAAGCTGTTGAGCTCCTGATGAGATCAAGGTCTTCTGAACTAGGGGCCAGTGTTCTAGAATAAGGTGTCACCCACTTAAGACAAAGATGGGTGACCATTTTTTTCTGAGAAAGGATGTTGAGCTTTTGGAATTCTTTCTTCCTCAAAAGGTGATAGAAGCAGTGTCCTTGAATATTTCCAAGGGAGAAGTACATAGATTCTTGATAAGGAAGGGGATGAAAGGGTAACATGGGTGGGCAGGAATGTGGACTGATCGCAACAGTCATGATCTTATTGAATGACAGAACAGACTCGAGGGGATGAATGGCCTATTTGTGGTTTTATGGAGTAGTGGGGAAATAGGACTTGTCTGAATGGGGAAGCAATGACCTAGTAGTATTTTCGTTGGACTAGCAATCCTGAGAATAAAAACCAAAAGAATTTACTGTAAATCAGAAACAAAAACAGAAATTGCAAGAAAAGCTCAGCAGGCCTGGCAGCGTCTGCGGAGAGAAATCAGAGTTAACGTTTCGGGTTCAGTCACTGGACATGAACCATTAACTCTGCTTTCTCTCTGCACAGATGCTGCCAGACCTGCTGAGGTTTTCCAGCAATTTCTATTTTTATTATTAATCCCAAGACCCACGTTCTGGGGACTTGGGTTTAAATCCCCCCATGGTGCTTGGTAGAATATCAATTCAATTAAGGGTCTAATGATGACCGCGAAGTTGTTGCTGATTGTAAAAAAAACATTGAAAGTCCTGTCTGGCTCACTAATGCCCTTTATGGAGGGAAACTGCCATCCTTACCTGGTCTGGCCTATATGTAACTCCAAACCCACAGCAATGTGGTTGACTCTTACACTGGCCTCTGGGCAATCAGAGATTGGCAATAAATTCTGGCCTGGTACATCCTGTGAATGAATTAAAAACATCAATTGATACACAGACATAAAGGCCTACGCTTGGTGGTTCTGACAATGTTATAGGAGTTTTACACGTGCCCCAACTCCCTGCTCAACACGTTCCTAATCATGAACACATTGCTGCTGTCACGTTCACATGCTCCTCGGAATCCTGACAATTCTCCAATGTTGTACGCTAGAAGCTAAATGCTTTCAGAAAAACTCCAAGCATACGATTCCTAGCTTTATTTCAAGCAGTCATATGACATCGAGGAGCCCTTAACCTGACCCTGCTCACCTCTCCTCACCACCACCAGACCTTCTGGCTGACTCTATTTATATTTAAATACTGTTTTGGAAAACGTTGAACCAAATTTTAAAAAAAGAACTGAAGCAGAGCATACAGATACTGCAACTGAGAAGGAAAGCTGGGGATCAAATTAAAATATCATAAGCAGGCAAAAAATGAACTTTGTCGTCAATATAGTTTGATAAGATATTTTCTAATCAATCTGTCATCACACAATTCTGGAGTAAAGGGCACTTGGACCTAATCCTTCTGGCGCAGAGGATGGAACATTACCCCTGCACCACAAATACCTTTAGTGCATTTTGGTGGCTGTTTTCCAATCAACGTGTTCGGAGATTCTGTTACTCACCTCTGGAGCAGGTAGGCCTAGAACCTGGGCCTCAGAAGTAATGACACCACACTTTCTCACAATAGCCCTTAATGCATTTTAATACAATTTAAGTAAAGTAATTTGCTTATCAGTTCACAACTGCTTTTTTACCTTTGATTCCAAGGTAATATACAGTAGAAATTGCTGTTAATGCCTAAATATTTAAAGGCATAAAACCATCAGCTTGAAATGGTCCACTTTCAGGTCAATTGGAAATTAACCATAATCTTCATTTTTTAAAAAATGTGAACAGAAATTGTACTTGTTTAACAGTGACCTTTTTAATCGGCTCAGCTCCAATTTTTTGCAGCTTTATAAATGAAATTTTTGAACGTACAAGTTACAAGTCACAGCCTTTGACTGAGTGATATTTTCAGGTGTAATGTTCTCAGTGTTACATTTATGATGTGGCAGTATGAAGAGTGACATACTCAGGTGTATTTACAGGTGTAGAAATAGAAATTTCTGGAAAAGCTCAGCAGCATCTGTGGATAGAAATCAAAGTTAATGTTTTGAGTTGAGCCACCCTTCCTCAGAACATGAGCTGCACAGCATGGAAACAGACCCCTCGGTCCAACTCGTCCATGCCAATCAGATATTCTAAATTAATCTAGTCCCATTTGCCTGCATTTGGCCCATATCCCTCTAAACCTTTCCTGTTCATGTATCCATCCAGATGCCTTTTAAATGTTGCAGTTGTCAGGTTTACTTTTTCCGTGGTACCTGCTTTGTGTCTCTTCCTGAACACAGCAGGTCAAGCAGCATCATAGGAGCAGGAAAACTTGACGTTTCGGGCCTAAACCCTTCATCAGAAAACGTCAAGTTTTCCTGCTCCTATGATGCTGCTTGACCTGCTGTGTTCATCCAGCCCCATGCTTGTTATCTCGGATTCTCCAGCATCTGCAGTACCTTTTATCTCTTGTGTCTCTTCCTCCTTTTTTAAGTGCTGTTGTTTTGATCTTTTTCTCAAAATTCCAGAACAATGAAACAGCTTATAAACTGGCAAATACTGCTCCAAACCTTCGTGGTAATCACCTCCAACACTGACAATACAATTGACAATTGGGGCAGCACGGTGGCTCAGCGGTTAGCACTGCTGCCTCACAGCACCAGGGCCCCGGGTTCAATTTCTGCCTCAGGCATCTGTCTGTGTGGAGTTTGCACGTTCTCCCCGTGTCTGCATGGGTTTCCTCCAGGTGCTCTGGTTTCCTCCCACAGTCCAAAGATGTGCAGGTCAGGTGGATTGGCCATGCTAAATTACCCACTGTGTTCAGGATGAAGGGTTTAGGCCTGAAACGTCAAGTTTTCCTGCTCCTATGATGCTGCTTGACCTGCTGTGTTCATCCAGCCCCATGCTTGTTATCTCGTGTTCAGGGATGTGTAGATTAGGTGGGTCTGGGTGGGATGCTCTGAGGTTTGGTGTGGACTCGTTGGGCCGAAGGGCCTGTTTCCACACTGTAGGGATTCTACAAATACCTCAAGAGAGCAGCTCTTTTAAGCCGCAATTTTTTCCTGTCCTTCGTAAGTCAAAGCCGTGAAGATATATAGATTGAGCTCAAGTATTGAGCTTCTGCATTTTAACTTCGTTATAGACTCAAATGCACATGCATTTGTAAACTACGCACATATACAAATAGAAATGCGGACAAGAATGAACACTTACGTACATCAATCTCAACCTGTTTGCAACAATGTTTTGCAGGATGGGACGTTTCGTCTGTGGACTATATTTAAAATCATAGATCAACTTTCCTTGTATTGAGGTATTTTTGTAATGGTATAATTATATCTTCTTAGCAGCCAGCCATCCGTGGAAGACCACAGAAGTATCGCTGCAATGTACAAGTTGTGCATTGTGTCACTACAGTGAGAGCGGGGAGGAAGGAGGAATGCAGATGCTGAGAGTATTCGTTCGTTTGTTCGTTCAGTCTATCCTTGGGGTTTCTGCATAATGTCGAACCTAGTGCAAGACAGAGGGGAATTGTTTTTTCATTTTTCAGAGACACTGAGGGAAGAGCGTAATGAGTGAGACCACACGTCCTTTATAATAACTTTTGTGTGCTTTTCATCCAATTGAAAACAAAGATAAAACAAAATATGTATTCAACTGGAGAATTTTGTAATCTCAGGACAATGTCAAGCAATAACATCCCACTAAATACATTTGAAAATTCAGTCACAGTTGTTAAACGTTTAGGATTCTCTCGGGGTGGACAGAGTAGATGCTTGATGACTTGAAAGGTCATCAGAAGGTATTGATTCTGAAAAAGTTAATGCCAAATTTTCACTGACTCCTCGCAGTCTGATGGTGGTGAGTTCCACACAGGCCTTTGCAGGGAGTGAATGTGTTTTATACAGCTCTTGAGAGTCCTAGTAATTATGCCTGACTAGTCTAAGTTAACTTATAGCTAGAATGCAATTAACTGTCTCATTAATAATGTTATAAAGCAGAGATTGATGCCCCCAATGGCAAACAAAAACTGAAAGACCCAAAGAGGAGCACCTTGCCCTATAGTCTGTAAAAAGAGTTTGAAAAGTGGTATAACCTGCCTTTCAGCAACTTCTAGTGGTTAAATAAAACAAATCTCTGACGCTCACTTCACAATCAACAAGTAACAATTGATTTATCTAACTATAACAGCGAACAAACTAACTAAACGATTAACAAACTGAATAAACTCCATCAAGTTACTAACTACTCCTGAATAAAATAAGATTCTAATATGCTGTTCCAATAAATACAAGTCCCACTTATATAAAATAAGAAAAAGTAAAATTTAGTCTCAAAATTACAACCAGATTATGTGCCTTCCGGAATGTTCTGTGCCTTTTTCATCAAATGCTCTGTCAGGAACGCTGTTGGACTTTGTTCACCCGCCTCCTTCTTTTACAACCTTGATGACCTATCAACCTATCAACTAGGACTGGTCCTATGTTGTCAAAACCATCAGATTTAAAATCACTTGGTCTTTGATATCTAAGTGCCTGGATCAAATTGATTGGCTAAATTCAAAAACATGTTGTCTTAGTAACAAAATAAAACTGTTGCTTGGTCTGGTAACTGTATGGCCTTTCAGCACAAATGCTTCAATTTGGGTGCGCTCTGTGTACTTGCAAACTTTCAAGCTGCTGCTCACCGACATCCATTTTACATCTCTGAGCATCGAAAAAGCACGTCACCATTTAAAGGGACAACGCAATGCCTCCCCCATACCCCCCCCACCTCCAACCCCAGCATTTTACGAACACCAAATTCTAACTTCCTGCGTCCAATCCGTGAGTACTCTATCCAACTTTACAACTATAAGATATGTGCCCTTTCTGCAGTGGTCTGCCTTCAGATTGTTAGATGTGCTCTAAATTAAATCATGCTGAGAAATTAAACAAATTAGGCCCATTTTCTCTAGAATTGAGAAGTTAAGGCATGATCTGATTGAAGTTTTCAAGATATTGACAGGGAAAGGCAGGGGAGATAATCATAAATTACTTTTACTGGTTGGGGATTCTAGAACTAGGGAGCATAGTCTGAGAATTTTTGAAATTCATTAACAGGATGAGGGCATCACGGGCTAGGCAGCATTTATTGCCCATCCCTAATTGCCCCAAAGGCAGTTGAGAGTCATCCCCATTGCTGTGAGCCTGGAGTCATTTGTAGGCCAGACCAGGTAAGGATGGCAGTTTCCTTCCCTAAAGGACATTAATGAGCCTGGTGGGTTTTTCCAAACAGTGGATTCATGGTTATCACTAGATTCTTAAATCCAGATATTATATTGAATTCAAATTGCTCCATCAGCTGTGATGGGAATTTGAACCTGGGTCCCTGGAACATTACATGGGTCTCTGGATTAACTGTTCAGTGATAACACCATTAGGCCATTGCCTCTCTTTTAGGGCCAGACCGTTCAGGAGAGATGTTGGGAAGCACTTCAACACTCAAAGGGTGGGAGAGATTTGGAACTCTCTTCCACAAATGGCAGTGGATGCTGGGTCAGCTATTAATCTTAAATCTGAGGTAGATACATTTTTATTAAGCAGAGGTATTAAGGGATATGGGTCAACTGTTGGGACAGGCTACAGATCAGCCAAGATCTCATTGAAGGTTGGAATAACTCACGGGGCTGAATAGCCTACTCCTGTGTTCCTATCTTCTCCAGTTAATATCTTGAAGACTTTGACCAGATCACCCCTTAACCTTCTAAATTCCAGAGATAACTGGCCTAATTTGTTCAACCGTTCCTCATAATTTAACCTTGAACATGTCTAATGAGGATGGACCACTGGAGAGTCTAGACAGAAGGTGCTACTCCTGCTGTGACCTAGGAATGGGATAGAGAGAAGAGAATGGGTGACTGGCCACTCACAACCCTTACCCTAGGCCACATACTGGCAGAGGTGGGACAAACCATGAAGTGTCAGCAGTCGAATTCCAGGACAAATGCCTCAAAGTCCACTGAAAGAATTGGCTTGGCTTTATCGGGTTAACACATATCCAAAAGCAGCACCTACTCCTGTGGCAATGGAAGATGCCTCAGCAATCTACTGGAATTATTGGAAGAAATGGGGGAATGTAGTTGAATTTGGATAACTTACCTGTGGGACCTAGGAAGGTCAGCTTTTATGGGGCTATCGTGCTTTGCAATGGGCTCAGCAGCGAGGGAGAAATACTTGTAAAAGATATAATATTCGTCACAATGGTTGATTACCAGGAGAACTGTGATAAGCATCGGGGAAGGTGGTAAATAGATATCAGACGGCATTTAGTGAGGAGATGCATTTTGGAAGGACAAGTAAAAAGGAGACATTGTTTCAGAGATAGTCGGAACTGCCGATGCTGAAGAATCTGAGATAAAAAGGTGTAGAGCTGGATGAACACGGCAGGCCAAGCAGCATCAGAGGAGCAGGAAAGCTGACGTTTCAGGTCTGGACCGTTCTGCTGAAGAAGGATCTAGACCTGAAACGTCAGCTTTCCTGCTCGTCTGATGCTGCTTGTCCTGCTGTGTTCATCCAGCTTTACACCTTGTTATCCGACATTGTTTCAGGATTTGTTGGAGTTTTCAAGCCAAGAATAACCTGCCTGAAAGTTACTGGAAGTGAAGGGGCCATGAGGCATGTGGGACTTTGATGACCAACTTGATCAACAGTCACCGTCTGTAATCAGTGGGTTTTAAGAGTTGAGAAAACAACAGTGGAATGAAGATGAATGGAAAGGAGTAGGGAAGTAGAGAGAGTTACAGATTTGTGAACATACACTTTTGAAAGAGAGTTATTGGTTGAACCACAACTAGAACCAACAACGAAGGAAGTATTGGCATAAAGTTATGCCGTTTCAGTCATTGTTGCCCCGATTTTCCAACAACCATCCAAAAACAGAAAGTGTTTAGCCATCTAACATTATATGCCACGGTGATGATGGTTGTCATGGTGATTGTAGTGGCTGTCGCAATGATGATGGACATGGTGATGATGGTGGTGATGATGGACATGGTGATGATGGTGACCGTGATGGTGGTGATGATGGACAGAGTGAAATTGGCAGGCACAGTGATTATCGTGTCTATGGCTATTATGGTGGTCACGGTGACGGTGGTGAACATTGTAACAATGGCGGCCATGGCGATGGTGTTGGCTGTGGACATTATTGCTGCCAAGATGATGCTGGTGGCTTGGCAGTGATGGTGGTCATATTGATGATGATGGCCATGGTGATAATGGTAGCAATGATGATTATGGTGATGATGGAGGCCAAATCAATGACGGTGGCCATGGTGTTGATTACGACAATGGCAATGATGGTGACAATTATCCGGACCTTTAGAGTGGGACGAGTAAGCAAAGTATGTGAGCTGTACACCCAGGTCTCATACACCTGGAGATAACAGACCAGACAAACTAATTGGAACCTTATTGCATTTACACAACTGAAGAAATTAGCAAATCAATGTGCAGCACACTGTTTGTGCGTCCCTGGAATGTTTAATTGCAACAGTCTCCAGGATGATGTTGAGAAATCCCACTTTCTGAAGTATTGTGCCCAAATCACAGATATGACATTTCTGATGCTGAATTCAAGGTTCATTCCTCTGCAAAGCCACTCAGCCAACTGCTGAACGATCAAGGTAATTATCACATTAAAAAGAAACATCCCACGTTAGTAAGTTTACATCATATGTACATCATATGGTCACCATAAACTGTGTTGTCATGATGTTATTTGAAGCAAAGTTTGTTTAAACTTCATCAGTCGTCCCCTTATAACCAGCATAGGTTCCAGAAATGAACATAACACTTTTTTATTAATTCATGCATATGACGTGGGAGTCACTGTCTGGGCCAGCATTTTATTGCCCATCCCTAGTTGCCCCTTGGGAAAGTGGTGGTGTGTTGCCTTCTTGAGCCGTTGCAGTCCCTGTGCTGTAGGTAGACTCATGATGTTGCGAAGGAGGGAATTCCAGGATTTTGACCTAGTGACATTGAAGGAATACTTATACATTGTGATTGATTGGCTCGCCAAGCTGGTTTGTTGTTCCGCAGACGTTTCATTACCGTGCTGGGTAACATCATCAGTGCAGCCTCTGATGAAGCACCGTTGTGTTTTCCTGCCTGGTTTTTAAACTGTGGAGTCCATTAAGCTGGATTACCTCACTTCCAGTTTTCCTTCATAATGGAATGTATATGGGGTCGAGTTCTGTGTTTGTTGATGGCATTCTTCGTGGAGTATCTAGGAATTCCCGTGCCTATCTCTGCTTTGCTTGTCCCAGGATTTTGGTGTTGTCCCAGTCAAATCAGTGATTCTCTTTATCCATGTGGATAGAGATGCGTGAGTATTGGTCATGTCAACTCATCTCTAACCTCTTGGAGGAAATGCACTGATGATGTTACCCAGCAGGGTAATGAAACGTCTGCGGAACAACAACAGAACAGCTCGGCGAGCCAACCAACCACAACATCCACAACCCGAGCTACAAATCTACTCTAAAATCTTTGTAATGCTTATATATTCCTGAGTCAGGATGGTGAGTGGCTTGGAGGGGAACTTGAAGGTGGTGGTGTTTCTATGTGTCTGCTGCCCTCGTCCTTCTAGATGGAAATGGTCATGGATTTGGAAGATGTCATCTAAGGATCTTTGGCAAATTACTTCAAGTATTGAAGTTTCAAAGCTGAGAGGCAAATTTTTAATCAGCAAGGGAATCAAGGATTATGGGGAAGAGGCAAGGAAATGGAATTGAGGATTATCAGATCAGCCATGAACTCATTGAATAGCAGAGCAGACTCAATGGGCTGAATGGCTTGCTGCTATATATGTAATGGTCTTACGAGTGAACTGATTGTTTAGAATACTTGAGTGGTGTGAGAGGAGACATGGACATAGAATCATAGAGTCATACAGCATCAAAACAGACCCCTTGATCCAACCAGTCCCCGCCAAACACAATCCTAAAATAAACTAGTCCCACCTGCTTGCTCCTGGCCCATATTCCTCCAAACCTTTCCTATTCGTGTACTTGTCCAAATGTCTTTTAAACATTGTAACTGTACCCACATCCACCACTTCCTCAGGAAGTTCATTCCACACACGAACCACCCTCTCTGTAAAAAATTTTCCCCTCATGTCTTTTTTAAATGCCTCTCCTCTCACCTTAAAAAATGTGCCCCCGAGTCTTGAAATCCCCTTTCCTTGGCAAAAAAAACAACTACCATTAACTCTACCTGTACCCCTCATTACTTTACAAGGTGGGATTAGTTTAGTTTGGGATTGTGTTCGGCGTGGACTGGTTGGACCAAGGTGTGTGTTTTGGTGCTGTATGACTCGATGTCCATGACTCCTATCACACCACTTTTTATCGGAACACCTCTCAACCTCCTACACTCCGGTGAAAAAGGTCCCAGTCTATCCAGCCTTTCTTTATCAATTATATCGTGGGTCATCTCCTGTATTTAGGGAACTGCAAGCCGAGCTCAGCATGGTAGGAACAGTGAGGTATATCCAGGGCCTATAACAGGGATCTCGAGCTTGAGAAACAGACTGTGTTAATGTGGGGCTGCTGTGTTCAGATCCCAGGCCAGGAATATCACCAAAGCCCGTGATTTCTGTCCCAGAATCTCTCTTTCAGCCCCTATAGGTTTTCAGATAATTAAAAGTGTCCTTCCCACTATTGTTATCCATGACAAAAAACAGACATCTTTTCCAGTTGGTGAATAGTGCTATCAGGTGTAAGATGCCAAAATCACCTGTAAAAATAAGTGAGGAGAATTTCTAGGTTGCTGAGGGCACATTAAGATTCACTCTGGGTGCCCAGGTTGCTGTGGGGTCAAGCATATCGTAGCCCGAAGCAATTGGCAGTGGCAGTGAAAGCTTTAGCTTTCTTTCCGTCTCACAGTTGACCAGGAATCTCAGATAACAAACTGTGGAGCTGGATGAACACAGCAGGCCAAGCAGCATCATAGGAGCAGGAAAGCTTGACGTTTCGGGCCTAGACCCTTCATCACAAAACTCCTGTTCTTACAGTGTGTTTTTGGTCCTCAATGCATTTGGCTGTATTCTGAATGCATTTTCCTTGGTCATCGTGTCCTGTTGAGGGGCTCCAATCTGCCTTATCGACAGCATGACAAAGTCCTTGTGCAAATCACCAACTTACGGGGTAGTGATTTCAACTTCACATCAAAAGGAGAAGGGGAAACTGACATAAAGTTTCTTATCAGAAACAGCTGCAAATTCATTTTCGCGAATAGGTTCCTCAAGGCAGCTGCATAAATATTGGAGGGTGGAAAACGGTAACAAAACGAAGATAAAATAGAAACTTGCTTATATATCATAGCCTCAGGACATTGCAAAGAGCTTCTGAGTCAATGAAGTGCTTTGAAGTGTAATCACTGTTGAAATAGATCGACCAGACGTAGGATCATTAGTAGGCCATTCAGCCCATCGAGTCTTCTCTGCCATTCAATCAGATCATGGCTGATCTGATCACCCTCAACTGTCTTGCGTTTTCCCCCATAACTCTCAATTCCCTTATTAATTAAAAATCTGTCTATCTCAGCCTTGAATACTCTTAATGATCAACAGATTCACCAACGTCTGAGAGTCATAGCCAAGTATACGTTGCGAGATGTAAAGTATGGAAACATACCTTTCAGTCCAAGTCGTCCATGCCGACCAGATATCCCATATAAATCTAGTCCCATTTGCCAGCATTTGGCCCATATCCCTCTAAACTCTTCCTATCCATATACCCATCCAGCTGCCTTTTAAATGTTGTAATTGTACCAGCCTCCACCACCTCCTCTGGCAGCTCATTCCATACCCGCACCACTCTCCGTGTGAAAAAGTTGCCCCTTAGGTCCCTTTTAAATCTTTCCCCTCTCACCTTAAACCTATGCCCTCTAGTTTTGGACTCCCCCACCTGAGGACAAAGACCTTGGCTATTCACTCTATCCATGCCCCTCAGGATTTTATAAACCTCTACAAGGTCACCCCCTCCCCGGCCACTGACGCTCCAGTGGAAATAGCCCCCGTCATCTCTGTCTTAAATGTGCGATCCTTATTGAGAGACAATACCCTCTGATCCTAGACTGTCCCACAAGGAGAAACAACTTCTTAACATCCACCCTTTCAACTCCCCAACATTTCAATAAGGTCATCTCTCATTCTTCTAAACTCCAATGACTACAGGCCTAACTTACTCAGCCTCTCCTCACAAGAGAATCCCTTCATTCCTGGGGGAAAAACCTAGTGAACTCTCTCTGAACTGCATCCAATGGCAATGCATCTTTTCCTTAAAGGGGAGCAAAGCTGTTGGCTGTATGCCAGCTGTGGCCTTACTCGTGCATTGTATAGTTTAAGCCAGACTTTCCTATTTTTATACACTTTTCCCTTTTGAAATAGAGGTCAATATACATTGTTGGAGTTGTGTAGAATGGAGGCATGTGTGCACCCTTGAAAATCAGGCCCCAAATGTGGCAAATTAGTGAAATATCGCATCTGAATCTTCTTCTCGTTACTAGTAAGTGCCATGTCTATACTTAGCGTGTGCATCTCAGACAGTGTTTCTTGAGGCAATGATCTGGACTGTATGCTGTGGTCACATATGGCTTTAATTTTCTGGGGTTAACATTGAATGTTTGAAAATGGATTTGCACTCTGGGCACCAAGTCAGAGAGTAAATTCAGGCAAAACAAAATATACCATATAGAAACATAACAGCCATTTTGCTTCATGAGGACCTGTTATTCACAGGACATTGTGGAACCCTAAATGATCACAGAGAAGGGAATGAACCAAAGGCCCCTTTTACCGGAAGGATAGTAATGTAAGTGTTTGTTAGGACCTGTTTAATTATTGAGTCCCTACAGTACTGAAAGAGGCTGATTGGCCCATTGAATCTGCAACAACCCTCCGAAAAGCATTCCACCTGGACCCCTATCCTATCACCCCACATTTCCCATGGCCAATCCACCTAGCCTATACATCCCTGCACAGTACGGACAATTTACAATGGCCAGTCAACCTAACCTGCGCATCTTTCGACTCTGGGAAGAAACTGAAGCACCCGGGGGAAACCCACACAGACAGTTGCCCAAGGGTGGAGTCAAACCCAGGTCCCTGGCACTGTGAGGCAGCAGTGCTAACCACTGAGCCACCTCTCTCACGGTGCTACCTTTTTGCTGTCATAGCTATTGATGTGACCTGTAACCATTGATGTCTGTGTTCTCCACACCTTTCCCCAGCTTCTCAATGTTCTTTATGCTGGAATATCATCAAACCAAAGCGAAGCAGGGATTGGTGATTGACCCCAATGTAAATTCAACTGATTTCTTTCAGAAAGTAACACATTAAAACAGATCCTATGATTAATATGATGTGCGTGGCGTGTATAGTTTCGGATGAATGAATGGCTCTAGATCCATGGTTCCTGAAATTTTCCTCCAGTTTGTTTTTACCAACACCTCATGCCTGGCTCTTTTGTTCACTCATTGGTAGAGATTGATCACTGGGATTGATAGTCAACAACCCTATTATTGGAAAATGATGAAGAAGGTAAGCGTCTAGTAGTCCCACAGTCCTTTGCCTTGACAACAAGTTTCACTTTCACTTCTATCTTCATAACTTTGCCTAAGCCTTCAGGTGATTCGTTCTGTAGTGTTCTGTTGAAACACACTCCAAGGTGGCAGGACTCCCACTTTTAAAGGCCTGATCTTGCTAACGGAGGACACGGTGAGAGAATTTAAGATTGCTGGTGATAACAGTCCAATGCTACCTCGTCCATTCAGGTTGGCATGGGGAAGGGGAAAGAGCACACAGATAAAGTAATGTCCCACCCAATCACATATTTCTCACTGGGAAGAAAGCCCAAAATCTTTCCCTCACTAAGCTTGCAAGCCCAAGAGATTTCTAGCCAAAAACATATTGTATACATATTTTCTCTCCTGTTTTGACATGCATCGCCTTAGTTAAAGATCATCCTCAGAACTAAGTAATGACTTGCTCTCGTAGAGCACTTTTCGTCACCTGATTCTATCTCAAAGAGCTTTGTCAGCAATGAGGTTGAAGGGGTGAGGGGTCATGGTTGTAATGTGGGAAATGCGGCAGCCACTTGGAGGGCACAGCAAGACCCCACAAACAGCAATATGGTCAAAGCGCGGACTGTTCATTCCAGTAATGGTGCTTAATGTATACATGTTCTACTTCAAAATAATGTCCATGGCACAGGATCACTTTTGTCTACCTGAGAATGCCCACAGCCACTCATTCCCATCTGAAGCGGCATCTCCAACAACACAGCACTCCCTCAGCAGAGCATTGGCGTGTCACCCTGGATCATGGCCTCAAGCCTCTGGTATGGGACTTGAACCCATTACCTTCTGACTCAGGTGACAGATTGCAACCCAATAAGGCCATAGCTGATGTCCCACTGAGGCCCTCCACCTGGCAGTGCTCCATTCTTCATTGCTGTCCCTTGTACACTTACAACTCTAACCATGGTTTTTCATCCTCACAGACAGGTTGTTCCGTATGGTCTGGGGAATCCTCTGAAACTTCGGAAGCGGGAACTGACTCGATGTTTCTGCACCAAAGGCAAAGATGCAAAGTGCAGGACCTTCTGCCAGTCGCCAATCAGAGTGCCGAGGTATGTTTCGGAATCAAGAACAGTCAACCCAATCCGGCTGAGGTGGGCTCTGCCCTGATCAAAGCTGTCAGAAACAGAGCAGCCTTCATACATCCTCATTATCACCACCACACGTGCTCGCAACTTATTGCTGCCATGGAGCCCAAAGTTGGCACCTGTACACACACATACACACTCTCTCTGTCTCACACACATTCTCACACATTCGTGTGTACACACATATACACACTCTCTCTGTCTCACACACACACAGACACACACACACACTCTCCCTCACACATACTCACTCCCTCGTGCGCGCACACACACATGCGCACACATAAACACACATGCGCGCACACATAAACACACATGCACACACACATAAGCACGCACACACGTGAACATACGCACGCACACACATAAACACATGTGCACACATACATAAACACGTGCACACGTGCACACACACATAAACATGCACACGGATAAACACACACGCACACTTTGGAACAGGCATAGTCCATGCAGGCCATCTAACCTCGTGTATTGTTCAGCTGGTTCCCATTATTTGTTGACTTTTGTGATCAGAGTTATTTTGTGTATGTCAAATATCTGTAAGTAATTTTCAAATTGTTTATCAGGGTTGTGAAGAAGCAGCAGCTTTGATATGGTACATTAGTTAATGAGACAAAGAAAGGAAATATACTATCGGAGCAGATGAGAATGCATCACCGATTGCAAAGCCATTCTGTACATTTGATGAGCAGGAACAGAGGATTCCTACGGTTTTGGGCTGGTGGAGTGCTTGACCCTTTGTTAACTCTAGTCTTGGTTATTCCAACATTGGCTTTCATCTTCAAAGTTCCATAAACCAGAGGCCATCAAAAAGTCTGCTGCCCTGTACCTTAACTTCCATCATGTCCTGCTCATCCATCATGCTCACTCTTGCTGGCTATTGGTAAGATTAAGGAGTAGGAACAGAAGTAGGCTATTTGGCTCCTCAACCCTGCTGCACCATTCAGTAGGATCATGGCTGATCCAACATTCCTCATGTCCACTTTCCTGCCCTTTCCCTGTAACCCTCGATTCCCTGACTGATCAAGAATCTATCTATCTCAGCCTTAAATATACACAAGGACTCTATCCCCACAGATCTCTGTGGCAAGGAGTTCCAAAGGCTCTCAACCCTCTCAGGGAAGAAATTCCTCCTCACCTCAGTGTTAAGTTAGTGTCCCTTTATTCTGAGTCTGTGCCCTCTGGTCCTAGACTCTCGCATGAAGAGAAAACACCCTCTCAGCATTGATCCTGTCAAGCCCCTGAAGAATCCGATATGTTTCAATGAGATCACCTCTCATTCTTCTAAGCTCCAGTGGTTAGCGACCCAACCTGCTTCATGTTTGCTCATAAGACAACCCCTCCATACCAGGGATTACCGTAGTGAACATTCTCTGAACTGCCTCCAATGAAATGACATCTTGCCTTAAATAATGGGATCAAAAGTGCTCACAGTACCCCAGATGTGGTCTCACCAGCACCTTGTACAGTTGCAGTAAGGTTTCCTGGTCCTTATTCTCCAATGCCCTTGAGATAAGGGCCAACATTCCATTGTCCTTCCTGATTACCTGCTGTACCTGTGTGCTAGCTTTCCGTGTTTCGTGCGCAAGTTCCTACATTCTCTTTTGTCTTGCAGCTTTTCTTCATTCAAATAATACTCTGTTCTTTTGTTCTCCCTTCCAAAATGAATAACTTCAAATTTTCCCACATTATACTCCATTTGCTGATGTTTTGCCCACTTACTTAATCTACCAATATTTGCATCCCTCTCACAAGCTGCCTTTCCACCTATTTTTGTGTCAGGCAATGCCTCAACTTTAAAATTGTCACCCTTTCAATCCCTATATGATTTTAATTGCTTCCTATCTCTGTAACGTCCCACGGCCCTATAACCCTGCAAGATCTCTGAACTTCTCAATTCTACCCATTTGCACATCCATGATTTTAATTGCTCTCACATAGAATCCCCATACCATGGAAGCAGGCCATTCAGCCCAGTAAGTCCACACCATCACTCCAAAGAGCATCCCTCCCTCCCTCCTTCGTATCCCTGTAACCCTGCTTTTCCCATGGCTAATCCACCTAGCCTGCACATCCCTGGACACTATGGGTAATTGCACATGGCCAATCCACTCTAACTTGCCCATCTTTGGGCTGTGGCAGGAAGCCAGAGCACATGCATGCAGACATGGCAGAAATGTGCAAATACCACACAGTCAGTCACCCAAAGCTGGGATTGAACCCAGGACCCTGGCGCTATGAGGCAGCAGTGCAAACCACTGAGCCACTATGCTGCCTATTGGTAGGCCCTGACTTCAAACTTCCAATGCTTCTGGAATTCCTACCCTAAATCTCAGCTCTTCTTGATCCCACCCCCATCACCTCCTTTTTAAGGTGTCTCTGCCTCTTTGCCGAAGGTTACACTCGTGTGAAGCACCTTGGAAGATTTTGTCTATGTTCGTGACGCTACAGAAAAATAAAGACTTGCATCTTTCCAAAGCACCTCAGTGATCAAAGACAAAACGTAAGGAATTGTTGTTGTTTTTTGCAGCAGCAGTCACACTGCAGATGTGGGTGTTGGAATTCCCAAGAAAACAGCTGGGAAGAGCACGAGGATAGCACCAAACCAGGAGGGACAAAGAGTGGCCTCGCAGGAGTTGGAAAGCTAGGGGAGAAGTGATGTGGCAATTGGAAAGGCCTGGGGTAGGGGATGGGGTTGGGAGGGAGTAGCAGGGATATTTCAAGCCAAAGCAGCAACCCAAAAGACGTGGCTCGGGCATGGGAAACACCCAGCCCTTCCCCAACCTCCTCGCCTCGCTGCCAAGATGGACTTCAGCACTCTGTGGATGGCATTTTAGACAATGATATAGCAATACTATGTGCCCAGAATGGACGGGCACAATAAAGACTCTCTCCTCCGTACTCCTAATGGCCAGAGCATTATGATTAGATATGTGCTCTGGACTTCTCTTCCAAAGTGCAGAGCAAACCTCAGTGCAGCACCACAATCCAACAAGGGCCTTCACAGCACAATGTGAGGACCATAAATACCATGTGCTTCAAAGCTGGCATATGCTAAGGGTGTAACATCACCTGGTGATGAAAGAAATCCATGACATGCATCCTGCTAAGCCATCAACTGGAGTGAAGTTTAGTCTATAGACTCTCTTGCAAACTGCCTTGGGGAATTGCACTAAGTTACAGGTCAGTTATGTCCATTATGACTTGGCTCAATACACCCTGAGCTTGCTTACAGCACAGGGGTTATGGCTTTCAAAAGAGGTAAATCTTTACTTAAGTCTTCTTTTTATCTAGTTATAAGACAATATGTGTTTTCTTGTTAGCACAGTCTGGATATAATGTGGTGTCACTTTTTGAACCCCACCATTCATACTATAATTGACTTCCACTGTACTCTTGTAATATGCAATTTCAGCACACAGACGACCGAAAGATCATGAAGCAGGATTCTTTATTCCACTGACATTGGGTCTTTGCAAACATGAAGGGGAAGTAAGGTTTAGCAGAGTATTTACATGACGTTAAGCCTCTAGTTCACATCTGGGTGAGAAAATCCTTTGACTGTCTCTCCCTCTGTCCATAAGGCCCCTTTCCTCCAATGGCACCGTTTCCTCAACAGAGGGTCTGCTTGACTGCAGGAGGTCCCCTGCTCCACACCCTGCCTCACTGTCATCACCTGTTCCTGGGATTCCATGACACAGTATAAAGAAGTGAGTTATCATTATCATCAATCCATCCTTACAGTTGTCAACCCAACCCTACTGCTCATTTCCAAGAAGACAGTATCATATCCTCCAATTCGTGTTTTTTTCCAACAGTTTTGATTCTCACCACTTTCTAAACACACATGTTTGCACAGATGTGCGCGCGCACACACACACACACACACACACACACACAGGCACACAGACTCACAAATGCGCGCAACACACACATACACACAGGCACATGCAATGCACAAACAGATGCAGACACACACAGACACAGACATAGAACATAGATCAGCACAGCACAGTACAGGCCCTTTGGCCCACCATGTTGTGCTGACCTATTATCCTACTCAGATCAAACTACCCTCTGTACCCTACATTTTACTACCCTCCATGTGCCTATCCAAGAGTCGCTTAAAGGTCTCTAAAGTATCTGACTCCACTACCACTGCCGGCAGCGCATTCCACACGCCCACCACTCTGTGTGTGAAGAACCTACCTCTGACATCTCTCCTATACCTTCCTCCAATCACTTTAAAATTATGCCCCCTTGTAATAGTCAGTTCCATCCTGGGAACAAGTCTCTGACTATCCACTCTATCTCTGCCTGTCATCATCTTGTACACTTCTATCAAGTCACCTCTCATCCTTATTCAATCCAATGAAAAAAGCCCTAGCTCCCTCAACCTTTCCTCATAAGACCTGCCTCCAGCCCAGGCAACATTCTGGTAAATCTCCTGTGCACCCTCTCTAAAGCTTCCACATCTTTCCTGTAATGAGGTGACCAGAACTGAATACAATATTCCAAGTGTGGTCTAACCAGGGTTTTATAGAGCTGCAGCATAACCTTGTGGCTCTTAAACTCAATTCTCCTGCCAATGAAAGCCAACACACCATATGCCTTCTTTACAACCCTAGCGACTTGGGTAGCAACTTTGAGGGATCTATGGACGTGGACCCCAAGATCCCTCTGTTCTTTCACACTGCCGAGAATCCTGCCATTAACCCTGTATTCTGCATTCAAATTCGACCTTCCAAAATGAAGACACATGCACATACAGGCAGATACATAGACACACACATGCACACAGATACACATACAAACAGACACACGCATGAGGCTGGTTTCTGATTGTTGACCTCCCATTGAAGCCTGACTGAGGGCAAGGATGTTAGTGAGAAATCCTGGGCTGGGGATTCTATTTTCTTCATTCACAACTGGCCAAATATGGCGTACCATTCCACACTGTGCTACCACCATCACCGTGCCTATTGCTGCTTATCAAGTTAATTCAAGGTGAGGTTATGACAGGGCCCTAAATTGTAGATGCAAGTTTCATTATATTGATCCCATTCAGAATGACCCACATATTCCATTCTAAGTCATGCATCATCATGACTTGGAAATGTATCCCCATTCCTTCACTGTTCCTGGGTTAATATCTGCAAGAAATTACAGAGAGTCGTGAACCACAGGTCAGCCTATCACGCAAACCAACCTTCCATCCACTGACTCCATCTACACTTCCTGCTGCTTGGGGAAAGCAGCTAACACCATCAAAGACCCCTCCCACCCCTGTTATTACTCTCGTACTCCTCCTCTTCTGTGGGGCAGAAGAAACAACAGTTAGAAAATATGTACAACAGATTCAAGGACAGCTTCTTCCCAGCTGTTACCAGAGTTTTGAACAGACTTCTCATATATTAAAGTTAATTGCCCTGTGTACCTTCTCTGTAGCTGTGACACTATATTCTGCATTTTGTTCTATTTCCCTGATGTTCTCATGTAAGGTATGATCTGGCTCCGTCAGTGACACCCACATCTGACTAATCAGTCAGATTTTGAAATGACGTAAGGATGCCATTTGGCATAAAATGTTTGTACTACTTTAATATAAACTGTGTACCATCCTAATTAGTCGATAATCCCTCCAAGGGGAACAGAAGTGAGTTTAAGAGAAGTTGAAACTACTTTGGGGGACAACTGTATAATGTTTCACAGCTTACAATTCAGGGAAAAGTATATCATTTTCTGCGAAGTGTTTTGGGATGTCCTGAGTTGTGATAGGCTCTATATACATGCAAGTCTTTCTATCAATGTGAAGCAGAATCCTTCGTGTCGTTAGCTGTCCTGCTGGGTGAGATTCCTCTTGCTAAAACGTGTCATGGGCTAAACCCGGGAACATTCTCAGCTCTTGTGATTCAGTCGCCCGAGGTGTGGCGTCAAAACCTCACGGAACCCAACAGCCCAGATGGAGTCATGCAATGGGATGTCAGGGCATTGTGAGGGAGTCAAGGGCGTTATTTGTGTCTTTGGAAATGTACAACATCACTTGTGTGTGGGCCTTGCCTCCCCTCCCCAATACTCCCCATCCTCCCCCACTCCCCACCAGTCCCTGGGTGACATGTCTTCTAGACAGAAAGGTATTGAGCTGGGAGGGGATGCTGAGAGGGGTGGAGGGGTGATGGTTAAGCAAGGTCAATAAGTGAACCACCTCCAAAGGCATTGAGTGTCATTGGATGAGCTGAAGAAGGGTCCAGACCTGAAACATCAGCTTTCCTGCTCCTCTGATGCTGCTTGGCCTGCTGTGTTCATCCAGCTCCACACCTTGTTATCTCAGATTCTCCAGCATCTGCAGTTCCTACTATCACTTTGGATGAGCTCTTTGTCTTTGGTGGCATGTGTCCGATTGAGAATCAAAGGGTTTTGTAATGGGGCAGCCTTTAATTATTAAGCGGACATCTTCCGAGCTAAATACCCTGCCACTAGAAGCCACATACCAACTTATAGGGCAAGTCAGTAATGCTATGAAACCACTGTTTACAATGCAAACTTATCTTATTTGTACAAAGCCATTTTTTTCCATTGTACTTGTTTATTATATTTGTAATTCTTATATGAAATGGTGATTAAAGTATCTATGTAAAGGAATTGACCTTGGGAGTATTTATTTATCTGATGTAGACAAATTTATAGGGGCAAATGTCTTTCAGTGTCTTTGGTCCTTTCTTTCATAGCAGCCATTCTGATTCCCCAAGTGTAACATTGCTGGGGGTGAAGTTTGTTGGATCAGACGTTACGCTTAGGCTCACTTGGGCGTCGCAGGCATTTGCAAAAAAAACCTCACAAATTGCTTCTGAAGGAGCGGGGAGAGAGGTTAGACATACCTAACCTTGGGCACACCTCATGGCCAAGTGAGCTTGAACCTTACTTTTCTCACTCAGAGGTAAAGATACCACACCACAAGATGCCTTGGAGATTGCCTTGTGTCTTGGTCCATATTAAGCCCTGAACCAATGCTATGGAAAACAGATACAACTGCCCATTCGTCTCATTTGCGAGGTACTTGCTGTGCACATTATTGTTTACAAACCAAACCTTTAAAGCACGCTTGCCGATGGTCATTTGCTGAGGATATGAAAGTTGCTACATAAATACAACTTCTCCTTTCCTATTATCTGTAAATTCTTTTACTTTTGACCAACAACCTCAAACTTAGATCAGTTCTTTATTGTTCTCGCTGCAGTCTTTGGGACTGCACTATGGAAAATGGGATGAGAAGCATGTTGGCTATGTGACTAGACTTCTAATGTAGCAATATTACCCTGCAATCTGTTGACAGAGTTCCAAACCCACTGCAATCATAAAGAAATGTAAATTCAGTTAAATAGCTCAAGGTAGAACAGTTACCTAAAGTAGCCATAGTCTCAGAGAATCGTCAGGTTGCTTTCTCATTAGAGAGAGAGATTTAGCCTGAGGGTCAACACACCTCAGATGAGCAGCAAGGTAGAGAATTAGGGATCTTCATGGTAAGCTCAGCTGGTGCAGGAATTGAACCAGTGCTGTTGGTGTCACTCTGCACCATAGATCGGTGTAGAATACAGAGCTGATCTCAGCAATAATGCGTATGGAACTACCAAGTTTGTGTTTTAAACCCATTTGGTTGATAATGCCCTTTAGGGAATGTAATCTGCCATTCTTACCTGGTCTGGCCTAACTCCAGACCAGTGTGTAGATCTGGATGAACACAGCAGGCCAAGCAGCATCAGAGGAGCAGGAAAGCTGACGTTTTGGGCCTAGCCCCTAGATCTATTTCTGAAGGAGGGTCTAGGCCCCGAAACGTCAGCTTTCCTGCTCCTCTGA
>JAHRHZ010000018.1:3812815-3830377 GCA_024137785.1 Ginglymostoma cirratum
CCCTTCATCAGAAATCTCTTCTGATGAAGGGTCTAGGCCCAAAATGTCAAGCTTTCCAGCTCCTATGATGCTGCTTGGCCTGCTGTGTTCATCCAGCCCCACACCTTGTTATCAGGGAGGGAAACTGCTCTGTTTGTTTACATAGAAACGACACAATACCAATGAACAGATTACCAATTTGTCAATATTCCCGAGAATGTGCACATACACATTAAAAAGTGGTGATGTCCCTTTTCTTCAGGAAGTGTGTTTTGCTGTTAGATAAGTAATACACGCTTGTAATTCCAATTACGGTGGTTCAGTTTATTTAGGAAGTTCGGGTCACTGTGGCATCACACCCTCCAAAATGCATGTTTATCCTGAAATAATGGTGAATGATGATAGAGGCTTCAACTTTATCTCCATCACATCCCTACCCAGCAAAGCAGCTGAGGCTAACCTGTTGAATAATTTTACGGCAAAAGTAGATAGAATTTTGAACAGTAAAGGAATTAAGGATTTTGGTGAGCAGGCAAGTAAGTGGAGCTGTGTCTATGAAAAGATTAGACATGATCTTATTGAATGGTGGAACAGTCTCAGATGGCCTACTCCTGCTCCTATTTCTTATGTTCCTATATTCTAATGAATGTCTCCCATGCTTACCGTCTATCATTGGCATACATTGGAAGGACTTTCAAATTGATCTTTCAGCTGTTTGACCAGGATTTGAAGCTGGTTCCTTTGCTTTCAACTCCTGGAGTGAACTATGTCCACTGGGACGATACCAGGAATGTCCAATGTGGAGAGAGTGGTTCGACTGGGCCTGTACTCAGGAAAAGGATGAGAGAGAGGTCTGATCGAATGTATAAAATTCAAACAGCACGGGACAACTAGATGTGGGATGCTGCTTCTGCTAGTTGAGGAATCACAAACCAGGGGGTACAGTCTCGGGCTACGTTGTAGACCATTTAGGACAGAGACAAGGAAACAATTCTTCATTCAGAGGGTGGCCAAACTGTGGAATTCAGGACCACGGAAAGCTGTAGATGTTCAAGAAAGAAATTAATACATTTTGGATCTTAAAACAATCAAGGGGTAAGGAGAGAAAATAGGAATATGGCATTGAGATGGTGAATCAGCCATGGTCATATTCAATGGCAGAACAGGCTCAAAGGGCTGAGTGGCCTACTTCTGTCCTTATTTTCTATGAACCCAGAGTTTCTGACTCAGAGGTAGGGACACTATCTGCTGCACCACAAGACATTCCCACCATTCCCACTGCTCCACCCTTCCAGCCATAGCTGTGTGTGAATTAGGCTCGAGATAAATGCATGTGGGAGAAAGTGATGGAGGAACGTGGGTGGTTGGGTAAAGTAGGAGCAGATGTATCTTGAGGGTGAACACCAGCATGGGTTAAACGGCCCATACATTATTTGTAACTTGTTGAAGGTAGTTTGTTTTTTATCTCACAAAGAAACTGGACTCAGTAAAATATCACCACAAAGCTGGCAGAATGTCATTCAGACCCCAGTGCTCACTTGTGCCCTTTAGGAAAGGAAATCTGCCGTTATCACTGGGCCTGGGCTTAGGCTTATCACCAATTCCACGCAACATGATCAGCTGCTCTCTGAAGTGACAGCTCACTTGTGTCCCTGGTGTCATCCAGAAAAGGAGGCAGTTCAGAGAAAGTTCACCAAATTAATTCCAGAGATGAAAAGCTTGTTTTATGAGGATGGATTGAGCAGGTTCTACCTGTGCTCGCTAGATCTAGTTGAGGTACATAAGATACTAAAGAGGATGGACAAAGTAGACATGGAGAAGATGTATCGTCTTGTGGGGGCAATCTAGAAATAGGAGGTCATAGTTTTAAGATAAGGGGTAGCAGATTTAAAACAGAGATGAGGAGAAATTACTTCTCTCAAAGGGTCATGAAACTGGAATTCACTCCCTCAGAGATGCTGGGCACAAATTGAAGGAGAAGATAGACAAGTTTTAATTAGTAAAGGGTTGAAGGATTATGAGGTTCGGGCAGGAAAGTGGAATTGAGATCAAGATGAAATCAGCCATGATTGTATTAAATGGCAGATCAGGCTTGAGGAGCTGAATGGCCTGCCCTTAGTTCTTATGTTCTATTCACCTCCTCAAGTGTAACTAGGGACAGACAATTACTGCTAATGGCACCTGAGAATAATTCAACAAGAATAAATAAAGACTGAGAAGTGTTCTTTCAAAAAGAACCTAGTTCTAATTTGAGGGTCTTTGAGACATAGACAAAGATGTAAAAGGAAACATCTGCCAAATATGTGCAAAGTAGGTCAAATGCTGAACAATTCAAGATACAATACGGATAGAATTATATGTCTTCAAAAATGCCAAAGGCAGATATAAGATCCTGAAATTGACCCACATTCTCACCACCCACAACAATTAGGTTGTGTTGTTGCATTCCACAAAAGATGCTATTTCTGGTCCTGTAGAATCCAATTTATCCCTTCTCCAGCTCACTGGTTGGGTGAAAAGTTACCTGATACACCTGGACCTTCTTCAGAATGAAGAATTCCAGAGGCTGCATTCAATACATGGGCCAGAGAGGACAAACATGCTAAAAATACTTCATGCTCTCTTCCTAGTTCAGATATCTTCAATACGGAGTCTCTTTATTTGCTGTTTAATGCTCACCCTCTAGTGCTAAGGTACTTTCTGCATTGAAATTTATCTAATGGCTGCCTGCCAATTTGGCCAACGTTTCAATGTCCTTCTGTGTCAAAATTGCTCAGCATCATCCTCACAATTCACTATTCTCCCCAGCTTAGCACCAGCTGCCAATTTAGAGATTTTGCACTCGAAGCCCATCTTCAAGTCGCTTATATAAATCATAAAAAGCAAGGGCCCCAACACTGATTGCTGAGGGACACAACTTACAACTTGTCTCTGAAATAACTCCACAGAGCCTGGTTTCCTGTCACCAAGTCACCCATTATTCACACGTGGAGAGTCCTTGACACTGACCTGGCTCCCTCAGAGCCAGCTCTCAGAGTGAGCAGAATGTCTGACACACCTGTTTATATCTGTCAGCCAGGGCTCCTGATTAGACCACATTAACAGCCCCAATCAGGGAACTCATATTCTATGTGGTCCACCCGGCTGACCACGTTACAATCATTATAGTTTCCAGTCTGAGAAATGTCCATCTACCTCTACCTTCCGTTTCCTATCTTTTAGCCAACTTCTAATCCATGCTGCCAAGGGCCCATCAATACTAAACATTTCTAATTTCATAACCAAACTGCCATGTGGCACTGAAAGCTTTTTGAAAGCTCAAATATACAATATCCGCAGCGCTACCCTCATCTACGGCCCATATCACCTCATCAAAGAACTCAATCTGCTCTTGAAAAAGCCAGGTTGACTGCCTCATATTAATTTTTTCTCTCTAAAGTGTATATTTACTTTATCTTGCATTATGTCCTCCATCAGTTTTCCCACTGTTGATGTCAAGCTGACGTATCTGTAGCTCCCTGGGTTATCCTTGGCCTCTTTCTTTAACAACAATGACACGTTTGCAATCCTCCAACCCCTCAGGAGCTAAACCTATGTTCAAAGAGGTCTAGAAAATTTCTGTCAATGGCAGCGTTATTGGTGGTATTGAGCCATCTTCTTGGACAGCTGTATTCCATTTTATGTAAGTGCACCCACCATGTGGTGATGGAGGGACTTTAACCCAATGACATTGAAGGAACAACGATATTTTTCCAAGTCAGGATGGGGTGTGTCTTGGAGGGCAACTTGCAGGTTATAGTGTTCCCATACATCTGATACCTTCTCGTTGTTGGCAGTCATAGTCTTGGAGGTTGCTGTCCAAGGATCCTTGGTGAGTTGCTGTGGCGCATCTTGTGGATAGTAGACACTGCATCAGTGCTGGAGACAGTGAATGTTTAAACTGATCAATATGGTGCCAATCAACCAGGCTGTTCTGTCATGGATGGTGTCGATCTTCTTCAGTGTTGTTGGAAATGTACTCATCCAGAAGATGGGCAATATTCCATCACACTCCTGACTTGTGTCTTGTAGATGATGGACAGGCTTTGGGGAGAGAGAAGGTGAGTTACACTTGGTAGGATTCCTAGCCTCTAACCTGCTCCTGTAGTCCTGCTAGTCCTGTTCACTTTCTGGTCATCAGTAACATTCAGGATATTGGTTCAAAGTGGCAAACAATATTGAGCTTGCTGACAATACATTTACAGACTAGTAATAAAACATTGAAAACAATAATAAACATAGAAAAATGCAAGAAACACAAACTTAATGGTGAAGCTCACAGTATAAGGAGATATGCTATTATACAAAGTTAAGGTGATATTTTTAAAATGTTCTAATTATTTGAGCAATAAAATCATCTGAGAGAAGTAATCACAGCTGTTGAAATGATATTAAATAAACAAGGTGTCAAACATGAAAAATTTTCTTTGAATAATGGGCGTACCATACTTTTGCAAGCCAGCAGTTTGGATATTATAATGTCCCTAAAGTGAGGTGCACCAAAACTTGCTGACTAATTTCAGACAATTTGAAGATAATTACGACCTTTCTTCGGGCAGCCTGCCAGCGCATTGGAGATTAATGATCTAGCTAAAGGTTTTGGATAAAATAACGTCTGATGGAGCTCAATTTGGAATGTTTGCATGTGTTGACCGAGAAAATGAGTGCATAATATCCTCAGCAGAAGTGGAAAATTAAATACTGTAGCAGCTATATGTATTTCGTAGCACCTTTTCATACATGTTAACTACATGTAATATTATGTGTTTTGGAAAATTAAAACCAATGCATTAACTATCCTACCTGCCACTTCATTTAAGATATCATTTAGGATATCATCCAGCAGGATCCAGATATTTGTAAACATACAACTCAAACAATTTACTCAGTACCATTTCCCTGGTGACTGTGATTTTTTAAAAATTTGCTCATGGGATGTGGGCATCATTGGCTGGGTCAGCATTTCTTGCCCATTCCTTAGTTGCCCTTGAGAAGGTGGTAGTGAGCTGCCTTCTTGAACTGCTGCAGTCCACATGCTGTAGTTAACTCACAATGCTATTAGGGAGGGCATTCCAGGATTTTGACGCAACAGCACTGATATATCTCAGGTTTTAGAGTAGATTTGTAGCTCGGGTTGTGGGTGTTCAGGTTGGCTGGCTCGCCGAGCTGGTTCATTGATCCGCAGACGTTTCATTACCCTGCTGGGTAACATCATCAGTGCAGCCTCCGATGAAGCGCCGTTGTGTTTTCCTGCCTGGTTTTTAAACTCTGGGGTCTGTTGAGCTGGAATACCTCACTTCCGGTTTTCCTGTTGTCTGGTTTTGACCAGGACAACACCAAGTTCCTGGAACAAGCAAAGCAGAGACAGGCACGGGAATTCCTAGAAGTCTGGTACTCCATGATGAAAGCCATCAACAAACACATAGAGCTCTACCCCAAAAAACTGGAAGTGAGGTAATCCAGCTCAATGCATCAGGCGGAAAAACACAATGGCACTTCATCGGAGGCTGCACTGATGATGTTACCCAGCAGGGTAATGAAACATCTGCTGAACAATAATGAACCAGCTTGGCGAGCCGGCCAACCACAACACTGATAAATTTCCAAGTCAGGACAGTGAGTGGCTTGGAGGTGAATTTGCGGGTGGTGTTGTTCCCACATATCTGCTGCTTGTGTCCTTCTGGATGCAAGTAGTTATGGGTTTGGACGATGCTGCCTGAGGATCTTTAGTGAATTTCTGCAGTGCATCTTGTAGATAGTACACACTGCTGCTACTGAGCATCGGTGATGGAGGGAGTGGATACTCGTGGAAATGGTGCCAATCAAGTGGGCTGCTTTGCCCTGAATGGTCTTAAGCTTTTTGAGTGTTGTTGGTGCCGCACCCATCATTTTTCATGTCATCAAGGTTAGCACAGAATGGGCAGACATCCAGTCATGATAACTGAAGGTGAAAAAGAGAGAATGAAATCTGATAGAACTATAATAGGACTTTAGAGTTATCTGAAGCCAATAATGCTCAAAATAAAAATATGTCAAATAAAAAGGCATATACACATAATTTTTGTTTATAAATAAAGGAAAACCATCCTAATTCAGGTGTGTAGCTTGTTAATTCCACAATATATTCACGGCATATGCCCCAAATCAACCAATTAGCAAAAGCACTCAACAAATGCCCAGTATAAGAGTCAGTCACAAGCAATAATCGAGAAACAGCATCAACGACCAATTTTGTTTAGTGGCAAGAATGCAAAAAAGATCAAGAAATACTTAATTTTCTGAAATCAATAACCTTGGGGAGGTGATATCCTAATGGTATTTTCACTCAGATTATTAACCTAGAAACCCAGCCAATGTACTGGGGACCCAGATTCAAATCCCCACCATGGCAGATGGTGGGATTTGAAATCAATAATTAGGGAAAAAAGGGCCTGGAATTAAGAATCAACTGATCACCATGAAAACATTGCCGATTGTCGGAAAAACCCATCTGGTTCACTAATGTCCTTTGGGAGAGGAATTCTGCCATCCTCACCTGGTCTGGCCTACATGTGACTCCAGACCCACAGCAATGTGGTTCACTCTCAATTGCCCTCTGAAATGGCCTAGCAAGCCACTCAGTTGTACCGATCGCAACAAAGCCAAATGAAACCGGACTGATCACCTGGCATTGACCCAGGCACCATAAAAGACGACGGCAGAAACAGCCCTGTCGACCCTGCAAAATCCTCCTCACTAACATCTGGGGAGTTAGTGCCAAAATTGGGAGAGCTGTCTCACAGAGGAGTTAAGCAACAGCCTGACAGAGTCATACTCACAGAATCATACCTCACAGACAATGTCCCACACATCACCATCACCATCCCTGGATAGGTCCTGTCCCACCGGCAGGACAGACCCAGCAGAGGTGGTGGCACAGTGGTATACAGTGGTATACAGTCAGGAGGGTGTTGCTCTAGGAGTCCTCAACATTGACTCCGGACCTCATGAAGTCTCATGGCTTCAGGTTAAACATGGGCAAGGAAACTTCCCACTGATTACCACATATTGTCCTCCCTCAGCTGATAATCAGTATTACTCAATGTTGAACAACACTGAGAGGGAGCACTGAGAATGGCAAGAGCACAAAATGTACTCTGGGTGGCGGATTTCAATGTCTACTACCAAGAGTGGCTCGGCAGAAGTACTGCTGGTCCAGCTGGTCGGGTCCTAAAGGACACAGCTGCTAGACTGGGTCTGCAGCAGGTGGTGAGGGAACCAATAAGAGGGAAAAACATACCTGACCTCATCCTTACCAATCTGCCAGCTGCAGTTACATCTGTCCACGACAGTATTGGTAACAGTGACCATCGCACAGTCTTTGTGGAGACGAAATCCTGCCTTCACATTGAGAACAACCTCCATCATGTTGTGTGGCACTATCACCATGTTAAATGGAACAGATTTCACACAGATCTGGCAGCTCAAGACTGGGCATCCATGAGGCGCTGTGGGCCATCAACAGCAGCAGAATTGTGCTCCAGCACAATCTGTAACCTCATGGCCCGGCATATCCCCCACTCAACCATTACCATCAAAACAGGGGATCAACCCTGGTTCAATGGAGAGTGCAGGAAGGCATGCCAGGAGCAGCACCAGGCATAGCTGAAGATGAGGTATTAACCTGGTGAAGCCACCAAACAGGACTACTTGCATGCCAAACAGCAAATGATAGACAGAGCTAAGTGATCCCTCAACCAACAGACCAGATCTAAGCTCTGAAGTCCTGCCACATCCAGTCGTGAATGGTGGTGGACAATTAAACAACTCTCTGGAGGAGGAGTCTCCACAAATATCCCCATCCTCAATGATGGAAGAGTCCCGCACATCAGAACAAAAGATAAGGCTGAAACATTTGCAGCAATCTTCAGCCAGAAGTGCTGAATGGTTGATCCACCTCGGCCTCCTCCAGTGGTCCCCAGCATTACAGATACCAGTCTTCAGCCAATTGGATTCACTCTACGTGATATCAAGAAACGGTTGGAGACTCTGGATACTGTAAAGGCTACGGGCCCTGACAACATTCCGGCAATAGTACTGAAGACTTGTGCTCCGCAACTAGCTGCTCCCCTAGCCAAGCTATTCCAGTACAGTTAAAACATTGGTATCTACCCGGCAATGTGGACAATTGCCCAAGTATATCCTGTACACAAAAAGCAGGACAAATTCAACCCGACCAATTACCGCCCCATCAATCTCCTCTCGATCATCAGCAAAGTGATGGAAGGTGCCATCAACAGTGATATCAAGCAGCACCTGCTCAGCAATAACCTGCTCAGTGACGCCCAGGTTGGGTTCTGTCAGGGCCACTCAGCTCCTGACCTCATTACAGCCTTGGTTCACACATGGACAAAACAGCTGAATTCCAGAGGTGAGGTAAGAGTGACAGCCCTTGACATGAAGGCTGCATTCGACTGAATGTGGCATCAAGGAGCCCTGGATAAACTGTAATCAATGGGCATCAGGATAAACTCTCCAGTGGTTGGAGACATACCTGACACATAGGAAGATGGCCATGGTTGTGGGACGTCAGTCATCTCAGCTCCAGGACATCTCTGCAGGAGTTCCTCAGGGTAGTGTCCTGGACCCAACCATCTCCAGCTGCTTCACCAATGACTGTCCCTCCATCATAAGGTCAGAAATGGGGATGCTCGCCGATAATTGCACAATGTTCAGCACCATTCGTGACTTGTCAGATACTGAAGCAGTCCATGTTCAAATGCAACAAGATCTGAACAATATCCAGGCTTGGGGTAACAACTGGCAAGTGATATTCGCACCATACAAACGCCAGACTATGACCATCACCAATAAGAGACAATCTAACAACCACCCCTTGATATTCAATGGTGTTACCATCACTAGATCCCTCACTATCAACATCCTCGGGGTTATCATTAACCAGAAACTCAACTGGACTCACCACATAAACACAGCGGCTACGAGAGCAGGCCAGATGCTAGGAATACTGCGGCGAGTAACTCACCTCCTGACTCCTCAAAGCCAGTCCACCATCTACAAGGCACAAGTCAGGAGAATGATGGGATACTCCCCACTTGCCTGGATGAGTGCAGCCCCAACAACACTCAAGAAGCTTGACACCATCCAGGGCAAAGCAGCTGCTTGATTCGAACCACATCCACAAAAACTCATTCCCTCCATTACTGGTGCTCAGTAGCAGCAGGGTGTACTATCTACAAGATGCACTGCAGAAATTCACCAAAGATCCTCAGACTGCACCTTCCAAACCCACGACCACTTCCATCTAGAAGGACAAGGACAGCAGGCATATGGGAATACCACCATCTCCAAGTTCCTGTTCAAGCCACTCACCATTCTGACTTGGGAATATATCGCTGTTCCTTCACTATCGCTGGGTCAAAATCCTGGAATTCCCTCCCAATTAGCATCGTGGGTCAACCCACAGCAGGAGGACTGCAGCAGTTCAAGAAGGCAGCTCACCACCACCTTCTCAAGGGGCAACTAGGGACGGGCAATAAATGCTGGACCAGCCAGCAACGCCCACATCCTACAAATGAATAGAAAAAAAGAACAACACAGATGCGTCCATCAATTTCCTTTGTGACCTGCTGTTTCATTTTCTTCAGTGCAAGAAAAGTGTTCCGACTTGTATCCTTTTTGATTTATGGATGTAACAGCCACACAAGCCCATGTTAACTGAAATTAATTATCATTGGCTCATAAAGCAAAATACATTCAAAATGTTTCCTTGAGTTCCACTGTCCCACTTCCTGATTGATTGCTGTTTCTGGGATATTACTTATATCCTCTATAATGAAGAATTACACAAAATATCTTTTCAATTCATCTGTTATGTCCTTTTTTTACACTCATAATTTTTCTACAATTAAGTCTCACTTTCTGTCAGACCAATGCTCACTCTGTCTTTACATCTTTTGAGAAAATTATAGTGTCTGCCTTTATATTTCTTGCCAACATTCTTTCATACTCTCATTCTTAAGTTCTAATTAGATTTTTAGTCTTTTTGTTGCTGCCTGTTATACCCTATCCAATATTCTGACTTGCTTCCTACTTTTGCACAACATATACTTTTTCATTAAGTTTGACTCAAGCCTTAACATTTATCGTAAACCACAAATGCTGAGTCAGCCTCTTACCAATTTTCTTGCTCTCTGGAATGTATCTATTCTGTTTGATCTGAAACATCTCCTCAAATGTCTGCACTGTATTTCTATTGACTGATTGTTAACTGAATTATCCAAGTCATTTTAGCCAACTCTTTCATAACCTTGTAATTGCCTTTATTTAAGTTTAAATATAGTATTAGATCCATTCCTCTCTCTCTCTTATGCTGAATATGCAGCTTAAATTCTCTACAATTTCATAGAAGCAGGCCATGCAACCCATCAAGTCCACACTGACCCCCAGAGCAGCATCCCACCGGAACACACCCTATCCCTGTAACCATGCATTTCCCATGGCTAACCCACCTAGCCTGCACATTCCTAGAGACTATGGCAATTTGGCATGGCCAAACTACCTAGCCTGCACATCTTTGGACTGTGGGAGGAAACCCACGCAGACACGGGGAGAATGTGCAAACTCTATGCAGACACCTGCCTGAGGGTGAATGAAACCTGGGTCCCTGGCGCTGTGAGGCAGCAGTGTTAATCACTGAGACACCGTGCCACCCCACTATTATGACAGCTGCTACCGCAGGGTACCTTTATTACAAGATCATTCATTAATTTTACTTTGTTGGATGGGTCAATACAGGATTTGAAACCAAATGCAATTTTTTATAACGTTCAGGTGTTATTTAACTGGGAGTCAAAGTGGATAGTCAACACAGGAGTGGTGGGAGAATGGGGTTTGCTCTAAGATAATTAAATGACTGCAGACTTTACAAAATGAAATAAGTTGGTTATCGGAATAGTCAAGTGCAATGGTAAGGGAATAAAGCGGTGTATTGGTAAATTATTAATCCAGTGGCCCAGATTAATGTTTTGGGGATATGGGGTCAAAACCCCCATAGCATCTTTTGGAATTTAAATTTAATGAATAAATTTGAGACGTAAACTTAGTATCAGAAATGGTGGATTTAAATTTAGATTTAGATTTATTTAATATTGTCACTTGTACTACGGTCCAGTGAAAAGTGTATAATGTTGCTATGTTCTGCTGCTGCCTTGGATTACAGAATAAATTACTGAATAAATTGTACATGTAGTTCAACACTGAATAAATCCATATTAATAGGGTGGCACGGTGGCACAGTGGCACAGTGGCTAGCACTGCTGCCTCACAGTGCCAGGGACCTGGGTTCAATTCCACCCTTGGGTAACTGTCTGTGTGGAGTTTGTACATTCTCCCTGTGTCTGTGTGGGTTTCCTCTGGGTGCTCTCGTTTCCTCCCACAGTCCAAAGATGTGCAGGTTAGGTGGATTGGCCATGCTAAATTGCCCATAGTGTCCAGGGATGTGTAGATTAAGTGGGTTGTAGGGGGATGAGTCTGGGTGGGATGCTCTGAGGTTTGGTGTGGGCAGAAGGGCCTGTTTCCACACTGTAGGGATTCTATCTTCTATATATCTAAATATTAAAACAATATTACTAAAAGTGAAACCACTTCAAAATTCCATCTTTCCCTCTAGTCGTAACCATCCAAAATCATTCCCTGGGTTCAGGATTACCATGGATGATTTGGTGATGGGGAAAATAATTGCTCAGTTGTGTGCAAAAATGATTCTGGATGAAAAATGGTGACCATGAAACTACCAATGAGAGTTGCAAAAGCCCACCTGGATCACTAATTCACTCTAGCAAGGCAAATCTGCCATCCCTACCTGATCGAGACTACATGTGACTCCAAACCCACAGCAATGTTGACTCACAACTGAAATGGTCCAGCGACACATTAAGTTCAAGGGTCAGCAAATGCTGTTCTCACCAGTGACTCTGACAATAAAATCAAGAGAAACAAAGGTATGGAAAGAACAGTTGAATCAGACAATGTTAGTGAAGTGGAATTAATGTTGTGAACGCTGCATAGCCAATTTTTATTTTGATGACTCGAGTTTGAAAGATTGTGGAAAAAGAAGATTTATTCCAAACTCTGTGGAGATACCTGAATTGGTTTCTTTAAAAGATTTGCCAAAAGATCACTTTGGACACTGAGTCAGGCCTTTTTTTTAAACAAGTTCTTTCTGGAAATCACATGACGTCAGCTAAATGCTTGGACTCAATTCCAGGCAAGTACACGATCAGGCTCCTGACAATCTTGTTTGGATATTGATTTAGATGGCATCTGGAGAAAAATCTGCAAAGGAAAGCCACCCAGCTTGACTTCTGAGAGATAGTAAGAACTGCTGATGCCGGAGTCGGAGATAACACAGTGTGGAGCTGGACTAACACAGCAGGCCAGGCAGCATCAGAGGAGCAGGAAAGCTGATGTTTCGGATCGGGACCCTTCTTCAGAAAATGAAGACTTCTGAAATACCCACAATGTACATCTCATGTGAAACCCCCTTTGTCCTCTTGAAGCGTACCTGGAAGACGTCTCAACACTGTGTTCTCTGAGCAAAGTGTGTCTGCCAAGATCCCAGAGATAACTGTACATGTCTGGTGACCTTTCTATGTGTACCAGAATGCAAGAATGACAGCTTTTAAGTCTTTCTCCTCTTACCTTAAACCTACACCCTCTAGTTTTGGACTCCCCTACACTGGGGAAAAGACCTTGACTATTCACTTTGACTATGGCCTAGAGGTATTATCACTGGACTGTTAATCCAGAGACCCATTTAATGTTCTGGGGACCAGGATTCAAATCCTGCCACGGCAGATGGTGGAATTTGAATTCATTAAATATCTGGAATTAAGAGTCTAATGATGACTACGAATCCATTGTTGATTGTTGGAAAAACCCATCTGGTTCACTAATGTCCTTTAGGGAAGGAAACTGCCATCCTTACCTGGTCTGGTCTACATGTGACTCCAGACCCACAGCAATGTGGTTGACTCTTAACTGCCTTCTGGGCAATTAGGGATGGGCAATAAATGCTGCCTGATTGGTGACGCCCTCATCCTGTGAATGAATAAAAGGAAAAAAAAGTTCACCCTACCCATGCCCCTTATGATTTTATGAACATCAATATTGTCACCCCTCAGCCTCCAATATGCAGAGAAAATAACCCCAGCCTCGTCAACCTCTCCCTATAGCTCAAACCCTCCAGTCATGTGATATCTTGTGATATCGATTAACCCTTTTAGGTTCTATCTGCTTTACACAATAGACTTTTACTAGACAAGGAAACAATTTCAGGGATTTAGACAAAAAGTGGACTGGCAGGACTAATTGGATTGTCCATTTGAAGAGTTGGTCAGTGGACAATGCCAAATGGCTTCCTTCAGTGTTGGAAGATTCTCTGCCACTACAACAATATGCTGATATCATATTTATACATATCTAACTACTGCTTTTTGCTCAAAGAGCAGAAGCAGTTTATATGTTGCACAACACTGATCAGCGAGTATCAGCCTGTCTGATAAGAGAGTCACTTAATTGTGGAGCTGAGACATACATGGTTGCATTCATATTTCATACAATCCCTACAGTGTGGAAACAGGCCATTCAGCCCATCAAGTCCACACTGACCATCCCACCCAAACTAACACCCCAACCCTATCCCTATAACCCTGCATTTGCCATGGCCAATCCACCCAACCCATGGTACTATGGGTAATCTAGCATGGCCAATCCATCCTAACCTGCACACCTTTGGACTGTGGGAGGAAACCGGAGGGCACACAGACATGAGGAGAACACGCAAACTCCACACAGACAGATGCCTGAGGGTGGCATTGAACCTGGGTCCCTGACGCTGTGAGGCAGCAGTGCTAACCACTGAGCTATCGTGCGGCCCCAAAGGACATTAGTGATTCAGATGGGTCTTTTCCCCTGACTTCAAAGACATTATTAAACTCATATGACTAGATATTTATTGAATTCAAATTCTACCATCTGCCGTGGCAAGATTTGAACCTGGGTCCCCACAGCGTGGCTTGGATCTCTGGGTTAATAGTTGGGGGATAATACCATTAGGACATCAACTACACTTTCCCTGGTGGTCTAGTGGTTAGGATTACATGCTCTCACCACCATGGCCTGGGTTCAAGATCTGCTCAGGTAATGAGAGTTCAAATCTGCTAATAATGGGCACTTTGTGTTTAAATGCAGTGACTCATGCTAAAGTTGCTTTGACTGAGTCCGGTAAGATGTCTGCTCCATCGGCTTTTCTTTTTGTTTCTTTTCTATTTCTCTCTCTTCCCTCACTTTCTTTTCCTAAATATCTTAGTATCTACTGCATCCAGCAGCAGGGACTCGAGTGGGCCCAGCAGCAGGGACTCGATTGGGCCCAGCAGCAGGGACTCGAGTGGGCCCAGCAGCAGGGACTCGAGTGGGCCCAGCAGCAGGGTCTCGAGTGGGCCCAGCAGCAGGGACTAGAGTGGGCCCAGCAGCAGGGACTCGAGTGGGCCCAGCAGCAGGGACTCGCGTGGACCCAGGTAGCGTGGGCTTGCGCTGGCAGTGTTGGGGGTGAGTTTGGGTTCCCAGCAGCCTCTGCATCAACATGGCGGTCCTAGCGCTGACTCATGGTTGCTGTGGTGGACGTGGGTTTATTTCCAGCGGCATCTGCGCCGAACGCAGGTTCACATAGAAGGAGCTGGTTTGGGCCCAGTACACGTCTCAAAGGCGCAAGCAGAAGCTGCATCAGTGAGATGGGCCCGAAGCGGACTCATGGTGACTGCAGAGTTGAGTTGGGGCCGGTCCAATACCCTGCAACATCGGTGGTGTCTGTGTGGGTGAGGACTCATGGTCATGATGCCATCAGTGGGGGTGAGATGGCGCAGAATGATGGTGCTGTTCATTCCAGCAGCAAGGGGTAGTTGTTCCGGGCCACCAGGCTCATGGCAGAGCACTTAATAAAAAGGACCATAAAGTTGGATGCTTTCTTCATTTCTTTATTTATCAGCCTGTATATTCTATATTTTGGTTTATTTTTCTCTGTTGTGAGATGGCACTAGTAAGTGGTAACACTATACAACACTTTTCACTGTATTTTGGAACAAGATACATGGGACAATAAATAAACTAAATAAACTTTCTTCTTTGAATCTTCCACTTTTAGAAAAGTAAAATATCAGAATGTATTGGAAAAGCTTCTCTTTGCTTGTGTTCCAGGCTTTTTCTCCTTCCAATTTCAAAGTCACTGTAAATATGTTTGAATGAGCTAATAAATCATTTGGAAATGGATCAATTCTGTCACACTTAAAATGCCTGAGTTACATTGAAATTGCTTCCAGCTGACATGTAATGTTTAGTAATCTTTAAGGAAGGCCATAATTATCACCCAACCTATTAATGTTGGGGTAGCAGCCTGCAATTAATCTGAATACCTTCTGTTTCCAAACAACCTCGTTAAAAATGTTTAACTTGCTGTTCTGCAAAATGAAAAATCTTTTTTGGAATCTATCACATTGCCTCCTACATGCAACACTGTAGACAACTTTATTCATGTTCATGTTTGGTACAGAAAATGCTCATATTTTCACTAACGCAACCTTATTTAAACGCTCCAACATTTCACAAGGAGAAACCATCCATGAGCATTTTGCAGTTCTGATGGACCAACCGAATAAGACAATTCCATTGAAAAATGATGTTCACTATTTGGGCAGGGTTCAAAAATTTACAAATTTTGAAGCTAAATGATGAGTTATTTCTCCAGCTTATCTAAAGCTCTGTTGTTTTTGTTCCTGGTTTGTACAAAATCTTGTTCAATAATCACAACTGCCAGTTCCAGTCAATGACAGAAATTACATGACACCAGGTTCTCATCCAACAGGTTTATTTGAAAACACAAGCTTTCTGAGCCTCACTCCCCCTTCAGGTGTTAGTGAGAGGGGCAGTATCAGACACAGAATTTATAAGTAAAAGATCAAACGGTCACACCACTGATGAGGATGGATTAAACAAATCTACAATGTTGTTAAATCTTTAATCAATTAGAATGTTTTAATTGATTAATATGTATATGTAAATCCCTGAATTTCTTTCATGTCATTGCCGTGAGAGAAGTAAAGAAGAGGTGACATTTTAGATCAGACAATGCATGTGAGGCCTTGTGTAGAATCTGTTTGGGTTTTGGTTTGGAGCCAGGCTGGTTTTATTTCTAAAGTAGGAATTTACAAAATGCTACATTGACTGATTGTCTATAAATTGTGTGCTTTTTGAACAAAATAGAATCTATCTGCAAATACAAATTCATCCCATAGATTCACACCCTTGTGTGTTTGTATGTGTGTGCGTGAGAGTGTGCATGTGTGTGTGTGTTTGTATATGTGTGTGTGTGTGTAAGATTGTGTGTGTGTGTGTGTGTGTGTGTATGCGTGTGAGAGTGTACAGTGGGGTGGAGTCACGTGCAGTGCGACATGAACCCAAGATCCCAGTTGAGGCCGTCCTCAGGGATATCAGCCTCTGCCTGGTGACTCTGCGTTGCTGCGTATCTCGAATTCTGCCTTGGAAGTCCCAAAGTATAAAATGTGTTCCTCCTCACACTGGTATTTTTGCAAAATGAGAATTAAGTATAAAGATCTAACAAAATGTCTCCTTTTTCTGCTGAGTTCTGTGCTGCTAAATGATCATACGCTGATTTCATATTAAGGAACAATTTACAGAATTATGAATAACTACAAAAACAAGACTGCACCTTCTCCAAAGCCTCTCTTTCATGTGATGTCTTTTATTTCAGCAAGGTGCTGAGAACTCTTTCTTAGGACTAAACTCTTTCAAACTCAGATACCAAATCTCCCTCGAAATCTTTGCCATTTTCTCAAATACGTTAATGTTTACTTTTACATCCTACCTCATGTTGTCCCAAGTCTTTCACAGATTCAATCTGTCAGGAAGCTTCACACCTCCCAGTGGTCACGTTCTTGTCAATGTCAGAAGGTTAGTTATTTCTCCACGAGCTGATGCTTCTTGACCGGGATGGCCTTCATTGGATTTTGTTTTATTTAGTACTTCATGTATTGCACGTTCAGCATCTGTTTCATCTAAATGTATAACTGATTGATGTTACTGAAGACATCATGCCATCATTGCCACCACCACCACCATCACCATCACTATCACCGTCACCGTCACCATCACGGTCACTGTCATCGTCACCGTCACCATCACTATCACCGTCACCATCACCGTCACCATCACCATCACTATCACCGTCACCGTCACCGTCACCGTCACGGCCACTGTCACCGTCACCATCACGGTCACTGTCACCATCACCATCACTATCACAGTCACCGTCACCATCATGGTCACTGTCACCATCACCGTCACCATCACCATCACCGTCACTATCACAGTCACCATCACCATCACCATCACAATCACTGTCACCATCACCGTCACTATCACAGTCACCATCACCATCACCGTCACTATCACCGTCACCGTCACTATCAC
>JAHRHZ010000018.1:3834210-3861710 GCA_024137785.1 Ginglymostoma cirratum
TTTCTTCACAGATGCTGCCAGACCTGCTGAGCTTTTCCAGCAACTTCTGTTTTTTTTTAATCTGGTGATACTATGTATTTCACTGCTTCTGTGTGGGAGCTTTCTATGCACAAAGTCGTTGCCATGTTTTGAATGTTACAACTGCAACTACACTTTGAAAGCAGTTAACCGACTTTATGAAATCCTAGGGTTGTAAAAGCAGCTTCTTAAACACAAATTTATTTTTTTATGGAAAATGCAATACCACGCCTTCACTCAATGACAATTAAAACTCAACTCTTACAGAAAAACAAAGTGTAGATTAAATCCACATGCACAGAAGCACTCATTATCTAGCTAATCCTTATGTTTAGAATGATACAGAGCACGTCTGCTAATGTCCGATTCACATGCCAAGTGGTGAACAGAGGCAAATAATCATTTTTATTTTACAAGTTAAGAGGTCAGGACTCACAAACCACTCAAATATAAACATTGACAAAGCTGTAAAAGTTCAGATAGAAATAACTGAACATTTGATAACTCCTGCTGTGTGGGCCCATTGAAATCTCACAACTCTCGGCAATTGGCCCAGAGTGTAACATAAAGACCAGCATAATCACAGATGTGCAGAAGAAAAACAGCACCATTGTACTTGTAAGATCAGAAGAGGCCCTTCAAAATATTGGGGATTAGGGAAGTTCTAAAAGTTTAGAACATGGTTTAGGCGTGAGCATTAAAAATACAAAAACAATGACAGTTAGAAGGAACACATGAGATGAAGCTGGAGTGAAGATTCACACAGGTGGTGTTACACTGGAGCAAAAAGATACATTTATCTGTTTAGGCCAAATAATAACAGAAGATGCAAGATGTGATGCAGAAGTTTGAAGAAAGATAGAGATAGACAAGGGTTATTTTGTGAAGCTGAAAGATACGTCAACAACGAAGAAACTCAAGCTCGTAACAAGGAAAATAGGGAAGCGTTAGCTGAGTTATATTGTTGCTAGACCATTAATTCTGAAGACCCAGATAATGTTCCAGGGACCCAGGTTTGAATCCCACAATGGCAGATGGTAGAATTTGAATTCAATTTTTTTTAAAGAAAGTTGGAATTAAAAGTCTAACGAAGACCGTGAAACCATTGTTGGTTGTCAGATAAGCCCATGTGGTTCACTAATGTCCTTTAAGGAAGGGAGCTGCCATCCTTACCTGGTCTGGCCTACATGCAGCTCCAGGCCCACAGCGATGCGTTTGACTCTCAACTGCCCTCTGGGCAATTGGAGATGGGAAATGAATGGTGGCCTAGCCAGCGGTGGCCACATCTGTGAATCAATTTCAAAAAAGCTCATATTCTATCCACTTTCCTGAATGCTACAGAAATTTCGACAATAAAGATCTGTGAAAGAACAGAAACATTTGTCATGCAGATGTTAAAATATCAGCTAAAAAAATGTCCACAAACTGGCCATAAGACAAACAAAGAGGTGTTGGAAATTGCAACATTGGAAAGGATCCAAAAGCAGCATCCGGAAAAGAAAATATCAGCATGGAGGCAGTTTGATCAGGGATAAAAAGCTACAGAGATCTCTACTGGAGGGCAGCAGAGAGAGAGGCAAACCTAGGTTGGGAAGAAAGATGTCAGAGAACATTTCAGACATTGAAGCTACAATCGATACATGATGATGGCACAAGACAGGAAAGTATGATCGATCATGGTGGGGAATCCCCAGGCAGGAATAGCTACAAGGAGCAGCTGTTATGAAATAAGAAGCAATTTAGTAAGGATTTCATACTAAATAAAAACTGAAAGAATTGCGAACCCTGTAAATCAGAAACAAAAACAGAATTTTCTGGAGAAGCTCAGCAGGTCTGGCAACATCTGTGAAGAGAAATCAGAGTTAACGCTTCAGGTCTGGTGCCCCTTCCTCAGAACTGAACGGTCACCAGATCCAGTACGTTAACTCTGTTCTCTCTTCACAGATATTGCCAGAACTGCTGAGCCTTTCCAGCAACTTCTGCTTTTGTGTAGTAAGGATTTCAGATGTTTTGCTTCACTTGACTCCTAGACAGGGTATTGTAAGAGAGATTTTGGAGATCTGATTGTAACATGCAAAATCTTGACAGAATGAAGCAATGCTGTTCCCTTTAGCTGATGGTACAAAGATCGGGGAGCACAGAAGATACATTGGTGGAGTCCGAGGTGTAGACAAGATATGAGGAAGAACTTGTTTTTGCAGCAAGCAATAATGACCTGGGCACAGTGTCTATGGTAGACCAAATCAATGATTTCACAAGGAATTTTGAAAGATAATAACCATGAAGAGCTGTGGGGCTAGAAAGGGGGAATGGGAATGAATGGATTGCTTTGCAGAGAGCTTGCATAGACTCAATGGACTGAGTGGCTATCTTCCATATTGCAATGACCATGGTCCATGAGTCTTTGACCTCAGGACCATATGAGTTTATGTTACTACAGATTGGTTGAGGAGAAGCAAAGTCAAGAACTGCCTTCCAGCTTCATGTCAAACAAACATTATTTATTATCTATTGATACTAAATGCCACAATACATGGTGATTAAAGCTTGAATTTTCTCTGACTTAGTTAAATCAGATAAGGACTGATTTATCTTCTGTATGTGTTAATGTTTGTATACTCATGTTAATCTACCAGAGGATATTGTACTCAGGTCAACTTTGGTCTCGTGTTTTGCATCGCTGCCCCTACTGTGCTATTTATGCCCAGTGATGTGCAACTCAATGATATCATCCCAAGATTGCTCCAGGATCCTGAAGCCCTGCCATGACAAGGCTAGTGTCAGGAGATGTCCTGTTGCAGCCTTTTAATTGGCTACATCAATTGTGGGGTGTGGGATGTAAAGGAGCCCCCAGCAGCTAAAGTAGGAGAGACGGACTATGCTCAGGCAGGTCAGAGACTAAAATACAGCAAGTTTCAAACACAAATTCAGAGTGGCCAAACAGGCCAGCCTATCCAATTGGAGATGGGTCATAGGGAATGTGGATGAGGACTTTCCTGCCTGCAAACTCCCGGCCTGCATTATGGAGACTTTGGCTCTGACGTGGTTCGAGACAGACTACCTCAATGAGCTTGGTGCCGGGGTACGCTCTGTCACTGGAACAATGCCAGCAGGCCACTTAAATCACCCCAAAGTAGAGCCTTTAAATATAGTCATTGGATGCCCACCTACACACAGTGGGTAGACAGTCTAGATTCTTCACCCTTCCTGGAAAACAGCTCTGATGCCTGGGAGAGTATCTGGAAGCTATTCCTATTTAGCCACAAATTTTTACTCAGCCCTGCCCCCTCCTGGCACCCTCAACTCCGGCCACTCTGGGAAAATAAGACCCTATGACTCCAGGGGGACGGAGAGGGTCAAAAACCTATTGAGACAGAGGTCAATTATAAACCAACAGGATTAAAGACTAAACACACAAAAACAAAAATTGATGGAGAAACTCAGCAGGTCCGGCAGTATCTGTGGAGAGAGAAAGCGGAATTAATATATCAGGTCCAGTGACCCTTCTTTGGATTTTCTCCAGCAATTTCTGCTTTTGTATGTTTCAGATCTACAGCACCCATGAACAAAAGATAATGTGAAATGAGGTGATAAAGAACAAAGAACATTACAACACCGGAACAGGCCCTTTGGCCCTCCAACCCTGTGCCGATCCAGATCCTCTACCTAAACCTGTCGTCTATTTTCCAAGGATCTGTATCCCTCTGCTCCCTGCCCATTCATGTATCTGTCTAGATACATCTTAAATGACGCTATTGTGCCTCTACCACCTCCACTGGCAACGGGTTCCAGGCACCCACCACCCTCTGCGTAAAGAACTTTCCATGCATATCTCCCTTAAACTTTTCCCCTCTCACCTTGAAATCATGACCCCTAGTAATTGAGTCCCCCACTCTGGGAAAAAGCTTCTTGCAATCCACCCTGTCTATACCTCTCATGATTTTGTAGACCTCAATCAGGTCCCCCCTCAACCTCCGTCTTTCTAATGTAAATCATCCTAATCTACTTAACCTCTCTTCATAGCTGGTGCCCTCCATACCAGGCAACATCCCGGTGAACCTACTCTGCACCGTCTCCAAAGCATCCACATCCTTTTGGTAATGTGGCGACCAGAATTGTATCCAGTATTCCAAATGTGGTTGAACCAAAGTCCTATACAACTGTAACATGACCTGCCAACTCTTGTATTCAGTACCCCATCCGATGAATGAAAGCATGCCGTATGCCTTCTTGACCACTCTATCGACCTGTGTTGTCACCTTCAGGGTACGATGGACCTGAACACCCATATCTCGCTTTGCATCAATTTTCCCCAGGGCTTTTCCATTTACCGTATAGTTCTCTCTTGAATCGGATCTTCCAAAATGCATCACCTCGCATTTGCCTGAATTGAACTCCATCTGCCATTTCTCTGCCCAACTCTCCAATCTGTCTATATTCTGCTGCATTCTCCGACAGTCCCCTTCACTATCTGCTACTCCACTAATCTCAGTGTCATCTGCAAACTTGCTAGTCAGACCATCTATACCTTCCTCCAGATCATTTATGTATATCACAAGCAATGGTAGTCCCAACACGGATCCCTGTGGAACACCACTGGCCACAGTTCTCCATTTTGAGAAACTCCCTTCCACTACAACCCTCTGTCTCCTGTTGCTGAGCCAGTTCTCTATCCATCTAGCTAGTACACCCTGGACCCCATGTGATTTCACTTTCTCCATCAGAAAGTGCAAATGAATTGGATTCCATTGTCTTCAATGTAAATAAAATGTCAGAGAGATGTAAAATGACTATGATTCACGATTACCCAATTTTATAATGTTACATAAATTCAAAATCTTCTCCAGCTATAGATCTAAATTTTTGTGGTCATGAATGACTCAGCGTTTGTCACTCTTATAATTCAACAATACGCCTTCATCAGCACCTTTGAAAACGAAAACGTCTGCTGTCAGGAAGATCAAAGGCAGCAGATGCATGGGAATGCCACCACCTACAGATTCCCTTTCAATATGGAGCAACACAATGGCTCAGTAGTTAGCACTGCTGCCTCAAAACGCCAGTAACCCAGGTTCGATTCCACCCTCCGGCAACTTTCTGTGCGGAGTTTGCACATTCTCCCCATGTCTGCGTGACTTTCCTCCAGGTGCTCCGATTTCCTCCCACATTCCAAAGATGTGCAGGTTAGGTGGATTGGCTAAGCAAAAGTATCCATAATTTTCAGGATGTGTAGACTAGGTGGGTTACGGGGGAAAGGTCTGGGTGGGATGCTCTGAGGTTCAGTGTGGACTCATGGGGCTGCTAGGCCTGTTTCCACACTGCAGGGATTTTAAGATCTTCTATGAAAACTCTCGCTATCCCGACTTGGAACCATATCATTGTTCCTTTACTGTCTCTGGGTCAACATCCTGGAACTCCCTCTCCTACACCCCCTATAAGTTTACTACCTCCCCTCCTCCCCACCCCATGAACAGTCACACTTCTCAAAGGTGACTCACCATTACATTCTCCAGGGCAAATGGAGATGACCAATAAATACAGGCCTAGCTAAGTTTAGTTTAACTCTGAATTGGTCATCCAATATGGTCCTTATCTCCTGGGATTTTTTTTAGCTTTTCAGCTGTTAATGATGATGTACAACCATGTTTCACTTTTTTTTACCAAATTGGTAAGCAAATCTTAAAAGACTAGCCTTTCAGACACACCTAAATCTCAAAACCACAGATCCAAATTTTGATTAAACATTTTAAATTCTGTTAGGAGGCCTGCTGTGTCCCAATTTAAATTAGGGCATTTTGTAGACATTCAAACAATATGCCTTACCTTCTCTTGCTTGCTATCAATCCAGCACATACCCTGTTCACTGAGTGAAACTGGTCTCTCAAAAGGAGTTAGGCTGCTTACCAACAAGCCATGTATTTAACCCCCTCTGATGCTATAAGGAGCAAGGCCATTGAGGGCTGTGTCATGCATATTAACATGGTTTAAGACTGTTGACTAAATGTTTTGCCTGTAGATTAATTTGCTTCCTAACTGCTCAAGCAATATAGGCTTCATTCAGCATGATCTTTTCCATTACTGTTCACCATGTTAACAATAATGGTCTAACAATCTGTTGCTCATCAGGGAATGATTAATTCAATGGGATAGTTTATTTAAAACATTAAAACACACCATAAGTTATAAAGCAGACTTTGCAGAAAACCAGTTGGTTTCTATGTGTGTAACTTTCAAGCCCTCAGCAGACAGTCTGGCGGGCAGTCACAACATTGAATATACACAGCACTGGGTGAACTCTCTTAAAAGCAAGGCTCATATATAATAATCTTCTTCTGTTTCAATGCTTCCTAGCTGGGTCCATTTTAGTTGTAAATTAACTTGACCAGAATATCAGCAATGAGCTTCTGTTGGTGGATGGTGCAATTATGAAGCTAAGGAACAGTATGGTTTATATCAACAAGTATCAGACCAATAATTTTAATTGGAATCTCAATTTCCTGAGTTTTCGAAGCCGCCAGTTAGACATCCAAAATTTTCTAAATATATATTACATCTATTTTCTTTTGTGGGTGATGTGATAAATTCTACACAGGCCTGCCTCATCTTTTCTGGCTCATATCACTCTTGTCTTGGTACATATGCATCTGGATATAAAACACTGTTCCCTGTGGAACTACTGTCTGTCTGGGTACCTCAACATTTTAATTATATTGACTGAAGGCTCCCTGTTGAGATGCAACTATTAGATTCCACAAAGCTGAGGAAGTCAAGTTTAAACTAAAGTATTTCCAGACAGGTTTGAAACTTCAAAAGGATCTTTTGAACATACCTAATGTGGGAAAGCGGAACACTGGAAATTGACCAGGTTTCCAATTTGCCTGCAGTGGTGACTTTTGATTATGGCTATCACGAAGGAGTGATTGACACTTCCCTGATAATTAAAACTGAAACACCCAGAGAACCTTGCCTCGCCTCATAATCTGTTAAAAGATGTGGTGAAATGAAAGAAATCCCTGATACTTGCTTTATTATCAACAAGTAACAATTTATTTATCTAACTCTAACAGTTTACCAATTAACAGAACTACTAAAAAACCAAACGATTTCCCCTTAACTACTAACTATTTCTGAATAAAATGAACTTCTGATGGTATGCTGTTCCAATAGATAAGAGTCCTGCTTATATAAATCAAATTAATTTAAAAAAAATTAAAGCTTAATCTCTCAAAGTTATAGCCTGGATAACTCTTCCAGAATGTTCTTTACGTTCTCCTCTGTTTTCCATTCAGGAATGCAATCTTCTATTTAATTCTTGTGTGAGGAATCTTGTGTGCAGTATTACCTTGATTGGGATGGTGCTTATTTCGAGATCTTGGCAATTTCTGTGAGTGCCAGTGATTTTCTCTTACTTTAGAGCTGATAGTTGTTAAGAGCTGTTCTCTTAACAGATGACAGTTTGCTCTGACAGCAATTTTCAACTCTGCTTTTCTTTTATACCCTTGATGACCCATTAATTTCTTAGAATAAGATTAGTCTGAAGTTGTCAAAACCATCAGATTTAAATTTAATTGGGCTCTTGTATCTCGGGCCTGGTTTAAATTAATTGGCAAAATTGAAAAACCTGTTGTCTTGGTAAAATTGCTGCTTTGCCTGATAACAGTATAGCCTTTTGAAACAATCTTTCAATTTCAAGAACTCTCTGTTCATCTTCTGCTGCCTGCAGAATATGTTTTTAATTTCCAAGTCTAAAAAACACACCTTTAAAGGGAACTCCTCCCCTATCATTTTACAAGCAAATTCTATCATCCTGCCTCCCAATTAACAAGTGCTGTACTAATTTCTCAAGACTTCTCCCTTAAGAAAGAATGAGTCATCATTATGAAAAGATGGCTCCTTTTTTTCACGAAATCTTAATGCCATTATTACTAGAAATATAGATCATTAAGCTAGAGCTACACATTTCATATTAATTCTATATGAGCAGATATAACATTGAACACAACTTTTTCTAACTTACATTTACATTTTCCTTTTAAACCCATGATAACGCATCCGCAATAACATTTTCACAACCAGCAAAAAGTAAAATCTGTAAATTGAATGCTTGTAACATAAGACTCCAACAAAATAGTCTCGTGTTTTTGTCTTTAAATCTTTCCAAAAATGTCAAAGGGTTGTGATCAGTGTACACAACTGTCTCCAGTATATCAGAGATAATACGAACTGCTGATGCTGGAGCCAGAGATAACACAGTGTGGAGCTGGAGGAACGCAGCAGGCCAGGCAGCCTCAGAGGAACGGGAAAGTTGACGTTTCAGGTCAGGGCCCTTCTTGAGAAATGGGGAGGGGAAGGGAGCTCCGAAATAAATAGAGAGAGGAGGGGTGGGGCTGGGGAAGGTAGGTGGGATGGTGATAGATGAGTACAGGTAGGCAGTGGTGGGGATTGGTCAGTGAGGTGGGAGGGGTGGATAGGTGGGAGAGAAGATGGACAGGTTGTGTCAGGTCAAGCAGGCGGGGATGAGAGGGAGGGTTGGTCATAGGATGAGGCCGGGGGGTGGGGAGATTCTGAAACTGGTAAAGTCCACATTGAGACCATTGAGCTGTAGGCTCCTGAGGTGGGATATGAGGTGCTGCTCCTTCAGTTTCTGGGTGGCGTCATTGTGACACTGGAGGAGGCCTAGGATGGACATGTCGCCCAGAGAGTGGGAGGGGGAGTTGAAATGATTTGTGACTGGGAGATGTTGTCATTTGTTGCGAATAGAGAGCCGGTGTTCCACAAAGCGGTCTCTGAACCTCCGCTCGGTCTCACCGATGTCGAGGAGGGGAACAGCGGATTCAATATACCACATTCGTGGATGTGCAGGTGAACATCTGCCTGATGTGGAAGGTTTTGTTCGATTCCTTGGATAGAGGTGAAGGGGGAGGTGTAGGAGCAGGTGTAACATTTCCTGTGGTTGCAGGGAAAGGTGCCAGTGGTGGTGGAGCTAATGGGGAGTGTGGAGCGGATGAGAGGGTCGTGGAGAGAGCGGTCCCTATGGAAGGCAGATAGGGGTGGGGAGGGAAACATATCCTTGTTTGTGGGGTCAGATTGCATGTGGCGGAAGTGAAGGGGAATGATATGTTGAATCTGGAGGTTAATGGAGTGATATGTGGGGACAAGGGGGATTCTGTCTTTGTTCTTTTTTTACAGGGAGTGGGTGTGAGGGCAAAGGTGCGGGAAAGGCAAGAGATGCGGTCGAGAACATTTTCGACCACTGAAGGGGGAAAATTGTGGTCCTTGAAATACGAGGGCATCTGGGATGTCCAGGAGTGGGACACCCCATCTTGGGAACAGAAGTGGCGGAGGCGGAGGAATTAGGCGTAGTGGGTCGCATTCTTGCAGGAAGGTGGGTCAGAGAAGGTGCAGTTGAGGGAGCTGTGGGAGTTACAGTATAAACATTAAACTGTTGTAAGGCCAGTAGCAAACTCAACAACTCCTTTTCAACGGTTAAATATTTTCTCTGGTGGATATTGAGTTTCTTTGAAAAATAACCAATTGGCCTTTCAATTCCACAATCATCCTCCTGTAAAAACACGGCTCCAAGCCCTACATCACTTATGTTGATGGCAACTTCAAAGGGTTTCAAGAAATTTGGTATGGCTAAATCTGGTGCAATGGTTAACACTGCTTTTAAATTCTCGAATGCCTCCTGCATTAATCTGTCCACGGAAATTTTGTGTTCTTCTTCAACAAATCTGACTGCGGTGCCACCACACTGCTAACATTTGATATAAACTTCTGATAGAATCCGCCCAATCCCAAAATTTGTAGCTCTTCCCTCTTCAAGAATGGTCTTTGAAATTCCTCAATGGCCTTTGTCTTCACGTTCGTCAGGGTCATCCTTCCAAGTCCGATGTTGTGTCCTAACAATGTCGCTTCCGCTTTCCCGAATTCTGTCCTTGCCAAATTTATGGCCAACTTTGCCTTCCATAATCTCTCAAAGAGGTCTGCCAAAATGCGTCATATAATCTACCCACAAGTGGCTAAAGATCACTAAATCATCTATATAGACAGCACAATTAATCGATCCTGCCACTACTCTGTTCAAAAATCTTTGAAAAGTGGCTGGTGCGTTTTTCATTCCATTTCTTTCGCGTTCTCCAACAAAGGTACTTGCCAGTAACAGTGAAGTAAGTCCAACTCTGTGATGTAAGTGTCTTGTCCAATTTTTTCCACACAGTACTCCAGCCTTGGAATTGGGTATGAGTCTGATTTAGTCACGGTGTGACGTTCTGATAATCCACACGGAAATGTTGAGTACCATCGGGTTTGGGAACTACCACGATGAGTGAGCCCCACTCGCTTTGACTCAGCTCGATGTTGTCTTCTTGCAGCATCACCTCTACTTCCTTCTGTACCTGTGCTGCTTCGAGGTGATTAAGCCTCTGGGGTGTTGTTTTATCAGAACAGCATTCCCTACATCAACCTCATGTACCAGAGTATTAGTCCTCCCCATTCTATTTATTTCCTCATAATGCTGCAACAAGCCTTTCAATTCAACTCTCTGTTCCTGAGACTGATAGCTTACTATCCTATCCCATTCTTTAAGGAATTCCTCATTATTTAAGTTTTCTGAGACACTTCAAAATCTAAATCATCTGGATTTGCTTACTGACTCTGAATGGCAGTGATTAACATTTGTTTCTCCAGTTCCCGTTCCCTGTCATAATGAGGGTTCAGCATGTTCACATGACATCTCCGGCTAATTCACCTGACTTAACTTCTTCTCAATCTGATAGGGACCACTAAACCTTGCTTTCACAGGATCTCTTCCCACTGGTAACAACACCAACACTTTAACCCCGCGGGCAAATGTACAAATTTTAGATTTCTTATCTGCTTCTTGCTTCATTACATGATGTGCCCACCTTCAATTGTTGTTTTGCTAATTCACCAACTCCGTTTAACCTTTCTCTCACCTCAAACACAAGATCCAACTGTGAAATCTCTTGACTTCGGACCTATCAACTTTTCCTTAATTCATTTTAAAGAACCTCTTATTTCATGCCCACTCAAATGGAGTAAAACTGAGTTGATTCATTTGGAGCATCTCTAATAGCAAACAATATAAATGGGATACCTTTATCCCAAACATTTGGGTAATCCTGGCAAAAAGCCTTCAGCGATAACAAGGTGTGGAGCTGGATGAACACAGCAGGCCAAGCAGCATCATAGGAGCAGGAAAGCTTGACGTTTAGGGGCCTAGACCCTTCATCAGAAATGGGGGAGGGGAAGAGGGGTTCTGAAATAAATAGGGAGAGAGGGGGAGGCGGATAGAAGATGGATAGAGGAGAAGATTTTCATCAGACATGGGGGAGGGGAAGGGGGTTCTGAAATAAATAGTCATCATCCGCCTCCCCCTCTCTCCCTAGTTATCTCAGAACCCCCTTCCCCTCCCCCATTTCTGATTAACGTTGTTATCTCGGATTCTCCAGCATCTGCAGTTCCTATTATCTGTGATACAAAAAGCCTTCAGCATGGTCTTCAGGGTCTGATGCACCTTTTCCAATGCTCCATGGGATTCAGGATAGTACGCACTTGATTTAAAATGCTGGATGTCTAAACTATCCATGACATTCTTAAATAATTTGGCAGTAAAATTGGATCCTTGGTCTGACTGAATCTCCCTGGATAATCCATGATGGGTGAAGGAAACAAGCAAATCCTCCACAACCTTTTTTGCCTTGACATTCCTTAATGGAATTTCCTCTGGAAATCTGGTAGACATCTCCGTTATGGTTAGCAAATACAGGTTCCCTTTTTTGGTTTTAGAGAGGGGACCTACACAATCAATCATAACCCGTGTGAAAGGGTCTTCAAATGCCAGAATTGGCATCAAAGGCTCTGGTTTTTTTTACTGCCTGTGGCTTTCCTACCATCTGACACGTGTGACAGGTATGCCAACATTCAATCACATCTTTATGTGATCCAGGACAATAGAAATGCTTTTGTATATTAGCTTGAGTCTTCCTCACTCCTAGATGACCTCTTACAGGTACTTTGTGTGCTACCTGCAATACTTCTTGTCTGTATGCTACTGGCAACACAATTGGTGAATATTTTCCCATTTCTCCGCTGCACTGACCTGCCAAGGTCTCCATTTCCGTCTTAGGATTCTATCCTTAAGATAGAATTATGGAATACATTCTGATTCCTTACCTGGGTAGGCCTTATGACATAAATCTCTTATTGTCTCATCTTTTTATTGTAACTCCATTACCCTTTCAAAAGTAAACACCTCTACCTGTTCTTTTACCTGCTTAGGTTTTTTCTTTATCATTTCATCAGACAGGGTGTCAGCTAACTGGACTTCAACTCTTCTATCTTTCTCTTTTGTTTTCCCTTCTTGCTTTAACTTATGGCTGTGGGAACTTGTCACCACACAGTGAGGTAAAATTCTAGGGTATTTTTCTTTCAACTCCTCAGTTTTCTTTCGGCTTCTCTACTACAACAAGGATCACTCCCAGCTTTGATCTGCTAAGTCGTTTCTAAGGATAAACTGTATTCCTGGAGTAGACACACTTTCAATGGCTCTCACTGTCACTTCTCCAGTTGTGATTGGGCTTCCCAGCCTTATCTTACACCAGGGAATGCTAAATCTCTCTGTGTTTATTCCACAGATTATCACTCTCTTGGGTAACATTTCAGAAGGAGTGCAAATGCTTTCATCTATTACTATTAGAGGTTGACCAGCCTCCTGTATCTCTCAATATTTTAACTTCTTTACCTTCTTCCCCCGCTGTTCCTGAGTAAACCTTACCCACAGAGGTAAAGACTTTGAAGAGATTGGGCGCTATGATACTATCCAGCCCGTGATTGGGCTGTGCAGTCTCCTGCAGTTCCTTGACTTCTTTTGGGATTTCCTTCACTACCTCAACTAATCCCACTGGTTTAGCTTCTTTTACCACATTATTTTTGCCAGTGTCTCTCTTAACCCACCAGCACTGAGACTTTGTGTGTCCCCCTCTATCACAGTGGAAACACCTGAGGCCTTTCATCTCCATTTCACCCTCTTGGGTTTCATTTTTCACAGGTGATAAAGCGTTCCCAGTGTGATCTACTTTTTGGTTTTCATTGAAGTATGTCCCTTTTTCCCAATTTCTATCCCTCGTGGCATGAAATTGCTGTCAGAAGCTGAAATTCAATTTATGAACTAATGCATATTCAATTGCCATCTCTGTCACTCTCCTCGCTGTTTGAACTTTCTGTTCCTTAACATGACTTCTTATCATATATGGAAGTGAGTTTTTGAACTCCTCCAGCAGAATAATATCTCTAAGATCCTCATACATCTTTTTTATCTTTAATGCTCTCATCCATCTGTTGAAGTTGCTGTGTTTAATTCTCTCAAACTCGACACAAGTCTGAGCTGATTCCTTCCTTACATGTCTGAACTGTTGTCTATATGCTTCTGATACCAATTCGCAGGCACTCAAATGAGCCTGTTTCACTCCATCATATTCTCCTGACACCTCGTCTGACAGCACTGCAAACTCCTCATTAGCCCTCCCTATCACCTTGGTCTGAATTAACATTACCCACCTATCCTCTGGCCAATTCATCTGCTGAGCCAATTTCTCAAAGGGAATGAAAAAAGCTTCTACATCTTTTTCATCAAATTTTGATAATGTTTCAACAGATTTGTATCTATTCCTATCAGGCTGATTGCTACAATGAGTGCGCTCATCATCACTTCGACTTTGTACTTTTCCTTCTGCCATTTGAAGCCGTTTTGCTTCAAGTTCCAACTTCATCTTTTCCAACTCAAACACTCTTTCTTCTCTCTCTTTTTCCCTTTCTAACTCCAATTGCCTTATATGCAATTTCATTTTTCTAACACCACTGCACTTGCCTGTTTCTCTGGTACACCTAAATGCTTAACTATCTCCTTTACAGTTTCACCTTTCCTCTTATCCCTAGTTAAACCGAATTCTAGCCTGTTTGCTAATTCTAAAACTATATCCTTCCTCTGTTTTTCTAAACTTTCTTGGCAAATTTGGGAAGCATCCTCAAATCCCAGAACCTCGTTGGCAATGTTAAGAGCCATTTCCCCCACTTTTGATTTAACCAATGACAAGTAACTGAAATTAAACAGATTTTCCACTTCTCGCTTAAGTTTTATTCAAAGATCTGCGGCACTAATACCCAAATCTGTTTAAATCTGTCCAAATCCATTCAGATCCCACATATGAATCGGCCAGATCCTGGACTTGAGACCTCAATCTGTTACAGAGAAGTATTCAACACTTCTCCGATAATTAAAACTGAAACACCCAGCCTGGGTCATTTTGCCTTGTAATCTGTTAAAGGTTGTGGTGAAATGAAAGAAATCCCTGATACTCACTTTATAATTGACAAGTAACAGTTTATTTATCCAACTCTGACAGTTAAAAAAATTAACAGAACTACCAACAAACCGAACAACTTAACTACTTTTACCAAAAAAAACAAAATTCTAATGGTGTGCTGTTCCAATAGGTACAAATCCTGCTCATATAAACCAAATTAATCACAAAAGTACAGCTTAATCTCTCGAAGTTGCAGCCAGGGTAAGTCTTGCAGAATGTTCTTTGCCTTTTTCGCTGTTTTCTGTTCAGTAATGCCTTTCTGTGTTGAATTCTTATGTCAGGACTATAAGCTAAGAACGCTGCAGTGCCTTTATTTAGATGGTGCTTACTCTGAGATCTTAGAGATTTCTGTGAGTGCCAGTGATTTTCCCTTACTTTCAAGCTGGTGGCTGTTGAGAGCTGTTCTCTCAACAGTTGGAAGTTTCCTCTCACACCAATTTTCAAATGCACTCTTCTTTTATACCCTTGATGATCTATTAATTTCTTACAAAAGGATTGGTCTGAGGTTGTCAAAACTATCCGATTTAAATTTAATTGGGCTTTGGTATCTAGGGCCTGGTTTAAATTAATTGGCTAAATCCAAAAACCTGTTGCCTTGGTAAAAATGCTGCTTTGCCTGCTCACAGTATAGCCTTTTGAGACAATCTTTCAACTTCAAGAACTCTCAGTGCACCTGATGCTGCCTGCAGACATTTTTTTTTAAATTCCCAACCCTAAAAACACATCTTTTAAAGGGACCATGTGCTCTTCCCCCATCACTTTACAAATAAATTTTAACATCCTGCCTTCCAATCTACAAGTGCTGTACCAACTTTACAGCATGGCCATTTTTATTTCCATACATTCATGGAATATAGGCAGAGCTAAAAAGGCCCAGCATTTATTGCCTACTCTTAATTACCCTCAAGAAGGTGATGCTGTCTTTTCGAGTTGCTGCAACCCATGCATTTCATGGACCCTACAGTGCATATAGGAAGGCAACTGCAAGGTTTTGACCCAGTGACACTGAAGGAACAGTAATATATTTCCAAGTCAGGATGGTGAGTGATAGTCAAACCAACTAACCATTGTTCTAAGTTTCAAGTCCAGTAACCCTTCTTCTGAGGATATGGTTAACTCTGTTTCTTTTTCCACAGATGCTGCTGGACTTGCTGAGTTTCTCCAGCACCTTCTGCTTTTATTTTAAGTCTTTGTCCCTCTGGTTACCAACTTTTCTGCAACAGGAAACAGTATCTTCCATCAAAATCCTTTGGGAGTTTGAACATTTATATCACATTGCCTCTTCAAAGGCAGAAACATTAGTTACTATAGCCTCTCTGGCGAACTGCTCCTTCATTTTTGATGCCAAAGTAAGGTGAGATCGCATGGGATCCAGGGAGAGCTAGCCAACTGGAAACAAAATTGGCTTGAAGGTAGAAGACACAGGGTGGTGGTAGAGGGTTGTTGCTCAGACTGAAGGTCTGAGTGCTGGTGTGCCACAAGGATCGATGAGTCCACTGTTGTTCGTCATTTATATAAACGATTTGGATGAGAATATAGGAGGCATGGTTAGGAAGCTTGCAGAAGACATCAAAATTGGTGGGATAGAGGACAGTGAAGAAAATTAACTAAGAGTACAATGGGATATTGATCAACTGGGCCAGTGGGCTGAGGAGTGGCAGATGGAGTTTAATTCAGATAAATGTGAAGTGTTGCATTTTGCTAAGACATCTCAGGACAGGGCTTACACATTTAATAGTCGATTCCTGGGGAGTGTTGTTGAACAGAGACACCGAGGGTGCAGGCACACAGTTCCTTGACAGTGGCATCACAGGTAGACAGGCTTGTTTTCAGCAGTCAGACCATTGAGCATAGGAGGTGGGACATCAAATTACAGCTGTGCAAGACATTGGTAAGGCTAAATTTGGAATACTGCCTACAATTCTGGTTGCCCTGCTACAGGAAGGATGTTATTAAACTGGAAAGAGTACAAAATAGATTGACGAAGGTGTTACCCAGACTGGATAGGCTAGGACTTTTTTCCTTGGAGTGTAGGACGTTAAGGGGTGACCTTATAGAGGTTTCTAAAATCATGAGGGGCATAGATAAGGTGAATAGCCAAGGTCTTTTCCCCAGGGTAGGGGAGTTCAAAATTAAAGAGTGTAGGTTTAAGGTAGGAGGAGAAAGATATAAAAGGAATCTGAGCACAATTTTTTCACACAGAGGTGGTGTGGGTATGGAATGAGCTACCAGATGTTAGTTCTTTCCTGAACGTCTTCCAATATGCAGGTATCAATCTGTCAACAGTGTGAAGTGAGTTTGCTATGTTCTCACAGCTGGTCTCTGATGCAGAGTGATGCTAATAGTGTGTGTTCAATTTCTGCACCAGCTGAGGTTACTATGAAGCATTCTCCTTCTCAAAGTCTCCCCTTGCTTGAAGTCTGTTGACCTTATGTTTACCCACCACCAGCCATCTCTCTCTGAAGAGAGAGTCAACCCCATGGGCTGTTAGAACAATGGCAACATTAGCTTTTTACGCTCTTTCCACCAACGTTTATCTCTGGAATTGCCTGCGAACTCAATATTCCCCAAAATTTTCTCTGGGTGTGCCGCAGAAAATTCTCACCCTCCTGTATGCCCGGCCATGAACTCAGACACTCCTCAGACTTAGAAATCCTGAATGTGATCTCCAGGAAGTCAAGGAACATGGAGGAGCACAATATGGCAGGCAATAGCTTATAGTTTAGTTCAATAAAATAGCGCAGCAAGGAATTCCAATTGAACACCCAGGATTTTTATCAAAACAACAGCTTTGTTAGTTTTACCCTTATGTTATAGTCTGTAGGCACTTAATGATCCATTAAATGCAAAAACAGAAAGCTATTCCATGAAGCTGATCTGAAACCAAATTTCGCCCCTACCTTCATCTACTGCTTGTGAATAATGTGTGCTTCAGTAACCTTGATATTCTAGTCTCCCACACATGGTGTAGCAAATGTGACTGGGAATTAACCCAACATGAAGCAGCCCAGCTCAAAGACTGTAATATAAGTCTCTGTGTCCAGCCATTCATATAAATGTCAATGCAACTGTAATACTTCAACCACATATTTCTGTTGAGAAACATTGAGTAAACAGATAGGATTGACCTCGTACACGATAGGCACATCTGGGTGTACAAATGTTTAGAAAGGTGATATAAATTTAACTACAGTAGTCGTTAACTAGGGAAAATGTGCGATCAAGACGCTGTACAGGAGTGGGAATAGAGACTCTTGTACAAATTCCTCCTTCAACCAAAAAGCACAAAATTCAGCCAAGACAATATCATTAAAAACAATTTGCGCCTATATCACGCTTTCTACATCTCCTGCCCATATCTCAGGATGTTAGCAACAGCAATGACAGAGTGTAATGGCTATATGAAAACCAGAAGAACTGTGGATGCTGTAAAGCAGAAACATGAATGAAAATCTCTGGAAAAGCTCAGCAGGGCTGGCAGCATCTGTGGAGAGAAATCAAGAGTTAACATTGATCCTGTTCTGAGGGAGGGTCATTCGACCTGAAACGTTATCTCTGATTTCCCTCCACAGATGCTGCCGGGTCTGATGAGCTTTTCCAGCAATGATGGCTATACAGTCAGCTGAATAGTTGGACTCAACATGCCTCATGTAAAAAGAGAGAAATTGATGAGATATTGTCCTCTGAGGTGATTCGCAATAAACTAACCCTAGATTCCATGACATTTGGAAGATTGAGGTGATCTCAGTCTAACGTGTGAAGGTTTTAATGGCCAGGAATGTTCCCTCTTATTGGTGAGAATAGAATGTGATCTCATCACAATAAGAACTCAACCGTTTATCACCGGGGCAACAAGAAATTTCTTCACTCAAAGTGTTTGGGCCTTTGGAATTCTTTCCTGTAGAGGGCTAGGGATCATGAGGCACTGAGCACATTCAATGGACCAATGGATTTCTGGTTAAGGGAAACAAGGCATATAGTCATGGTTATTATTGGCAAAATCGCCTCTGCTTATAGTGCCAGATGTCTTCATTACCAGGATAATATAATGTTGTGACTGGAAAGTTTTGAATAGAATCCCTGCCACCAATCTTTCATAGCAATATAGGAGCCGAAGGAGGCTCTTTTCGTGTTTATAGCTGACTATCAACATCAAAGCTCATGTTATCTCCATGTAAGACCATATGTCATAGAATACTCCCCACTAGCCTGATGGATGTGGCTCCAACTACACTCAGGAAGCTGGATACCATCCAGGACAAAGCAGCTCATTTGATTTGGCACCACCTCCACAAACATCCACTCCTTTCGCCACTGATGCTCAGTAGCAGTAGTGTATTCTACGTATAAGATGAACTGGAGAAATTCACCACAGATCCTTAGACAGCACTTTCCAAACCCATGACCACTTCCATCTAGAAGGTCAAAGGCAGCAGATATATAGAAATACCACCCCCTGCAAGTATCCCTCCCAGCCACTCACCACCCTGACTTGGAAATATGTCGCTGTTCCTTCAGTGCCGCTGAGTCAAAATCCTGGAATTCCCCCTAAGGGCATTGTGGATCTGCCTACCGCACATGTACTGCAACGGTTCAAGAAGGCGGCTCACCACCACCTTCTCAAGGGGGCAGCTAGGGACGGGAAATAAATGCCAGCCAGCCAATGATGCCCATATTTCATGAATAAATAAATCATCAAAAAGGAGCGGAATTAAGCCATTCAGTCCATCAAGTCTGCTCCACCATTCAATGAGTCCATGGCTGATCTGATCATCATCAATTCCACTTTCCTAACTTTGCCCCATAGCCCTTCATTCCTTAACTGGTTAAAAATCTGTCTATCTCAGTCTTGATCCAGCCTCTACAGCCCTCTGCATTAAAGCATTCCACAGATTCAATCCCCTTTACAAACACTGCGTCATACAGTACAGAAGACGGTCTATCTCATCTGTCCTGCCAAAAATACATTTAAAAAGCACATATCCCACTATCTGTCACTAACTCCATAGCCTTGAAAGTTATGACACTTCTAGTGCTCATCCATGTACTTTTAAAAGATTGTGAGATTACCCACCTCAACTACACTCTCGGGCTCACCTTGGTCCCACTCGAGGGGAGAGTTTGAGAAGGAGAGCCCTTCATGGTAATCTCAGCCGGTGCAGGTATTAAACCCACACGGTTGGCATTGCTGTACATTGCAAACCAGACAGCCAGCCAACTGAGCTGATCAACCACTCCAAAGGTGGGAGAAAAGAAATTCCTCCTCATTTCAGTTTTAAACAGAAGACCCACCATCTTCTGAGATTATGTCCTCTGTTCTGAGACTCTCCCAAAAAGGGAAACAACCTTTGTTTATTCTTAAACAGAAGTTGCTGGAAAATCTCAGCAGGTCTGGCAGCACCTGGGAAGAGGACGCAAGAGTTAATGTTTCAGGTCCGCTGACCCTTCTTCAGAACTATTGTTCAGTACCTGATTGTAGAAGCAATGCAAAGTAAATGGAAAGTATGCAACTCACCAAAGAAAGAAATACACGCATTTACATCATAAACCCAAGATCATACAAAACATTTTACAATCAATAAAGTATTTGTTTATTGCCATTACTACAATGGCGGAAATAACTGGTCGCTCATTTGCAATAAGCAAAGTCCATAAACTGCAGCATGATAAGAAGCAGGTAGCCTTTTCGTGAGCTACACCAAGACCAGACACTAAGGAATCCTTTGAAGGCTCTTCTTCAAAGGCTTTGACTTGAGGGCGAATAAGGGAAGAAATAAGCAACACAAGAAGAAAGATTATGAAGGAATATTCTCCCAAAGAGAAAGAGCAAACGATCTTGACTCGGTTATGGGATCAAAATATTGGCCATTTGCCAATATTACCCAGGAGGCCGTGGCCTAGTGGTATTTTTGCTGGACTGTTAATCTAGAGAGCCAGGTAATATTCTAGAGATCTGAGTCTGAATCCTGCTAGGGTAGCTGGTAGAATATGAAGTCAATAAAGAAAAACTCTGGAATTGAGAGACTGATGATGACCACAAATCCATTGACAATTGTCAGGAAAAACCCATCTGGTCACCAATGTCCTTTAGGGAAGGAAAGTACCATCTTTACCTGGTCTATTCTACATGTGACTCCAGACCTACAGCAATGCTGTTGACTCTTAACAGCCCTCTGGGCAATTAGGGATGTGCATTAAATGCAGCCGAGCCAGTGACACTCTCATCCGTGAGTGAATTTTTTTTAAAAATGCCATCAATGAAGAGGGTTTAGAGGAGATGCTGAAAAGATTTACATTATACCAGTAATGCAAGGGATATATTGTTGATTCATGTTCAAGCTAATGATTAGGTTCCAATGCCTCAGTTGCAACATGTGGAACTGAAATTGAATTAATAATGAAATCTGGATGAAAGATTACTGTAAAAATGCATCTGGATCAGTAGTCCTACTCAGTGAGGGAAGGCTGCCCTCCTGAAGAACATCTGAGCCACATTTTCTCCAATGCTTTGGAAGGCTTAGAAAACAAATACTGACCTTGCCAATGGCTCCCACAAAACGTGACAGAATAGAGTCAGAAAAGATTCAACAACTTTGGCGACTTCAATCTGAAATAATAGCAGCATTAAAAAGGCCAAGTACATTTCTGATGAAGGGTTTAGGCCTGAAACGTCAAGTTTTCCTGCTCCTATGATGCTGCTTGACCTGCTGTGTTCATCCAGCCCCGTGCTTGTTATCTCAAGTAGAGACATTTCTGCTTAGGGGCACCAGGAGAAACATCTTTACCCAGAATATGATGTGAACATGGAAGAAAATAAAGGTGCTTTTTTAAGAGAAAGGACTAAAAAGAGATAAAAAAAGGTTCTTATAGAATATGGGCTGAACGGCTGTTTCTAGGCTGTAAATGCTAAGTTTTATAACATTTTATGAACTTGGCATCAATAGTAAATTGACAAATTTGTTTAGTCACAGAGATTTGAAGACTACAGCAGATTCTGAATAAGGTTAAATTGAATATTATATTTATTACATGGCCACAGGGTACAGCTGACCTTTTCCTGACACAATTTAGTGCTTAGCTCTAAAAACTACAACCAGTGGAGGAGCCAAAATCTCACATTTCAATTTCAACACTTAGTGTAATCCAACGCTGACAGCTTCATCTCCTTCACCGTCTCCCATTACACCCCATCACCACCTCCTCCCCACAACCTTACAGACAGGTTCAAAGAGGAATTGTGGTACAGATGTTGAAAAACCGAAAATAGTTTATTATCACAAGCACATGTAGATGGGAAAGTAATTAACTGTTCTTGCACACAACACACTGCATGTCGGCCTTGCTTCAATTTCCTGGTGTTTCGATCAAGGCAAAATTTTACATTGGTTTCCCCTCGTAATTTCAAATTGGGGGTCCCTGGTTTCCATTCGCTGTGCTTGATAAGAGGGTCAGTGATCAGAAAATTTCCACCCAATCCTCCAAGCAAGGATGATTGCAAGGTTGAATCCAAGCCCAAAACTCCATTTTCTCTCAAGTCACATTTCAGAGGCATGAGTGGATAATTACTGAAGTACAGTCTTTCAGATGAGGCATTAAATGAAGGTTTGGTCTGGCCTTTAAGACAATTGTGAAATGTCCCAGATTTCAAGAAGAAAAACATGGGAATTCGCCCCAGATTTGTTGTGAATACTTTTCCTTAAAATCTCAAAAACCAGATGATCTGATTGTTAACGTTGTTTGTGATATCCTGCTGGGTTCAAGTTGGTTGCAGCTTTACCTACATTCCAGCAAGAAGTGCACATCAAAGACCCTATTGGCACATGCTGTGGTTGGGAAGAGGCTAGAGAAACACAAAACTTTCTGTGCTCTCTTTTGGACAAAACATGCATGCTGGTTTCTCAGTCACCTGGCTTGCAGGTTCCTTGACCAGTGCTGCCGCCATTTTCACCACTCCTGCTCTCTCCCTTTCCTCAGGTTCTTGTAACAGACTAAGATTCTCCTGGCCCACAGTTTCCATGCCACCAGCTTCCGTATTCAACAAATAATCTGCTGTCTCAAGCACATAGGCACCACCAAACATATCTTTCCTTCCCTTCCCCTTTCAATATTTCAAAGGGAACTCTGGGTCTGTCAGTCACAACATCCCCTCTCTTTCACATTATTCTTTCTCTTCAAGACATCCAACGTGTAATCTTTATCTAAGCTCCTCTCTTTCATTGTCCTGGTTCCCAAAAACTCCTTCTAGGAAGAACAATGATTCACTTGTGCTTTCAATCTTCCTTTTGTGTTGATCACATAATGCTAGCAGCCAAGTTCAGGATTTAATAGAGAAGACAAATGGAGTGTTGGTGAATAAAAATAAGGATGGAACTAAATTGAATCCAGGAGAACGTTTTAAACCAATATGTAGAATGCCCAACAAAGAAGATGGTGTTCCTGAACCTAGCATTCCGAAATGAGTCCAGGCAGTTGGAAAGGGTAGTGTGGGGACGTTTTGGAAATGGTGATCATAATTTAATTTAGCAAATCTGTGGAAAAGGATAAGGAGGCAGGCACTGAAAGGACAATGAGATACCAAGGTGTAGAGCTGGATGAACACAGCAGGCCAAGCAGCATCAGAGGAGCAGGAAAACTGACATTTCGGGCCTAGACCTTTCTTCTGAAGAAGGGTCTAGGCCCGAAACTTCATCCTTCCTGCTCCTCTGATGCTGCTTGGCCTGCTGTGTTCATCCAGCCCTACACCTTGTGATCTCAGATTCTCCAGCATCTGCAGTTCCTACTATCACTGAAAAGGCAATACTGTGTCATTTCCCCTCACAATCTCCTGAGACCGAGGTGACATCATTTGTGAATAAGTACACAAAACAAATGTTAGGAACTCTTGTAGTGGTAGTGTCCCCATTTCAGGGTCAGAAGAACCAGGTTCAAGTGACAACTGTTTCAGGTGTGAGGAATAACATCTCTGAACAGGTTAATTCATAAATATTCACGGGCATCTTACCTGTATAATGTATAGCAATTAGGGCACTCTGGCACACTGGTAGTATTCTACCTCTGAGCTAGGAGACCTGGGATCAAGTTTTATCTGTTCTAGAGGTGTGTAGTAACATCTCTAAACCAGTTGATTAGGCAAATATCTATGAGATATGCACCATTTTTGAGGTTAAGTGCCACTTCATAAATAATGTACATGACGTTAATGTGTACCGAAAATACTTTGTGATTTATTCCAGCATTCCAGTATGCTTTGGATGTAACCACCTCACATAGGCTAGAAATGTTCAGAGAATGAGTAACAAACAGTCCCAAGTTATTTTCTTTCTTGTGCATTTGGCTTATATCATCACATATCAATATTGGATGTTTTCAGTTTCAATGTGCATTACATTTATATTGATGTTAGACAAATCTGCCATTAATTATCCTCTATATTTAATATCCTTGGAGCCTTTGAGAGTTCTTTATCTTCCCTGTATTTTTCAGTAATGACCATGATAATCGAAAACAGTTCACAGTTACTGGAAGCTTGGAGGGAATAGGGTTTTGTAAGACTCGATTAAGGTTTATAAAATGCTAGCAGCGAAGTTGCGGTTGGACTTGACAGCATTATAAACCCCAGGAAATGCTCTTTTTGAACATCACATGGTTGGGTTTAACTCTCAATCCTGGTAGGAAAATAAACAATAGCGATGTCAGACTACCTGTTCCTCTGGAAGAGTAATTGGCCATACAGTATAGGAAATGGATGCTATAACAGGCAGGGTGAATAATATGTGGAGGGTCAGGCAGGTCAGGTAACAGACAGTGAAATGTAATAGTGGAAAGTCAACTGAAGGATGTACAGTGGGGGTCATGTATTGTGGAGAAGTAGATTGGCTGGGAGTATGAAGGAATTCATAACAGGCTTAGAGAGTAGTGGAGAGAAGACCAGATGGGAAAGTTATAAATGAGTAGGGCATTTTTCTAATATTCATTCACAAGATGTGATCTAGGCCAGCATTTATTGCTCACTTAAGTGTCAACCACATTGTTGTTTGTCTGGAGTCACATGGAGGTCAGATCGGTTTCCTTCCCTAAAGCTCATCTTTGAACCAGATGGGTTTACCTGACAATCCACAACGGTGCCATTATCATCATTAGGCACTTAATTCCAGATTCTCATTGAATTCAAATTCCACCATCTGCCATGTTGAGATTTCCACCCAGGCCTCCAGAACGTTGCAGGGGTTTCAGGAATTAATAGTCTAGCAATAATATCTCTTGGCTAATGTGTATACAATGGGGTAAGGCTGCCAATAATGGAGGAGGTAGACTCAGGTATGTGCAAGGGATCAGAATTCGAGGAACTCAGTGCTGGGAAGAGAGGTAAGCCCTGGAAACCCTTGAAAGCAAAGATGAGAACTTTAAAGCAGTACCAGGTGAATGGATTTGGATAATAATTCTCAAATATGTATTTAAAATTTTAATTTATAATAGTGTCTTCTGCTGTGGAGACTGATATAAAGCATTTATCCTATTCATTTGCCATTTCCTGGCTCCCCATTATTGTTTCATTAGCCTCATTCTCTCAGACACCTATGTTCACCTTGGCTTCTCTCTCCTTTTATATATATTGAAAGAAAATCTTGCTGTCTGTCTTGATGTTACTTGCAAGTTTGCACTCAAAGTTTATTATTTAATTCCTACTTTTTGTTGGGATTTAAAAGTTACCCAATCCTTCTGGCCTCTCATTAATCTTTGCCACATTGTATGTTTTTTTTCTTTCACTCTGATGTGATCTATAACTTCCCTGGTTAACCATGTGAAATAACTGCATAGAGTCTGGTGTCCCATCATCAAGTCACCCTTTATTTATTTGCGTACAGTACACTACTGTGGCCAGCGAGCTTGGAGTCAGTCCTCAACTGAGGAGGTTCTAATCGCCTGTTTATATTTTTTTCTCTGTCATACAGCAATAGCACCTATTTTTCCCAGCACCCATGTTGTGTGTGTGCAGGTGGGAGACATCAGGTGTGCAACTACCTTTATTAATAAACCATCAGCAGGAAAAATACCCATGCAACCGACAAACCAGTATCAGGCAGAGCCCCTACGGCAAAGCCTACATGAAAGAAAAAGTGGGGGGAGGGTAAGGATTAAATTAAAATAGAGTTTGAGGGGGAAAGAAAAGACTCCACATCCCACGGTGCCCACCTCTCCCAAAAAGACATCAAGAGCGTCAGTGCCCACCATGTGCTCCTTCTCCAAGGACACCTGGGCACAGACGTAGCCACAGAAGACGGGCAAGCAGTTGGCCATAATGGCCCCCTCCAGGGCCCGCTGCCTGGACCTGTTAGTGACCAGCCTGGCCAGGCCCAGGAGCAGACCCACAAGGAGGTCCTCTGACCTGCTCGTACCCACCAAACCACTCCCCAACCCCCACCTCCACACCGGGTGCCCAAAGATCAGGAACGTGGGGCTGAAGTGCAGCCAGAAACACAAAAGGAGGTCTTTAAGTTAATTGAAAAGGGACAGCAAGCGCTCACACTCAATAAATACAGGCGGTCCACGCACTCCAAAGCGCCGCAAAACAGACAGTTGGCTTGGGAGTCCGTGAGCCACTGCAATCTGTGGTTACATGGGGCTGCTGTGTGCAACACCCTCCCCTCCAGATCCCGCAGTGAAAGGAGGAGGCTCCTGTGTAGAGAGCCCTCCACTGGGGATCCCCGCTGCCCGGTGGTAAATGGGCATGGCAAGGTGTGCCTGGGCGGTGGGTGAAGAAGAAGAGGTGGATGGTGTGCAGCAGGCTGTAGAGGCCCCACGGTTTCACATCTTTAAAAGGCAAAAACATGAAATCCCGGAGGAAGGTCCGGTTGTGGGGCACAGGCTCCCGGGAGGAGGTACGGGATCCTGGGGTCGACGTGAAATTCCATCTGAGCAGGACCATGTGCAGACAGGATCCCACTGCATGCCTAAGCATCCTCCAGAGATAGTAAGAACTGCCATTGCTGAAGTCAGAGATAACACAATGTGGAGCCGGAGGAACACAGCAGGCCAGGCAGCATCAGAGGAGCAGGAAAGTTGATGGTTTGGGTTGTTGGGTCTGGACACTTCCATTTTCAGGTGTTGAATAACAGTGGCAGTGAACTGGACATCTACCGCGGCCCCGTGCTCCAATGCCTGCAGCAGGATCCAGCCCAGGTCCCCACCACCCAGCATGTCCTGACTCTAGTTACCCCCTCACAGCCACAGCTGTCCCCTTCCGCCAGCCAATCGAACCTGGGATTCCTGAGCAGCGGCTCTCTGACGATGGCCACTTGTCAGAGGGTAGACGTGACGCGAGTTGGCCATGTCTCAGACAGCAGTCAGGTTCCTGGTAAAGGACAGGCAGCGCCCTGAGGCTGACCTGCAAACCCTCACAGGTGATAAACAGGAGGTGTGTGTCATAGTTGAGTTTACGGTCCTGGCGGGAAATATACGTCTCCGGGGACAGCACCGAGGGGGAGGCTCAACGTAAAGGTATCACTGCAAGGTCTGAAGGTGGAAAGTCACCGCCTGGGTGCGGGCACACACCAGCGACTGGTCCCCCTCCTCAATAGGGAGATTCAGATCCTGTGCCGTGACCCAGTGTGTCTTTTTGCCCCAGAAGAAGTGAGCCAACGTTCTCTGGATGTCGGCGACAAGACCAGGAGGAGGGAGCAAAGGGAGCAGCCACTCCCACAACATGGAGGCCACCAGCTGGTTTATGAGCTGGACTCGGCTCCTGTAAGACAGCACTCGGAGCAGGCCTGTCCAGTGGCCTAGGCGAGCCGAGACATTGGCCTCCAGCCCCTGCCAATTCGCCCCCGGCCAGGATCCCTCAGCCGGGCTAAGGTAGAACCCCGCGTAGAGGAGATGGGTGGGTGATCCAGCTGAACTCCTGTAACTCCTCCGGCAGAGAGTCCGCCCGCCACGGACCGGCCAGGAGTCCGGAACATTTGGCCCAGCTGATCCTGGCGGAAGACACCACCTGGTACTCGCACATCTTTCCCGGGTCAGCAGGGTTGGTGAAAGTGAGGAGTACGTTGTCGGTATAGTCCGAAAGGATAACACCCGTGCCCAGTTCACACAGAACCA